>JAMXBD010002404.1:0-199205 GCA_024138025.1 Combretum micranthum | reverse complement strand
CGAATTGATTTAAAGTCAGGAATATCATCAAATTCGAATCAACAAAGATGTACCAAAACTGCATTCCCGAACTAGGTATGGTCATTATGAATTTTTGTCATCAATTTGTATTAACCAATGCACCAGCAGTTTTTTATGGATCTGATGAATCTATCTTTAGACCTTGTTGGATAATTGTGTGATGTTTTCATAGATATATACTTGTATATTCGTCTAATGAAGCACAACATGATGAGATCTGAGAAGTGTGTTGCAGATATTGAGAGACAATAATTGATCCATAATGTCTAAGTGTGAATTTTGCTTAACAGTATATCATTCCTTGGACATAATGTTTCTAGAGAAGGGATATCAGTTGATCCTGCAAAAGTTAAAGCGATTGTGGAATGGAAAAAACCTGAAACTGTTACTGAAATTAGAGTTTCTTGGATTGGCAGATACTATCGGAAATTTGTGAAGGATTTTCAAAGATTGCACGACCTTTAACTCAATTAACTCGAAAGAATGAGAAATTCGAGGAATGAATGTCGTGAACAAAGCTTCCAAGAGTTAAAGAAAAGGTTAATATCAGCACCACTTTGGTCTTGCCCAATGACAAGGATTATATACTGTCTATAGCGACGCATCTAAAAATGGATTGGATGTGGTTAATGCAAAACGGAAAAGTAATAGCATATGCTTCTAGACAGTTGAAACCACATGAGATGAATTACCCCACTCATGATCTAGAATTGGCTGCTATTGTTTTTGCACTAAGATTTGGCGTCACTATTTGTATGGGCAAAAATTGAATATATACATCACAAGAGTTTGAAGTATATATTTACACAAAAAGAGTTGAACATGAGACAAAGGCGATGGTTGGAATAATAAAGATTATGATATTACCATTAATTACCATCCGGTAAAGTGAATGCTGTGGCAGATGCATTAAGCCAAAAAGTTATGGAGAAGTGGCTTCAATTCTAACGAACAAAAAGAACTTATCAAGGAATTTGAGAAATTAAACTTGGAGTTTTAAACAAGGTTTGGAAGCTGAGTTAGGAAATCTAATTTTAGAACCTACCTTGCTTCAAAATTAAGGAAGCCCAGAAGGAGGATATTGAAATTCAAGAAATTAAACAGGGAATATCCCAAGGAAGTACAAAGATTTTCAGTGGATGGAGAAGAAGTGTTGAATGAATAAAGATTGTGTTGCCACAGATGAAAGCTGAGAAGGAATTAATGCATGAAGCGCATTACTCTGGATATCTATACACCCAGAGAAACAAAGACATATCAAGAGCTAAAAAGCGCGTATTGGTGGAATGGAATGAAGAAGGATATCGCAGAATTTGTTGCTAAATGTGATGTATGTCAAAGGATCAAGGCTGAACACCAAAAACCAGTGGATTGTTGAAACCATTACCAATACCTGAGTGGAAGTGGGATCAAATTTCAATGGATTTTTTATGCTCATTACCCAAAACAAATGCATCAGATGCTGTTTGGGTTATTGTGATAGACTTACAAAATCAACTCATTTCTTGCCAATCAACACGACATATCCATTGGAAAATTGGCACGAATATATTTGAAGAGATTGTGAGATTGCATGTGTGCCTGCTAGTATAGTATCAGATAGAGATCCACGGTTTATCCAGATTTTGCAAGATTACAAAAAGCTTTGGGACACGATTGAATTTCAGTACAACTTATCATCCTCAAACTGATGGACAAACAGAAAGACTATTTAGACATTTGAAGATAGTTGAGAGCATGTATTATGGAATTCAAAGAAATTGGACCAACATTTACCATTAGTGGAATTTGCGTACAATAACGCTACCATTCAGCATAGGAATGCCACCTTATGAAGCTTTATATGTAAAAGTGTCGGTCACCATTATTCTGGGATAACTTAGAGAAATATTGGTTGGACCTGAGTTGTTCAAGAAACTAATGAAAAATTTCGTGATAAAGCAAAGAATGAAAGCACACAAGATAGACAAAAGAGCTGGGCACTTGAAAAGGAGAATTGGAATTTAATGAAGGAGAACATGTATACTTAAAAGTAAGTCCAATCAAGAGTCTTCATGGTAGACAAACCAAAGGCAAGTTAGAGTCCTAGATATATTGGACCTTTGAAATATTGAACGAGTTGGGAATCTAGCATACCGCCGCTTGCCACCTAATTTGTCTGGTATGCATAATGTTTTCCATGTATCTTCTAAGAAAATATGTACCGGATCCAGATAAATAGTGGAACTAGAACCAATCGATTTGAAGGAGAATTTGACTTATGAAAAGCATCCAGTTAAGATTTTGGATCGGAAAGTGCAAGTTCTCAGGAATAAAGAAAATCCACTACGTCAAAGTATTATGGGATCCACGACAGAAGAGATTACATGGAATTAGAAGAGGAGATCAAAAAGCTATCCTCATTTGTTGAAAACTCAGGTACGTATTCAAGCTTTGAGGACAAAGCTTATTTTAAGGGGAGAATGTAAACCCCGGAATTTTCACCTTAGTACCCCGATTTTATAATAGATAGTATAAATTAGATAATGGATTTAGATTCTGATTGAAGTCTAATATTAGGCTAATATTTAGATTTTTGGATGAATGAAAGACTTAGGAATCGAATAAAGAGATTCTTTAACCCTAGTTAATACCGAAAACGAAATCTTGTGTCTTGAATAACTAATTCAAGATATGATATAATATCTAACCCAAACCTAGTATACTAATAGATTTAAATAAAAATGTGAATATAAAACTAAATGATTGTTTTATTTCGATAATGATCAAACTAGATAACGAGTAGTAATGATTTATTTTAGACATAAACCCAATTTTGAGATTCCCAGTTAAATTAAAAGCTATTAATAGAATTTATGTTTAGTATCAAAACTAAAGATATAAATATAGTTTAGTTTCTGTTTTAAGCTCAATTTTACTTAATTGATTATTTATGCTCTTAACTAGAAAACGGTATTCAAAAATGAAACCGTTAAGATTTTAAATACACAACGGAAATATAAACTGACAAATAACTCAAAATCTAAACTTCAAATAAATAATCGGATTACACTATTGTTCTAAACCCATTTTCTTGAGCTATCGAGCCGAAAACAAAAATTGACCCAATGAGCCTAAAAATCCAAATCGCGGAGATAAAATTTTATGAATAAATTAACTACGTATATATATACCCTAAATTTGTATTATTTGGAAATCTAAAGTGTTTTGTATAAATTTATAAGCATATTTTTGTATGAAAACTTCCAAATACTAGCTAATATATACCCGTATAACCCGTGTAATTAACTCAAAATTTAACTAAATAAATAAACTAATATACATGTATGAATCTCGGCTAGAATTCGGTGCAAATTGTGGAGGAGGAAAGAGGCGCCGGAATGAGCTCAATAATTCACCAAACACTTCAACCAAAGTGACCCAATGACCAAAGGAATAATGCCACCTCAAATCTACATAATTACAAGGAAAACAACAGCAAAGAAATCAAAAATCGAGGAAACGAAGGAGAAGAGCCGCAGTTTCATTTCTCCTTCTCTCTTCTATATATATGTATTTAAAGCCATTTATGAAGAACCAACAAATCCATAAATCCTCAACATCTTCTAGTCCGAAAATACCCTCAAATAACACAAAACCAACCAAAAACATAAGAACAAATCGAACAAAACAATCAGATACGGATCAAAGGAAAAACAAACCAAAAACTCTCAAAACGAACTCAAAGGTAAGGGACTTGTGTTTAAAGGATTTCGTTCGAAATAAATTTGTAACTGACTTAAAATCATCTTAGGAACATATTAAACACAAACACGAGCTTCGAATTGCACTCAACAAGCTCCAACGAGGTAAAACTTCGAAACCCTATTTTACTTTCACAAAATCAAGATCTATTTATTTATGTGTTTAAACGTGTTAAAATTGTTGTATGTCCTTAGATATGATGTATAAACTCTTAGAAGTAGTTTAAGTAAGTTTCTAACGTAAAAAACCAAAGAAAAAGAATCGAACCGAGGAGGAAGACAATGAACAGTGCAACACTGCCTCAAGGCCGGCATGTAAACTATGTACGCCGGCGGCTTACATGGATAGGCCGGCGGCTTACAGGCCTTACACTCAAACAGAGGCTAACTAAATAATTTTCACGTAAAATACGACGTAAGCCAGCTACCTGGAGATCTACGCCACGGCGTAGTCCGGCGTACTTTGTAAGCCGGCAGCTTTAAACACCGGTGCTTTCGATAAGAAAATTTTTCTTTAAAATATTACACCGGCACCTGGGGATTTAGGCCGGCGGCCTTGAGCCGCTTACAGCTAAATTTTGCAACGAAAGCTTTTCTGACCTAAACCGAATATATATATATAAATATCTACTAAATGTATATATGTTTGTTATATAAATATGTATTAATAATGACTTCATACAAGTATTTAAGTCTATTTAAAGTTTATATCTAATAACTTTTGAAACCCTAGAACTAACATATTAGAGTAATTATTAGTCTAATATTTGTTTTAAAACAAGATAATGTATATAAGAATGGAAATTGAAATAAGTTAATTTCTTGAGCAATGGTGACTTCTAAAAATAACCAAACAATTATGTGAGATAAAAATAGAAAAACCCAGCGATACTAAGTATTAATATCGAGTCTAGGACACAAGGCACATGTGGGAATTTAGCTAGATGATATTGTGAATATTTTGTTTGAAATAGGTGAATTTGACTCATTAGAAACCTACCAGTGACTACTACGACTGAGTCGGTATGAGCAGGTGAGTAATTATCATATTGTACTGGTTGTGGTTGTAATAGTCAAATATGTAATGCAAATAATCCAATGGTGTTTGTGGAAATTATGATTGATCTGATTGTATGATTGCTAAAAATCTTTATACAAGCGATAACGCAATGGTTTGATGTACAGTAGTATTGATGATTGTGTGTAATGTATGGTCACCCCGAATTTGATTAAGAATTATGGACTTAACCAAATAATATGGACATGCATTGCACGAATTGCATTATTGCATATATGGTTGTGACAGCCTACTACATTAATATTTCGGATCTCTGTTTTTGCTTGGTTGATCAATGTGTGAGTCTTCCAAGTTCTCTTTGGTCTGGCGGTCCTATGAAACTAAAAGGCACCGAAGAACGTCGCCCGTAAACGCTTTGAAATGATTAATTACTTAGGGAGTTTCTAAGGGGATTGCAGGAGATGGTTTGTGGAAGCCACTATATTCAAAGTGAAACATTAAAACGAAAATCGTTGATTCTCCTGTGTACTTAGTCTCCCTGGGCAGTGGGTCATTGAGTTTGTTCTTCAACCCATTAAAAAGAGGCTAATCTTTTTCCTGTTTGGATTCTAGATCATCCAAACTTGTATCTGTGCATATGCTGAGTGATTGCATTGCATATGATTGGTTAATGACTTATGTGATGTATGGTATGTCTGATTATTCACTGACTGTGGTTTCGCTCATACTCCTACAGTCTTTTCAGGTTCACTTTACGTCCCTGGTTAGTTACATCCAGGAATATGGCTCCGGTAAGGGCTTTGAAGCTAAGTCTACAGATCTATTTAGTTTGATGGTTATGTACTATTAGAGTAGAACATTTAGTTGTATACTTCAACAAGAAATATGGTTTGTAATAATTGTAATGGTTATTCACTAAATCATTTCTCTCATATATTTGTCATTTCTTATCAGCAACTTAAAAGATCCTATTGTTTTAAAAAAATCTATTCTCTGAAGGTAATCTGGTGATAATATTCAAGTGTAACTTGTTTATTACTACTAGGTACCCTCGGGCGTACATATATGCATTATTAAATTTCTAATTCAATTTAATGAATGGTATATGCATTTTTAAATTTATAAAGCATTTATTTTTTATAAATTTCATTTTAATTAATCATTGTGACTCATTGAAATGTTAAGCTAATGGAAAATAAATTTAGAAGGATTTATCTTATACTCAAATATTAATAGAAAAAACTTTTCCATCAATAGACAAGAACAAAAATTTTGGGTATGTCTGTTTTTTTTTTTTTTTTTTTTTTTCGTGTCGAAGGTTTGATTTTATGAGAAAAATATATTTTTTTATAACTTTAAACATATATAATTGAAGTTAAAATATTTATAGGTCTATCGGGTTCAAGTTCTATATGGTCTATCGGGTGGGTTTTTGGTTTATGGACTAAAACCTTATAGGTTTGGGATGTGTTTTTGGAAGCCTAAGGGTCTCAGGTTAGGTTTAGATTTCGTACAACCCATCTTAAACCCTTCTCCATTACATCCTAATTTATTCATGAGATGCTAGGCCACTTAAAAACTTTCTTTAGCCTAAAAACAAGAGAATTGGACTCTATGAGATTAATCCAAGCAGACCCATAATGAAATACCTATGGAGGAAGAAATTGAAAAACCGTTTAATTATACTTGGCTCGATCAAAATAATAATGAACCAGATAAATATATATACAACTAGGAATAGATCTACATATAACATAATATAATTTTATAAGAGGAGGATGAGCACTTTAGGTTTCTAAAAGGCTCCTGCACTAACCGAATTGCAAATGCTTTTGTGCATATTTAGTTGCGCATGGTACGGTCTGGTTCGGTTCGCTCCTCAAATTGAGCAGTATCATATTTTACGATTCGAGTTTTTTTTTAAATTAAAATCTAACCATATGGTTCGGTTCATAATTTTTTCAAACAAAGAAGAATGGTTCAGTATGGTTAGGTTTACTGTTCGAACCGTTTTATATCCATAAAATAAAAAATATATTCTATCAAAAAACTTCTATTACATATTTTTTATCACTAATGCAAATATAAACAGTAATATTTTAAATTAGTCATTTATCAAATAAACATGTAAAACTTATAAAAAGAAAGGGATTTCATCCATTAAAATTTATAATTGTGACTAGTCTCATTTTTTGAATTATCTTGAACAATAATGGTATACTAGACTTTATCCCAATATAAGATATAAAATTTAATTTGTTGTATGCTTCTAACTAATATATTACTAATCATATAAATCAATAAGTAACTAAATAATAAAAGTGGATTAATTAGTAATACAAAGAGAAAAAATATGCAGGAGTTAAAATACTAGAGGCTAAAATCTAAAATCTAGCTTATTTGTAGACAACACAGCAATTAAAACATATTATGACAAATCTAATTTTATTCTCATAATGATACTATCGAGCCTAGATTTTTCATTTTCTAGTTTCATTTCTCTTAATTCGATTTATACCAAATCTGAACCCATTCGATACAAACCCTCGACTATGAATTAAAAGAAATATATTTTTGAAATTATTTTGGAGTTGCCACTCGATCAAGACTGGGAAAAAATATAAGTTAGAATTAATTGAATGGTTAATTCTAACTTAACTACTAGTCTGTGAAAAAAAAAAATGAATTTAAAACCAAATTTTATGAACCAAGATTTGATATTCGAGGTTTATCCTAATAAAACCATATGGTTACACACTTAAAATTCATAACTTAACATTTATTCTTTTAATACTCAAAATAAATAAATAAGTAAATAAATAAATCTAATTTCCTAAATTTCTATATTTGCAATTCTATTTACAAATCAATAACAAAATCACTTAGTATTTGTGACTTAACTAATTAATTCAAAATTTACAAGATAAAGGAAAAAAAATAATTTTTTTTAGATTTTATGTCGCTCCAGAAGTGCCTACATACCCGTTAATCGGGATCAGACAAATGTAGTTCTTTTTATAAAACTTTAATATGTTGTGATTTTTAGATAAACAACTCTTTTAGCTTTAAATTTATTAAATTTTAATTTTTCCTCAAAACAAATTTTTGTATGAGACCCTATGAACTATCATATCCATTTTTCCTTATTTATAAAATAGATTTTTCTAAGTCTAAAAAAAAATTTATTATTTTTTTGTTATACATTTTTCTTTTCTTTTCTTTTTTTTTTTTTGCATTTCTATGTATTTCTAAGTATTAATACATATATCTTATACATATATAATAATATATATATTTATATACACATACTATATCTATATTTTGTATTTTTCCTTTTTTTACTAATAATAATAATAAAAAAAATAAAATTATATATATCATACATATACCAACAAAAGAATTTATTATATTTTTTTATTTTTTATGCATTATATAATAATAAATAATAATAATAATAATAATAATAAACAACTCACCTATTGGAAATGGAGCAAGGGCTGGGTTTGATGCGAGCGCGGAGTCAGGTTTAGATCAGGTTGAACGAGTGAAGTAGACAGTAGAAACTCCTGGCAGTTGCTAACGGCATTCTAGCGGTTTTTGACGGCGTTGGTGGTGTCGGAGCAGCCAAATAGGGGGAAGTGAGTTGTCTGGGAGTGGTGGTTGGCTTTGAAAACCACCTTAACTGGTGGTTTCGAGATCAAAGATGGGGCGGTTGGCGATCGAAATCTGGGTTTGCTTCAAAAAATTCTCAAATGAGCAATTCATTTGTACTTTAGTATTTGGACTGTGTTTGAAGTGTTTTTTTTTTCTTTTATTACTTGTTGATGACCAAATAGTGAATTCGAATCCTATAAAAATTCGAAGTCCTATTTATAGGATTCGAATTAGGGTGTGGTGATTGCCATGGTTGGTGGTTGTGGTTGTGGTTGGATTGCGTGTGAATTTAGATAAAATATGGTGATTACCTGCCAGATTGGCTTTAGATGGATGATAATAACATCACGCATGAAAAAACGAATTTTTGACAAACTTTGAATCCAAATTCGAAGACCAAATTGTGATTTTTGGATCTGATTCTTGGTTCTAATTTGTAGTACTCCATGCATACTTCTAGATCGATCCATCAATTTGATGAAAAGCTTGAAAGTGGGTAAAAAATGGGTCGAAAACAAGCTGTTCGCATGGGGAAAACATGGCTTGGAGGAAAAAAATGCGTGTGGTATACGTACGATACGCATAGGCGCATATACCTCACACTATGCATAAAAAATTTTTTTTGCTCCTTATGCGATTCGAACCGTGGTCTCCCATGTGCATATGCGTGTCCTTTTACCAACAGGCCATTGGCATGTGCCTTAGTTTTTTTATGCATTTAAAATGTATTTAAGGTTTTCAAAAAAATGGTCTAATTAAATAAACTTATTTAAATAATTTATTTAATTAGACCTAAAATTAATTTATGAAAAAAAATATTATATCAAGCTCAAAAAAATTATAACATTTATCTGTATTTTTTTTAATTTGTGGACTCAATACAATATTAATTTTATTACAAATTAAAACCTTAAAATAGCAAAAATGAGTGTCTACATACCTCTTCTTGTGGTGAAGTTTGGTAAAACTTTACACAAAGACAAAAAATAGGCCTCTACTTTTTTTTCTCGAGTAAATGAAGCACCGTCTTGAATATGGGTTTAAAAGAAAGCACCATCTTGAATGGATGGATTTTGAAAGAAAAGCACATCTTGAATAGATTGATTTTAAAATAAAGATAGCAATTTTGTGAATCTGGAAGAAAATGCTAAACTATCTGTCGAGTTTAGGCTTTGGTTAAGTAAACTAAATCATTTGAAAAGTGCTAAGTCATCTATCGGACTTTAGGCTTAGAATGTGCTAAGTCATCTGTCAGATATAGGCTTGGAATGTGCTGAGTCATCTGTCGAACGTAGGCTTGGAATGTGCTTGGTCATTTGTTGGTGTCACGCCCCGAAGGGTATCCTAAACGTGGCAGTCCACCGTACACAATATTAAAGCCTAGGAATGACTGCCTCAGTCATGCAAAGCTTCCATTCTATGTACAAGGTGTCTATCACATAGAGAGACACATTGGAGAGATACATTTTATATTGATACAACTTGAGTAACAATGTAAAGGAAATACATTCACTATACTTCAGATACAAATCACTATACTTCAAATACGAATCACTATACTTCAAATACCATTCATCAAAAGATTTCACTACGCAATTTATTACAAAACATTTCACAAAAACTAGCTAATATCTCCAAGCATTCTTACTTCCTTCCAAAATCCCAAAGTTATATTCTGCTCCAACCATCTCATTTCCTAAGTAGCCTTCTCCCGTTAACTTGTTTATTCAAACAACTATTGGGGTATAAACTACACTAGCTTAGTGAGAGTTCCCTTAATTTCGTACCATACAAGCAAGTTATAATTCGTCCATATGCTATACATGAACAAACACATGAGCAAACAAGCATATGACTTTCTGGTAGCCATATGTGAATGGATCTACGCCCTCCATTCGGGTTAGGATGGTCCATAAGACATGCAACCATAATTCCAATATTGAGTGGGTGGCCCATAAGTCATGCAACCACAATCCCAATCTCTTTCCTTGTTGTTTTATTGTAGTTTTATGTGCCTACCCACATCGTTAACTTAAGCATCTCGCATCCTTAATGTTAACAAGGCCCCCTCGCCTTCCGCTAATATACTTTTGTCCCACCAAAGGTATATTAGCAATGCAATGTGACTCAACATGTGATATGCATGCACAGTTTATTCATATAATCGAGCATATTAATTATGTAGGTTAAAAGCGATCATAGAGAATTTCAGACAATTCAAGTTTATGCTAACTCATACAATGATTTTACAACAAGTCTCGCCTCGATATACTTATCATTCATCAACCAAGATTATACCACAACTCATCACAATTTTATCTTTTCCTAATTCTAGTGCAACTAGCTACAAGCACAAGCAAGGTAACAAAATAAGAGGAAAACTCACTCAGCCATTGAATCACCGGTTCTTAGTAAAAGTAATCCGGTGGTATGGAATTCGATTTTGGGTTCACCTAAAAAGGAAGAAATACTCTAATAAGTATTTCATTACTTAACTAATCTAAACTATCTCATACAAACTATCAAATTCGTAATTCTCGTCCTAAGCTGGAATTCCAACTTAAAACGGCCATAACTTGGTTATTTTAACTCGGAATTTCACAAATTATATATCGATTTCTATCTACTTCGAAAGATCTATCTATTTATAATATTATATTTAAGTTATGAAAAATTTGAAGCTTCAAAAAGGTCCGATTAGTTCTGATCAGTAACAAATTTCAATTCCGAAAAATAGTTTTGTAAATGTTTGAAATGTTCCTATTTGATAATTCAAGAATACAAGAAACATGAATGATTTCCTAACATGAATGGCATGTGATGAGTTTAATGCATGCATGCTTTTGACAATATTTACTAAAAGGAATTTTTAGAAACTTTTTATTTGTAAGACTTCATGGCTATTTACTTTTAAGAAAATTAGTTTCCTAACTTTGATCATTTCCATTTGTTTTGGATTTGTTTCTTAAGAAAATATAATTTTCCTTGTTAAAATTGAGTCTTCATTATATCTATTACTTATGACCTTCATTTCTACATAAAAATTTCCATTTTAGACTTTGTAAACATATTTTCAAAGAGGAGTTATTCCAAAATCCGAATTTTGTAAAAATTAGTTTTTGAGTGATTCCTTTAAGTAAAAACATTTGATATTTAAAAAATTAGGGCTCAACCATACATAGCCACTAAGGACTTCATTTCTTTGATAAAATTCTAATTTGAGTTTGAAAAATATGGGTTTCATGCCATTACTCCATTATTACGAATTTCTTAAAATGACAACAACTCAAATTTTTCCTACTTCATTTCTACTCCTTGTTCTATATATTTTTCTTAGCAAATCCCATCTTAATTTATCAAAATCATTACTTGATGATACCTATGACCTAAACTCCTCATTTTTCATATAAAACACAAGTTTTGAGTTGATAAATGGGTTTTTTTAAGGCATGGTTTTGAAATCATCCGAAATTTACAAATTTTGATAAACTCAATTTTCATACCTTATTTCTACAATGCATCATGCATATATGTATTTCTACAAGCTATTATGAAGGTTATGAGATGATCTACCTATATGTATACATATAGTACCAAGAATTCCTTTTGAAAACTTTACTTTGCAAAACTTTGAATTTTACTAGACTTAAGAAAAATAGTTTTTCTTCTTGTAAAATCATACTTTCTTTTATCAAAACTCAACCTTGATGATCTATATAACCATCACCTTCATTATTTCAATAAAAACCTTCATTTTTGGGTTAGAAAATAGGTGTTCACATAGGTGGTTTGCCTAATTACGAATTTTACAAAATTTTAAAGAATGAAAAATTGTTTAATCTATTCTTGGAAACCATTTGTTATCCTAGGATTATATTTTGATAAACTTCTCTTATCTTGTCAAAACTTGGTCTTTATTACATATATTCCCTAGGACTTCCATTTTCTATAAAAATTATCATTTTGGCATTTGGAAATGAGTGTTTAAATAGTGGCTATTTTCAAATCCGAATTTGAGAAATTCATTTGAGCTTGTTTTCTTTGTAAAACTCATTTAGTCCTTCAAAAACCATTTCCTAATCAAACCTATCTCTTAAGGCTTCCATTTCTTTAATAAAAGTCTTGTTTTGAAGTTGAAAAATAGGTTTTCTTGGTTGAGATTCCGAATTTACAAAATTTATTTTTGGACATATCTTTTGATAAAATCTATCTAAACTTATGAAAATCCATCCCTTACATATCCTATCTTAAGAGCCTTCCATATCTTGAATAAAATCTTCATTTTTGAGTTGGAAAACATGTTTTTAAAATATGCCTTGGCCTAAATCCGAAAATGAGATTTTTATTCTGAAAATCACCTTTGATTCTTGTAAAAAGAAGTCTTGATGATATACATACATTAAGCCTTCATTATCTTAAGTAAAAACTTCATTTTGACACTTGGAAAATGGTTTTTAAATAGGTGTCTTGTCAAAATACGAATTTCACTATTTTGTTTGAGTTCAAAACCAAGATCTACACTTAATATGAACATAAATCTAAAAGAAACCCATGATAGTAAACTATAAACTCATAGATCTAAACTTTACTCATCAAAATTTTTTATTTATGTTATCTATACCCTAAGCCCTTCATTTTGAATAAAAAATACACATTTTGAAGTTGAAAAATAACTTTTCTAATATGGTTCATTTTTCATCCGAATTTTCAAAAAATGATTTTTGTTGAAAATAAAATAGATCTTGAGTTTTCTAAAACTTTCCTACTATCATCATGCCACTACAAGTTGTTTATGAACATAAAACAAAAGTCTAATGCATGTATGAACCTAAAACAACCAGATCTAGTTATAAATGCATGAATCACTATAATAGTTATGTGAATGGTAAATATATGCATAAATCATAAGCAATAACAAAAATAATAACTCAAATAACAAGATCTAAAGCATAAACGAAAATCAAAGCTACAAAAAGTTAGATCTACAAAATATAATTACTTTTAACAAGAAAATAAAAATGATACAAGATAATAATCATAGAGAAGAGAAGTGTTTCATTTTGGCATCATCATCCTTAGCTTTTAAGCTTATGGAAGGTCATTTGATGCATGAAACTCTCACTATACTTTACTTATATCACCTGTGGAAGCTTTAAGAAGAAGATTTACTTAAAAATCTTCAAGAATAAAGTGTGGACGCAAATTTTAGAGGTGGGGGCAGTAAGGTTCCTTGTAAGAACAAGAGAGAAAGAAGAAAGAAGAAAGAAAGAGAGGAAAAGAGAGAGGAAAGTGTAAAGAACGGTTAAGGTTTGAAGGTGTAAATGAAAGAGAGAGAGAATGAGTGTATTAAATGAATGAAAAAAAGAAAAAATAATAAAACAAGGGAAGCAAAAGAATAGATGCTGCACGTGAATCAGAGAGGAGAGAGTGAGAGAATTTGTTGAATTTTGACTTAAAATTGAAATGTGTAATTAATGTGTAATATAGCTTCTTGAAGAAGGGTTGAAAGAGGGTGATTTTAATTAATTTTTGGAGTATTTCAAGAGTCAAGGCAGCCATAAAAGGAGTCAAAATCTGCCATGAAGTGATATAATGAAGTGTAAAAAGATTGAAGTGAAAAAGAAGTGATATGTGAAAGGTGTACTTAAAAATATGGGTTATAAGAGTACTTTTTTAATAAATTAAAATAAAATAAAAATAGAAAATTTATTCCAAATATTTTTAGAATATTTTTCATAATTAAAATAACATAATTAATTTATTTATTAATGAATTATCAAATAAGTTATTGGTATGATCAAAATACGCGAATATGGGCTATAAATGATATTTTTATAACCCGAAATATTCTAAAAATTTATTTTATGAAAATAAAAATATTTTTCAAATATTAAATTAATTTATTTTATTTTTAGTATCGGGTCTTAAATAAAATCTCTCAAACAACTCGCCTCTCCCTATTTGGTCGCTTCAACACCACCAACACTATCAACAACAGCTAGAACGCCACTAGCAATTGCCAAGAGTTTCCGTCGTCTTCTTCACCCGTTCAACCCAGCCCGACTTGACCCGAACCTGACTCTGCGCATGCATTTGACCCGTGCCCCTGCTCTAGATCCGAAAGTTGAGTTGTTTATTATTATTATTATTATTATTATTATTATTATTATTATTATTATTATTACTATATAATGCATAAAAAATAAAAAAAAATATAATAAATTCTTTTGTTGGTATATATATGTGTGTATATATAAAATAATATTTTATTTTATTATTATTATCATTATTAGTAAAAAAAAGAAAGGAAAAATACAAAATATAGATATAGTATGTGAATATAAATTTATATATGTATAAGATATATGTATTAATACTTATAAATACATAGAAATGTAAAAACAAAAAATGTATAACTAAAAAAAATACGAAAAAAATAATAAATTTTTTTTAGACTTAGAAAAATCTATTTTCTAAAATAAGGAAAAATAGATCTGATAGTTCATAGGGTCTGATACAAAAATCTATTTTAAGGAAAAAAAATTAAAATTTAATAAGTTTAAGTTAAAAACTAAAAGTTCTAAATCCTAAAATCACCAACAGATTAAAATTTTATAACGTTTGTCTGTTCCTGATTAGTAGATACATAGGTACTCTCGGGGCGACATAAAATAAAAAAATTATTTTTTCCATTATCTTGTAAATTTTGAATTAATTAGTTAAGTTGCAAATATTAAGTGATTTTGTTATTGATTTGTAAATAGAATTGTAAATATAGAAATTCATGAAATTAGATTTATTTATTTTGAGCATTAAAGGGATAAATGTTAAGTTATGAATTTTAAGTGGTAACCATATGATTTTAATAGGATAGCCCCTAAATCCAAAATCTCTGGTTCATAAGATTTGGTTTTAAGTTCATTTTTTTCGCAGACTAGTGGCTACGTTAGAACTAACCAGTCAATTGATTTTAACTTATATTTTTTCCAGGTCTTGATCGGTAGCGACACTAAAATATCTTTAAAAATATATTTCTTTTAATTTCTAGTCTCGGGTTTGCATCGAAGAGGTTCGAGTTTGGTACAAATTTGATTAAGAGAAATGAAACCAGAAAATGAAAAATTTAAGCTCGACAGCTTGGCGACTCCACTAGAGACGTGTATTTTTAAGAGGGCTAGCCACTTAAAGTTTAAATTTAAAGTTTATCATTTATTTGCTCAATCTTGTATATTATTTGTATAGCTATTAATTGGTAAATAGTTATACTAATATTTTCTTTAAGTGATGTAGATAAAAAAGACAATTCTATAAATGCCCCTAACTAGGGCAAATATTATCTTTTTTTTTTTTTTTAGGGGGGGGGGGGGGTGGGTGGGTGCGGTGGGTGGTGTTGCAGGAAGGGAATTTTATGAAAACTGTATTGTAGATATGGTCAAAACTATGTCATCTTAGGACTCTAGGCAGGGAGATCGCTAGTAGGATCCGGGAGCTATGGCTTTCTACTCTTTGGTTCACGGAATAACCTCCCGCTCTGGTATACTATTAGTCTACTAGACTGGGAAACCTTTACAACCCACCCAATTGCATTCATGAACATTGGTAGTGATTAAATAATAATAAGGCATACTTTAAGGGCTTAGAATTTCAAATTATTTATTTCACTTTTTTTTTTAAAAAAATAAGATTGGAACTGAAATGAAAATTTCCAAAATTGCCTCATCATTAATTAGTTGTTAACCCTTAAAGCTGCATCCGTGTGGATTGCATGTGTAATATGTAATGTGAATTATTTATTATACTTTGTAAATAATAGCTTGTTGGTATTATTGTAGTCATTTGTATATAGTTTAAAAAATTAAAAAATAATAAAATTCTTGTAAATTGCTCTGAATAAAAAAAAAAGATAAAAAGATTTTTTTTACTCATGTAAAATAGTGTACATATTAGTCTGTATATAATATAATCATCATTAATCTTGTTTTTTTTTTCATTTTTTGTAAATAAATAAATTAAAAAAAAAAAAGCTAGACTTGCAAATACTCTTTAGATTATATACATCATAACGTAGTAAATACAAAACTTGTATATAAAAGTTTAAAAAAAAATGTATAGTAGACTTGTAAATACCCATAGATTATATATAATTCGATCATCTATTAAATAGTTATAGGTCATTTTCAATGAGAATTACCTTTGTCATAGGTATTCCACTCCCTTAACCTCAAGTCTATCATTTTGTAAATGTCACTCTCTATTTGTAATTTTTTTTTTTAAAAAGGGTCATCTTTTTTAAAATTATTTTTGTTAATTTGTAAAATAATTTTTTCTCTGAAAAGAAAAAAAAAAAGAGAAAATGAAAGAAAATAAAAATAATAATGAATTATCTGTATACATAAATTTCCACTTTAGGTTATAAATAGTCATTATAAAATGTGATTTTCAAATACTTTTTTTTTTTATAAATATCCATCATCCTTTCAATAATTAATGTTTTGTTATCTCCAGAAGATAATTTTCTAATAAATTTGAAAATAAAAAAAAGGAGAATAAAAAGTTTTTCAAAACTTGTTTTCTAATAAATTTGAAAATAAAAGAAGGAGAATAAAATATTTTTCAAACTTGTTTTCTAACAAATTTAAAAATAAAAAAAAGGGAGAATAAAAGTTTTTTTTAAAAAAAAAAGAAATGAAAAGGAGAATTGCTAATGGGCAAGGATACTTCAAATTTTTTGCCCAATGATCACTCACTTTAAGATAAAAGCAAACTACAAATGATGAGAGATCAGAAATAGGGGGCCAACCAAAAGGACTTGATAATTTACTAACTAGGAGCATTTGTTGGGTTTGATTTCTAAAATCTAAACCCAATGCAAAAGGGGCATTTAGTAAATTATTTTGAGGTAATTGAAAAGTGGATGATTGAAAACCAAGAATGATACCTCATTATCTTAAAAAGTCTAGAATGATAACAGGCAAAATAAATCCTATACACAATCGTAAACACTCGAGAGTGAAGTGGCATATAAGGGAGGAAATGGACTCATTCCTTAAAGGATGAAATACCCCAAACCTTCACCTAGATTAGAAATTGAGTTTAGATAGATTAAATGAATCAAATGAATTATAGATTTAATTAGACAAGTGCTGGATTAATTAGCTAATAATTAAGTTGGTTTTGAGATTTGAAATTCTAAATCCCTAAACATGTTCTAAAAATGTTTAGAGGATCCTAAACTCTTGATTCTTAGCATAAACACTAATTCCTAAATCTTAGTAAAATTTGAGTTCATTTGCTTAAATAAAAATATCAATTCTTAAACCCGAACTCAAATTAAATATCTTTGTATCCAAATTAAATTCTTATTTTAAGTTCTTAATTCTAACCTATTAGTTCAGAAATCATCTTCTAAATACTTTGGAACTATGATATTGATCTGGTAGTTCTAAATCTAATACGTTATTTTGAAAATATATTTATATTTATCTTTTCCCTTATTTATTTATTTTTCTTCCCCTGCCTTTATTTTTTTTCTTCTTTCTCTCTCTCTCTCTCTTCTTCTCCTTCTTCTCCTTTCCTATATCTTCTTTCTTCTTCTTCTTCTTCATTTCATTTTCTCTCTCTTTTCTTCAATTCATCTCACCACAACTCAAATTCAACAAAGCTAAAGGAGAAATCAAAGTTAAGAATGGAGATAGAAGAAGAAGTTACATGTTTCTCTAAAAGCTAGGTTTTTTATTTCAAGTTATCTTTGTTTTATTTGTTTTTTGAGTTAATAATTGATTAATTGATGTTGAATGGAGTTGGAAGTGCTGTTTACATTTATATATGTTGATTAATGTTATGGAAGTTGAGTAGATGAGGAAGAGGATGAATAGTGGAAGTTGAGATTTGATGAAGTTTGGATTTGTTTGATGTTGTTGCATGAAGTTTGAAGTGTTAGAAGTTGTTATAAGTGTTTATTTGATGTTAGAATTGACATAGGAAGCTCAGTAGATGATTTGAAGAAGTTTTGATAAGAGTAACGTGTAAAAACCATGTTTTTGCAAAGCTATTTTGTCGTCAACGCCGCCTCTTAAGCTTCCGTGGCTGCTTTGAGGCGGTGTTGAAGTGATTAGAAGGAATTTTCTTAAAGTACCTCTAACACTACTGGTGTTGAACCTCGACACTGCGGCTTTGAGATTTACACCGCCGGTGTAGAAGTACGCATTCATTTTATAATGTTGCCCTATTTCGCAACTTGATTGTATTTTGGTCATAACTTTTTCATATGACCTTTGATTGAGGTGATTCAAGTTGCATTGGAAAGATAAAAAGAGATACAAATTTTATGTTTTAGTTTTTGCAAATTTAAAATTATCAGTGCTTAAATTTCACTTATTTCCAACTGATAGATTTTCCAAGCAAAGTTAAAAACTTATTTTTGTTTGTTTTATGTGTGTTTGCTTTAGAAATGGATATTTTTGGACTAAAATGAGATAGATATGATAATTTATGTGTTATAATGATTGATTAAAATAATTAAGCATGATTTAGATAGATTTATAAATTTAACAAATAATTGGATTAAATGTGGAAGTTAGATATAAAATGAACTTAGTTGATAATTCTAGGTTCAACTTGAATAAATGAACTTAATGAGTTAAAATGAATTAGATTAAGTTATTTAATCAACTTGACTTAGTTTTTGAATTAAATGAGTAAACTAATCAATTTGGCTAAGTTAAGTAAAATAGGATTAATAACTAATGATGGGTTTTAGTAGAAAACATGATAAATCTTATTCTATATGAGAAGTATGTTGTTTCAAATGTTTAATTGTTTTGGATTGATATGTTTTTTAATAAATGCCTTGTTATGCTTTTGCGAATAAATAACCATAATCAAAGTGAAAAGAAAACTTTAAGACAAATGAGAACTATCATATTTTGGCGGGGCGATCTTCGCAGCCATAGTGGGGTTCCAAATTAGTGTCTAATCAAATAGGGTTAATAAAAGTTTGAGAAAAGTGGATGATTAGTTTAGTTTAGTTTCTTATACGAGTTCTTTTCTTAATAGAAGTGGATATCTGATTTATTTTTGGATTATCTTCTGAAATTCCTCTGAGGCTATGTTTGGATTTCATATTTAAGGTACGCAGTAACTTGCATGTTGGTTGTTAGGATAGGCATCTAAAATGAATTAAGAAGTTAAAATTGACTTAATAATTGATGAATGTTGATTGTCTTTTACGCCATTGAATCTGGTTTGGAGAGCGGCACCTTACTAAGATTGGGGCATGGTACTTTTTCGTTATTGGATAGATTTATCTAGGAGATATAAGTATCCGAGCTATTTATATCAACCTTTTGAGTGTCGTGATGCATTACTTAGGATACCTTAGTATTACAGCTATGGAAGGTGGGCCTGTCTAGTATGAACAGTAGGGACCACTTAGGGAGAGGACGTGATACTGGATCCTTGATGTCCGGAGTTTGAATACTCCATGTTGATTTGTTTATTTTAAAGAAAAGATAATAACTTCTTGATTGTGCATTGCATTTAATTAAGCTCGTGTGTCACTCCATGTGTGATTGTGTTGCTGTGTACTAGGCTTCAGCTCATTTTTGTTGTTGTTATTCTTTTTACAGGTTTTGTTTTGATAAAGATGATGTTAGTGTTGGTGTTGATGTTGATGAAGTTGATGATGAGTTCTTGTTGATGTTGTTGATGTTGGTGATGATGGATGACGAGATGATGATTTGATGATGATGTGGAGGCTGTTGATGTTATTGTTCTTATTATTGTTATTGTTGTTGATGTGATGATGTTTGTCTCAGGAATTAAGCAAATTTGAAGATTTGGGAGATGAGTGAAATGTAATAGGAGACATATATTTGTATTTTGTTCTTCTTTATTTTGTTTTATAGAGACTCGATTTATTTATATATTGTATTTTCTTTTAAGGGCTTGTTAATGCTTAAATGTTATTAAATAATTATCTACCCTTAAGAGTAAATCATAAAGTATTTTTATAAATTTAGTTTCTTAGAAAACCGGTTTGTTCTGTAGAGAGTAGAAGTTTATAAGTCGTTTTATAAAATTTGATTTTCTGCTGCCAAATCAAGTTATTTGAAAATCGAACTAAACAATTTCTTAGATTAAAATTGGTTTAGCAAAGTTCAACATAAACAACTTTTTTAAAGATAACCTTACGTATAATTCGTGAGAGTTACACGTGGTTTGGGACTTAGTGTGCTTAATTTGAGAATTAAGCATACCGGGTCTTTACAAAGGAGGTCTGACTTGAACTTGGTATGTAGGTCAAAATGACGTTAGGCATTCATTTCAATATCCTAAATACACTTACCAACCCATTTAAGTCATTTAAAGAAGTATTTTTTTTTTAATTAAACCCTGTCAAGAACCATCCCACAATGGGGCAATTAGGAAGTAAGGGTTATTAAGGAGGAAAATGATTAACTTTTATGTGCTTGCCTTAGTCATTTCAATTTAAGGGTAATCAATTGATATAAATAATTCATCTCCTTTGAAAGGAAGAATAGTCTCTACTTTAATACGATACACAACCCATATACTTTGAGCTTTAAGTCATCTAATGATAGATGAAGAAACATAAATCACCTTGGATTCATGTCAAAAAGAAAAAAAAAACAAGAAAAAGGAATTAGAAAGGAAAAAATAAAAAAAGAAGGAAAAGGTACAATAACTAAGTGTAAAAAAAATGAAGGAAAAAAAAAGGAACAATAATCAAGCAAGTTGATTATGCCTAAAAACTGCAAGCGTATGCTCAAAGCTCAAAACCACCAAAACCATCAAAACACAAAGTCCAAAATCTACATTAATTTTATATCATGGGCCCACCCTCATCACCACTCCCTTTAGAGACTCTTCAGATCATAGGAGTTGACTTATTGATGCCCTTGAAACTAGGGACAAACACATTATTAGTTTTCTTTAAGGGTTCTTGACTTGTAAACCCGGAGTATTGAAGATAAATTTCAGAGAAAGCCTTTATAAGTTATCCATTTCAATTTAAGACAATAACCAAAAAGCTTACATTAAGGTCCAAAAAAGACCTAATAGATTAACTAATATGTATCACTTACAAGTCAGACCACAATTTTTGGAATCCGAGGCAAATATATGAAAAAGCCTAAGAGAGTGTAAGGAAGTCCTCTTGGACTAGACAATTTAGAATGAGATAATTATCCCTTGATATGAAAATCATTTACAGGGCATGGAAAATCATTTGCTCCAATTTGGAAGGTATTTGCCTCAAGTTTAAAAACTATTTGCTTAAAGTTGAAAGATAATGCCCCAATAGAAGCAAATTAAGTCCTAAAAAGAAAAGTTTTCTCCCCAATGTTTAATAGTTTTTAATGAGAAAGCTTAAGTGGTTTAGTAGTTAAGCCTAAGGCTAAACTAAAACAAGTGATCAATGGATAAGCCCAATGCGTAATTAATTTCAAAGGATTCTCAAATGTTGGCAATATTTCCCAAAAAAAAAATAACAAAAAAAAAATTTCAAATGGTTTTAAGAAGAGAATTTACTAAAAAGAAAGAAAGTAAAAAAGAATTTTTCATAAAAAATGTTAAAAAAAAAAAAGAGACCCGAAGCCCATTTGAGTTTCCTTATAAACAAAATCTAGAAATTTTTAAAAAAATAAAAGAAAATAGAAACCTTAGAAAAATCGTCTTAGACGATTTTGGTAATTTAGTAGGGGAAAGCTAACCTTTAACAACAAGTAACTTCACTAAAAGTTATTACCATCGTTCCAAGACCATAACTTTCTTAGTCAAGTCTTCCCTAATGGACCAAAAACTTCAAGTGCCAAGTAAGTATTTGCTAAAAAAAAAAAGGAAAATTTTTTTTGACAAAGTTTCTATCACTAAGCCTAGGTCTACAGATGACCTAGCACATCACCAAGCCTAGGTCCGACAATGGCCTAGCACCTCAGTAATCCTAGGTTCGACAGACGACTTAGCACATTCTAAGCCTTGGTCCAACTGTAAGCCCCGGAAAATTCAGTAAGTAATTCCAAGATGAACTTCGAAAATAAACCCTAGAAATCACTCCAAATTAAAACCGAACTTCAATAGTCCTAAATTACGAACGAATCAGAAATTTCTTAATCTTGGAAAAATAAGAATCCTCAAAAAAATAAAATAGAAACTCAACAGTCTTCAAATTCAAAACCGCCACGCACAAATTCCATACGTAACTCTGACTTATAAAATCAATAGAGAACCCAAAAACAAATTATTAAAAAGTAAATAACGATTAACTTCCGAAATAAAACCCAATTCAAGAATTCCGAAAACATTAAGGATATTAAATACTTACAAAAATAAATTTAAAATAAAATTTCTCAAATCAAATATGTTGTATAAACATAAAATATCAGTTTCCAAATTGACAAAGATATAAACGGAAAATCACTCGGAAACCCTAAGTGGAATACAGTAATTTTAGTTCGTCAATCTAGCGCCCTAACCCTGAGGCTGAGGTGTAGTTTAAGTGTGTAGAATAGCTCGAGTAATATAAGTTTGTTAAAAATATCAGATTGGTAAATTTTTGACCTATTTCGAACCCATTTGAACAGACTTCGAAAAGTGTGTCCCGGGGCTCGAGATATAAAAATATACATTAGTACCGTTAGACTCGTAATTTCATAAGATTTCCAAATATATCAGTTATATAATTTTTCGGTTATAAAAGTTACAGTTATAACCTTTTATCGTATTTTCATTACTACCAGTAATTAAATAGTCTTTTGCACTATTCACTTTTATTTCATTACACAATTTTATTATTATATAAAGCCTTATATTTTTAGATAAATAATTTATATATTATAGAAAATTTCGTTTTTCCAAAATTTAGTTTGTTTTAGGTTTTTACGAGCAGTGGTTGTCTTCGAAAACCACCCTAAGCAGTGGTTTCGAGATCAAAGAAGAGGGCAATTGGCGGTCAAAATATGGGTTTGTTGCAAAAAATTCTTAAACAAGCGATTCCTTTGTACTTCAGTATTTGACTGTGTTTGAAGTGTTTTTTTTTATTGCTTGTTGATGACCGAACAGTGAATTCGAAATCCTATTTATAGGATTCGAATTAGGGTGTGTGACCGCCGTAGTTGGTGGTGGTGGTTAATTCGCACGCGAATTTAGATAAAATATGGTGATTACCTACCATTGGCTTCTAGATGGATGATAATAACATCAAATAACAATTCTAGAAGCCCCAACGAATCATATTTGAATTTGTTCCAATTTTCATCACACACAAAAAACAAATTTTGACAAACTTTGAATCCAAATTCGAAGGCCAAATTGTGATTTTTGGATCTGATTCTTGATTCTAATTTGTAGTACTCCATGCGTACTTCAAGATCGCTCCATCAATTTGATGAAAACAAGCTTGAAAGTGGATCAAAAATGGGTCGAAAACAAGTGTTTGTGTGGGAAAACATGGCTCAAGGAGGAAGAAAATGCGCGTGTGGTACACGCTGTGCCATACGCACGATATGCATGGGCGTGTACCTCACTCGCCATGCATAAAAATTTTTTTCTGCTTCTCGCGCGATTCAAACCGTGGTCTCCAATGTGCATATGTATGTCTTTTACCAACAGCCATTGGCTATACCTCAGTTTTTTTATGCATTTAAAATGTATATAAGGTTTTAAAAAATGGGTCTAATTAAATAAATTTATTTAATTAGACCCAAAATTAATTTATGATAAAAAATAATATTCTATCAAGCTCAAAAAAATTTATAACAATTTTATGTTTTTTTTTTTAATTTGTGGGCTCAATACAATATTAACTTTTATTACAAATTAGAACCTTAAAATAGGCAAAAATGGTGTCTACAGATACATATCGAAGTCACAAATTTTAGAAACAATTATTTTTTTAATGAAACAATTAAGAGTAAAAGTAATATGTTTATTTTTTTTTTTTAAATATGTAAAACGGTTAGGTTCGGTTTAGGGTCTCTAACTGAATCATGAATTGTTTGCTCTTTACCGAACCGAACCGCAAACTAAACTGTTTAAAAAATAACCAAAGTTTCGGTTGAATTCGATCCGGTCCGGTTTGGTTTTTTTTTTTTTTTCCACAGCCCTAGTACATATGCATTTATAATGCATAATTTCGTATTATTATTTATATATTAAAATTTTATCAATATTTATATCTTACTAATTGAACCTTTCTTCCGGAAGACAATCTAAACAAAAGAGAATGAGAATTGATGCAAAGTGCTCAGTTACATCAATAATATTCACCTGCGAAATTTCACGATTTCTTTCCCCCAATGACATAGAAACATAGGTGGCCCTAATTGGATAGAAATAAAATTATAGTTGACAATAATAATTCTATTTTGCACGTATTGAATCTCACTTTGTGCAAATAGTAACAAATGGAAAATTGATTTAAAATATCATAAATCTAACTACAGTCACATATTTTCCCTTAATTAAAATAGAGAGGAAAAAGAAAAAAAATTATTCGAAAAATTCTATGGTCTATCATTAATTTTGATGTGATCAGTTTCATCACCATCCAACGGCTCATATCATATCCAATTATGATCGAATTACTAAAATAGTTAATATTTTATTTATTATATTTATTTTAACGTTAAATTAATGATGAAACGGTCCCAATCAATGGGACTGTAGAACTACTCCGTTGTTTTTCCGTATGCTAGAAATATTATTGTGCAAGGAACGCTGGTGCATATGAATTAGAAAGTGCCAGCATAATTTTGTCGTTGATAACATTCCTTTTAGGGGAGATGCAATTTTGAAATTTGAACATACCTCTTCCAAACTCATTATTGTTGTCGCTGACTTGGTCTAAACATTTGTGCATATCTATTTGGTCCATAGGGAAATCTAGAACCGCCATTTAATTCTGGTCTCCGAATAAAATTCCTTAATTGGAAAACCCAGATTCTTATTTATCTGCCTTTATTTCTTAGCTTTTGTAGCCGTTTATATGTGTGTATATATACACACAATTGCAAATCCTCATTGCCATCAAAATTTAATCCTTTGATTGCCTATTCATAAGAACATAGGTTTAACAAAAAAAAAATGGATGTTGGCAAGGAAACTGGGCTCCTAAGTGATGGCCAAGAAATCGCATCCAGTTCGACGAACAGGAAGAAGTCATATCGTCGCCACGATGCCCGCCAGATACAAGAGCTTGAGGCGTAAGAATATAAATTATTAACAAAATCTATTATTTTTGAACACACACACACACACACACACATATATATAATATATATTCTGTTCATAAAACCCCTTTAAGGATATGATAGAATTGATAAAACATGTAATACAGAGTTTAAGGTTACAATAATTAATCTGCAAATAGCAAAACAAAAAACATCTCCATAAAAAATTTTAACGTATTTACCTCAATCTTTATATATATATATATATATATAAATATATTGATAAATGAAAAACTTACTTTGCACTCGTAGGAAAATATTTGTATAGAAGAAAAAATATTTGACTAGCAAATATACGAAGGATATTCATTGATACAAAATCATGGCATAAAAAAAAAAAAATCCAAGACATGTTTTCTTAGGAGTACTTGACACAGCTAATCAGGGTTTTATTATTTATTTAATGATTTTTTCAAATGTGAAGTGTGAAGCGTGAGTTGTCTTACTAACGATATTATCTGTATTAATTACCATATGCATTTAAATTCCATTCATGTACTTAGAAATATTTATTTTGGAAATAACAATGAATATCAAATATGATTAATATTTTAAGAGTCACCTTTATATAATTTTTTAATAGATTAAGCAAATATTTTTATTGTCGAAACCATAGCTATAGCTTATTATCAATTATCTTGAATCACATTGATTTAATTGGGTTATGTGGAACCAAGTTATGGGGAAAATAGATGGGATGAAATTTTCTGGTATTATTTCTATACTGTTATTCCCTACGACCAAACCAAACATTTCCACATTTTTGTTTTTTAATTGTATAATTATGTGATTGTGCATATTTGTTTTTTCTTTGACATTAAGGTTCTTCAAAGAATGTCCACATCCTGATGAAAAGCAGCGACGTCGATTAAGCATGGAACTTGGGCTTGAGCCAAAACAAATCAAATGCTGGTTTCAGAACAAGAGGACTCAAGTACAGGTAGGTAGCTCCGATTTTTTAATTATACTATTGTTTAAGAAAGCAATATAAACATACACACAATCCATTTAATTGTTAAAACTTTTATGCTAGATCAACAGAATTAGACAAAGGCATGGTTCTAGTTTCGAACCAAATTAAAATCGAACCACCGGTTCCAGGTGTTAAAAATAAAGAATCGGAACCGTCTCTTATGGTTCTAGTCCAATTCCTGGAACTGGGGTTCCGATTTTAAAACCACCTTTTTTTAAAGTAAAAATAAAAAATAAATTAATGAATTTTATTTTTAATAATATAAATTTTAAACTTAAGAGAATTATTTATTGAGTTTAAAAGTATTAAATCATTTAACCAAATTTATTTAGAATACATGTTTATTATATATAAACACAACCAATATCATCCATTATAGTTAGTAATATGAGATTACAAAATACCTAGAGCATAAAAAGAAAATTGCAATACAAAAAATAGTCTTGTGTTATTAAGGTAATGAATTTGCTTTTATAAAAGTTTATATAAATTAAATTATATATGATTTTAACTTATATTTATTTATGTTGTTGATAATAACACATTCAATATTTGTAAATACTAAATTTTATTATTCATATGAAATAATGTAAACATTAATAATTATATATTTGATATTTTTTTTCAATTTTTCTCTAATTCTCTTTTTTTTTTTCAATTAAACAGTTTACCAATCTAGTTTTGGGTTGTAGAGCTGCTGGCCTAGGAATTGAAAAATCGATAGTTCCTTAGCCAATTTTGGAACCAGCCAACCAATCCGATTCAGTTCTAAAGCCGCCTGTGGTGGATCCGGTCCGATTTGAACCGAATATGCCCATGTCTATATAGAACTAATGAGTTAATAACCTAATCATTAAAATAAATAAATATATATATATATATATATAGTAATTGACATACTAAGTATTTAAATAGTGCGATAATAGTCATATATGAATTTGAGCCCTTAAATATCTGACAAGGCCAGTCTTATTAAAAGATATGATTAGATGATAGAAATTTTCTTAGTTTTTTAACAAATATCCAACAACATGTACTTTTTTTATAAAGAAAAAAAAATTACTGATACATAGATCTATTTCATTCATGTACAGGCTCAACAAGAGCGAGCGGATAACAATACTCTTCGGAATGAGAATGAAAAGCTACTGTGTGAGAATCTCGCAATGAAAGAGGCACTTAAGAATCGAATTTGCACAAATTGTGGAGGTGGTCCTGCCCAAGCTGAAGACAGACTGACTACAATGCACCATTTACAGTTACAAAACTGCCAATTGAGAGAAGAGGCTAGCTTTTTATTACATGCCCTTTGCCCATCATACAACATTAATTTTGTTTCTCATTAGTTTGACACATGTTTTTACTACAAATGTCTTTTTATGTTGCAGTATGACAGATTATGCGCAACTCTGACCAAGAAATTGGGCAAGGCAGTTTCGCAAATAGATGGGCTATCGAAACCTTATGTTGGTTCAACATTGGATGTGTCATCATTAGAGTGTCTGAGAAATCAAGGAAGCAAAACTTCTTTGATAGATCTTGATGACAACACCAGTGTCTTCCCTTCAAACCCTCCATCATTGGCTCAGCGGACAAAGGGAATGCTGGAAACAGCTAAAGACTCTATGGTTAAAACTGCTGTTGAAGCCCTAAGGGAACTGGTTAAGCTCTTGCAAGTGGATGAACCTTTGTGGACCAAGTCCGCTTGTGGAAAATATACACTTAATCGGGAAAACTATGAAGGGATGTTTTCAAGGGCTACTCATTTTAAAAACCCTGATGCTCGAATTGAGTCCTCAAAGGATTCAACCGATGTGAATATAGATGCTGTTGATTTGGTTGGTATGATGCTAGACCCGGTGAGTGATATGGATTGCTTTGAAAATTTTGGAAATATACTCCTAGGCCCTAAGATTACTAGTAAGTGAAAGTAGACATCATAAAAAAACATGTCGTCACATTTTCGTAACTTTTGAGAATATGAACTTATCTCCCAAATCATTATATCTACAACCCCCAAAATCTTCAGTATATTTTAATATTTTGGGTATGATATTGGTATATATATCAACCATAGTTTGGGGGTAGAAACTGCATATTATCAAAAGTTATAAAGTATATGCATACTCTTGGAGTTTATATCATCAATGTGAGTATGAATAATAGTTTTGAATGTATTTACTTAACATTTACATATTTGTATAATTAATTACTTAAAATTTAAAAATATCAATTTGATATATTGAATTTATACTCTCTTTTTTTTGTAATTAATCACCTAAACTTTAACCCCTTTTTCAATAAATTACGTAAATAGAATTAGTCAACACTGCTATAAATGATATTAAAAATTTTTAAGTTAATAATTAACCCTTACAAACTTTGGGTGGTCAATTATATAAATGACCAACTTTGAATATAAAATGTGACATTTACTATTTCTACAATTAGCTCTTTTAGGTTATTCTATAATCATGTTGTCATCTATTATTATCTCTTGTATTCCTCATGATTTATGATTTAAATTATCAAGAAGTAAGTACATTAAGCGACTTTCCAATGGCATCATAACCAGGATCAATGGATGGATATCTTTTGCACAATTGTTAGGACAGCAAGGACTGTCCTAAGGTTTGAAAGTGAGACTTTAGGACAACAAAGTGGTCATGTACAGCTGGTAAGTTATGATTGTCTATGTATTGTACCTTCTTTCTTATCCTAATATGCCCACTCGATAAATCTAACAAGAAATGGTTCAGATGTACGCAGAAATGCATATCCTTTCCCCTCTAGTTGCACCTCGGGAATTCTACTTTCTTCGCTATTGCCAACAAATTGAGGCAGGCATGTGGATTGTTGTGGATGTGTCATATGATTTTAACAATGAGAACAATCTTGCTTCCCGTTCATGGAGGCTTCCTTCTGGATGCATGATTCAAAAGATGCCAAATGGCCGTTTATCTAAAGTGAGTACCATCGCCTCCATTCTTTTCACATATAACTTGATGCCTTCTTCTATTATTCAAAGAAAAGAATCTATTAGCACTAAGGATGATTATCATAGATTAGCTAAATCATTCAATTAAATACAATCAAAATGATGCACTAAAACTCGAATCTTGAACCTCATAATTACAAAATTTATAAGTTTACATGTGATAAATCTAGTGTAATTTTTTATTTAACGTCCTATATTACTCCACTTAAAAAATGGTATATATAGATAAACGAGAATATGATATATAGATGGCACGATTGAATAATACTTCTTGGATAAATTAGGAACAAAACATACAAATGTGTATTGATGTAGTGCTAATTTTTACTTCGTATAATAGCAATTTATTTTCATGTTTAGTTGGAAAATCAAGATTCTTCTCATGTATAACAGGTGACTTGGGTGGAACATGTAGAAGTCGATGATAAAACTCAAATTCATAGACTTTATAGGAAAGCAATAGCTGGTGGCTTTGCTTATGGTGCAGAAAGATGGACAAGTGCTCTTCAAAGGATGGGTGAAAGACGCAAAAATTCCTTCTTTTCAAATCTTCCCCCTCTTAATTACGACGGAGGTACTTCTACACCAACTTTTACCCCGAGCATGTTTGTTTGTGGGAAATATAATCTAACTGTTCTTTTCGCATTTTCTATAACTTTAATATTGTCAAATATTATTAAAGTAATCTCAAAATATTGCTATAACTGTGGCTTTAGAAAGTAGGTGATGGTTGAAGGCAACCATATAGCATCAAACAACCAGGGACAGTGGTACTTATCATGTTGCAAGCCAAATATATAATTCTTCAAGTTTATGATTTTATATGTTTTTTTTTATTAAAATAGATACAAATTTTTTTAGGTAGACATAAAAAAAATTATGAATTTTAGGTAGATTCTACACATTTATGATTTTATTCGTTTTGCATAATTTTATACTATTTCTGCTTCTATTAATATAATGAATAATAAAATCAATCTTAACAACCACTAGTAGTAGTTAACAATCAACTACATATATTAATTGAATAATGATTTCTATTTTACAAAGAAAAACAAAAGAAATTATTTTTTTATTTTTTATTAATGTTATCGGCTTTTATCTATTACCACCACCACTTATTGACTGCAAGAATAATGTTTCATTGCTTCTTAAATAGTAAAAAACATTAGTAGCCATAACTTTTTGATATTAGTTTGACAAAATTTTACCAATGTAAACATTATATTACATCAAATACTCAAGCAAGCTCTTCATATGGTTAAGCTATATTTCGTGTATTTGCTCACTGATTATACAAGACACACTTTTTGCATTTCTCCAGCGATTAATCTCTCTGAAGCGAAGAGAAACATTATGAAGCTTTCACATAGGATGGTCAAGAGCTTTTGCTCTAACCTTATCATGCCTGTTAAAATGGACTTTCCTTGTTCATCTGATTTGGACAATAGTGGAGTACGGGTATCCCTTTCTAAAGCACAGAACCTGGCCAACCCAATGGCATAATCATCAGTGCTGCTGTCTCTCTAAGGTTTTCACATCCACCTAATGTTGTCTATCGTTTTCTAATAGATGAAAGCACTCGCTATCAGGTACAATAATCAAATTCTCAATCAACCTGAAAGTACAAAATTATATAATAATAGACTAAATTAACGGTGAAAAAAAATTGTCTACCTCCTTTTTTTTTTAGTGGGATGTACTACTTGGCGGAAAACCAGTACAGCAACTAGCAACTATCAACTTTTCAAATCAACCTGGAAACTTTATATCTGTAATCAAGGTAAATCCTAAAATAAACTATTTTTGTATACATATATCACTAAATTTCAAAAACTAGTATTTTTCTTAATTAGGCAATGTTTATTTGCAAGCTCATAATTTACAAAATAGAATTGTATGTGATGGTTGATTCAGTTACAATAACTATTCTAGAATTTGTTGACTTATGCTACTACTTTGCTAAAACAAACGTTTCCAAACCCTTTTCAATATTTGATGTAATTAGTGTTGTATGTATTTTCAATTGTAACTTTAAGATACTTTAGATAAATGAATTAGGTAAATATTAACCTTTCAAATAATTAAAAAGAAGAATCAACATTTTGCAAAATGAGTTAAATGAGATATCCGTTGAGAAAAAATTAAGGAAAGTTGATAAAAAAAATATTATTCACATCTTGATACTTTAAATGAACTTTATGAATATGCACCTTTTTTACTCAATTTTTGAAACGTTAATTTTTTTTTAATCACTTGAAATGTTGATATTTAAATAAATTTACCTCGAAATACTACACTTTTTTATGTAATTTAGCCGAAAGTAATTTTAAAGGACATAACCTAAAGTTGTCTTAGTAAGCATAGCAAGAGATACACCTTGAATTATAGTGGCAAGTGACAATGGGTTGTAAAGGTAACTTATAATATGAAAGCTACAACAATATTTGGAAATCTTATAAATTTGATTATAACTAAAGTACAAAAATGCTATGGAAAACGAGTTTTGTAAAACGCATTTTACAATATTTTTGAAGATTTAGTAAATCTAATTTTGATCATTACTTGGTGAAACAGCCAACAGTTACAACTGAGACCAGCATGTTTATTCTTCAAGAAAGTTGCATGGACAATATGGGTGCCTTTATGGTATATGCTCCATTAGATATACCATCCATCAATATTATCATGACCGAGAGATACTTCAAGCATATTGCTCCTTCCATCTGGTTTTACAGTAATTGGTGATGGTGGTTGTCATGATCAACCTATGGGTTCACTGCTTACAATCGCTATTCAAATACTAGCTAGTGGTTCACTGTCATCTGAACAGGTGAATGCAAAATCTATCGCCAGTGCGGATACTCTTATTAGCTCCATAGCTCAAAATATAAAAAGAGGTCTCAATTCCGATAGCACACATGATTAAGTTTTGATTGGTTATATGTTGTTGGTCACAATTTAAATTTGGTTCACATTTGCTAAAGTGTTATAAGTGTTGTTGAACTTTGGTTTTGTTCATTATATCAAAATTGAATATTATTGAAGTTATGAGCCTACTTAAAGTTGCCACATTTCCTTTTGGCTTGGCTAAGAATCATGGCTATTTATACATAACACAAGACATGTGATATCAACTATGTAAACTATATTGTACTTGGGTTTAGCTCTATCAATATGTAAGATTTCTTTCTATGATCAATAGCATAAATATGTGACATGTGAATGATAAATGTGTAATCTTGTACAATTGGTATGTATAAATTGGATTATACACAAGTACATACAATTATCATATTATATTTTATAAGTTGCTCTTGATGATTTGTGTAAAAAAAAAAAAAATCCATTTGTTAAGGAAGATGAATGCTCTCCATGGAATCCTCTCCATCTCCATAGATTTAGAAATAAATAACTAAAATTATATAACTTTATAAAGGGAAACTACAAACAAACCTCCAAAATTTTGACTTGAATATGTATATACCTTATAAACTTTAAAATGATGCAGACAATCTCAAACCTTAAATAAACTAGAAAATAAAGTACACCAAAAATCAAGGTTGCAGGGGTTCAAGTATACTTAGATGTATATTATAGGTTATTTTTGCATCAAGGTCAAAATTTGGAGTATCATTTTCAAACTTATGGAGGTTTTTTGCCATTTATCAAAGTTGAGGGATGTATTTACAACATTTAAAAAATTTAGGGAATAATTTTGTACGAAGGTCAACTTTAAGTTGTTTTTTACATTTCTCAATTTTTAATTTTTAAGCTATCCCATGACATCATTGTGACGTCATTAGTTGTATTATAATCCTAACCATTCATAGTGGTATCTAAAGGAAGTAAAGGATGGAATTGAAAGAATATAAATAGAGATTATTTGTTTTGTTTTGTTAAGATTCTAAAAAGAATCATTTTTTTTCAATATTCATTATGTATTTTTTTCAAAGTAAATAAGTATGTACAAGAAATAACAGTATGCTATTTTGGTCTATAACCAAAATTATTGTCAAAGACCTGTTATCATATTACATTCTAAATAGAAACAGATATATAAAACCCCTAGACTTAATGGTGCACCAAATATTTATGTAGATAGTTGATATAGACAAGTTAAGATATAGAATAAACTAATAACCATAATTAAGGAACATATCACTCAGCCCACATTTACCATAACCACATGGAATTCATAAAAGTAACAGCTCCACATAAAATTCACCACAACGTCACAGGTAGCTTACAGAGTCCCCACAAATACAACCACATGAAAAATACTATTGATAGGGCTTGTGTCCAAATACTAAATAATCCTATAATAACAATTAACAGAGGATCCTCAAAACTAATGTAAAGACCCAACCTATTTAATTCTAAAATTAAACAAGTCAAGTCCCTAACTACATATAATATTTTCATTATATATGTAAGGTTGTCCTAAAACTACTTGTCTATGTTGATTGTTTGTTTAACACCACTATATCTTCATCATATTGCTACATGAGCAATATATACATTTTTACAATAAAACAAAAGGTTACAAAAGCTAGTGTCAATCTTAGGACACAACAAAAAGATTTTCATCTTGTTTAATCTAATAAGAAAACAGACTTTAAGATCTCTTTTTACAACACAAGACTTAACTAATAAACCTTCTATACAAAATACATTAAATTTTCAGAACAACTTTCTTCAAAAACTTCTTCTCTAACCATTTGCCTCTTGGAATCCTATTCGTCCCATTCATCCAAGAATTTCTCCCAATCTGTCTCATATACCAAATCATCATAATAGTCATCATCATCACCATAAAATAAACAACAATGAGCCAAAGGCCCCATACACAGCAACAAAACCAAAGGCGAAATGGCAAGCAAACTTAAGTTAATGCAATATCTCATTTTATCTTTCTTCAATATTTATTAAACAAATCAAAATTGGAGTACTCATACTTCGAGACAATCTAGGGAAATCTGGAGTCCTGAGTAATGCTCTCGACGCTCAGAGGGTTGATATAGGTAGCCCGAATACCTATATCTTCTAGATAGTTTTACAAAGATAAGTAATCTCGTTTAGGGTTCATAGCTGTTACTCAACTTCACTTATCTTAATCCATGATATAAAATAATCCACATGCTCCCATAACATTGAATTAAATTATATTATTTCTTCTTAAGTTGAGTAAATGCTATACCATTACTACATTCCCTATCGATTACCCGCTGAGCCAATTAAAAAGAAAGTCACCATCGCATCATGGTGTACCATTGCATCATGGTATAAAGTCATTGCATCATGACAATTGGTTTAAGCGCCCATTCTAATATGTCATTGCATCATGACATGTTCGCTACTCCCCGGACCGGATTTAAAGGCAAAAAACACAATCAATTCATGCAAGATTTAAGCCGTCTTGAATTTAGGTTAAATCAATGTATGTCTATCCCAACAAACATTCAAGCAAGTCATTGCGTACCTATACCCAACAATGTATAACTATTTTCACTCGAAGGGAATTAACTGATGAACCTTTAGCTAAAATAAGAAATATTAAAATTAATCAATAACTGAACATGGAAGTTATATATTATATATATATATATCTCACAATCTTAGGTTAATTATACAAGGAGATTCATTGAACTTAAAATTAGTTTTTATCACTTAATTCATACTTAAAACATGTTTATATAGCTTATATATTCATTAGAAGACCAAATATGAAGTAAGGAATGATAATTGAAGAAGATTAAATTTGTAAACCTTAGGGGATATGCGGCCTATTTACACTGGAAAAATTGAGATGAACGCCGACAGCGTTGAAATTATACACCGGCGGCGTTAAGCCCGGCGTTAAAAGTTTTTATTTTGTTCGCACCCCATACAGCCTATACGTCGACGGCGTTAGGGGCTATAATGGCCGGCGTACACTTTGAAAAATAAATGCTGACAAAATTTTCTTACAAAAACCGGTAGCATTTTAAGTAGCTTTAGAAAAATCGGTTCTGATCACTTTCAACACCGCCTCTACGCCGGCGGTGTTGAAGTACCAAATACCGGAGTATACTTAAAAACAAACCTATTCGAAAATGTTTCATTTCCCCTGTTTTACACTTTGAAAATTTATAACTTATAATACTTTTAATCCTTCTTCAAACACATATTTAACTTCATACACTATCTTCTATCCATAATAACCAATCCTAGCCGTTATGAACTTCATAACAACACATCAAACCATTTCATTCACATCAAATTCTATCATACTCTTCACCTCAACTTCAACTACTCAAATCAACTTCACTTCTCACAACTTCCATCACATACACAAGTTCACATGTTCATAAAATACAACTTAACATATATCAATGCATAAAACCACTCAACTCAAAAGACATTAAACTCATTCTATCATAGATTTTACATCTAGATTACAAGAAAAGAAATAAAACAAAAGTTTATACTTGCATTAACTTACATGAATAGGCCTTAGCTTGGAGAGATTTTTGATTCCATGAGCTTGTAATTTGTATTTGGTTTAGGGCTTATAATTTGAAGATAGAAGGAAAAGAGAAGAAAAGAAATATGGGAAATTCGTATGAAAAGTGAGGGCTACCAAAAGAAGCCTTAATTAATCATATTTGAGGTTTATATTTATCCTACATTTGACTTTAGATGTATATTTGACTTAGGTTTAATTTGGCTTCATTTGGAGATTATTTGGGTTGAATTTGAGCTTGAAAAATAGACTTAATTTTTGTAAAATTTATGTCAACAATTCTTTAGGCAATTCAAAAGTTATTTTGAAAATTTTAAATATAACACACACATATTAATTTATAAGAGACACAAACATTAATTATACTATACACACATTAATATATATATAAAAAATAACGTTAATTTCATTACGCTTACTAAATAATGCATATGTAATATTCAAGATATACTAACTTAAACACATTTAGCCTATTACTAACTCATCTACTCCAATTTTAATATTACACATGACTCTCATCAATTAACATGCTCATAAAGTTCAATAATTAAAACAAATAAAACATATACATGGAAATTAAATGGAAATTAAAGTTAGGTCATTTCAACTAAATATAGAAAATGCATCTCACTAGTCTCCATACTAAACATCTGCACTGATTCAGAACCAAACCATACCATGTCTACTCTATACTATTCACCCACACTAGTATCCTCCTTATAGTCCACGTATAAATCACCTCTTGAAATATCATATAACGTCATATCTTCACTTGCACTTAAAAATAATTGAATATGAAGTAATAAGTCAAATCTCATGTTAAATATTATAGCCACATGTGAATATCAAAGCATCAAAATGCATGCATACTTAACATTTTTAATGCAAACAACCATTTATCTCTTGAAATTTAGGCATACAAATAGCATAGAGGTAACTTACTACCTAAAGCCATACATATTTATAGTTATTACAGATTATGATGTTTTATATCTTACATACACACACAAAACATGTTGGGTACATTAATATCGAAAAGTCTATAAATCAACCTAAATCTATAATATACTCTCAAGTGGTGTTTGGTTATAAGAGCTAGACAGGTAAGAAGGGCTAGACATCACGGTATAAGAAGTACTTTACAATACAATTCTCTTGTACTATTTTTGGTGTGTATGGTATCAGACAGTAATATACAAAATTCTTATTAAGAGATTTTATTTTTGTTCAGTTCTAAAATTTTTGTGCCATGAAATATGAGGGACAAAATATTTAAGTTTTTTCATGTCCCATAGAGTGTGTTTTGTCTAGTCTCATATATATTTTGTAAACCAAGTATGGTACAATAACAATTATCCATACCAAACACTACGTTAGTATATGAAATCATTTAGTACACAATATTACATACCCATCAAGGATGCTTCGTCAGGATCATTAGCCTTCCCCATTCACCTAGTGAAGGATAAACAACAAATCAATTAATTGTTGGATAATTAATTATGGTAAATTACAAAAACCACCCTTATAAATTTTCATAATAACACACACCCTACTTTTAAAAAATAATACAAATGTGAGAACCTTATTAAGTAGTTTCATCGCATAAGATATGGCATTGTTAAGGAGACGTGGTGATGTAGGTTGTAATTATAATTTTTTATGTCATTTAAAAATCATTTTAAAAAATAAGACAAAGAAAAAAGATAAAGAATAGGAAAAATCATAATTTGTGTATTTTATTATAATTTTACTTGAACAATAAAACTAAACTGACCTTATGGCTTAGTTTATAACATAACTAAGAAGCAAAAATGGAAGTGGAAACTTGAAAAAGCTATAGGAGTCATATATAATGATTGAAACTTTGAATTCAAAAACCTTTGAAAAAATCATGAAATGATAACTAAAAACACAACCCAAACCCGGTTCATTCTAGGCTTGTCTCAACTCAAGCTCATTAACAAACGAACCTTGTTCAGGTTCACTAGTCGCCTCACAAATAAACTCATGAGTAGTTTTTTTATAATATAATTTTATTACATATTATTATTTGTATTAATATATTGGTATAATTATATGTAAAATGGGCTTAAAATATAAATATTTTTATTTATATTTGGGCTTGACCCATGAGCTAAGTGATAGGCCCAGCGAGTTCGGTTAAGTTGTTGGGATGACTTATAGAGATTGGGTTTGATGACTTAGAATAGGGCCATTGGATCGGTCTGCCACATTTAACTTCTCTCGAGTAAGCTCATGCACATCGTAAAAAGGCTATTGGTCTTTGCCCATGAGGAACTCATTTAAGATATCCATGGATAGAGTGATCTCATCCATCAATAACTAAGATAATCTAATGATTATCATCCATGCCATGTGCTTATAGAAGTCCAAGCTTTGAAAAGCTCATGGATCTTTAGTGAGCTCTAGCTCAAGCTGCACTTTTCAGGCTCATTAAAAATTCAACTTGGTTTAAGCTCATTAATTTGTTAAGTAGGTCAAGTCCAAGCTTTGAAAAGTTCAGCTCAGTCCTATTCATTTACAACCTTAAGAGAGAGGGATCATAGATTGTCAAGAAAAAAACTAGAGAAATTGTCAAATTTACTTCATATACTATTAAGGTAGATTTATTTTATGTGAACTTTAATTTTTTTATTTAATTATTAAGATAAACATCAATTACTAACATCTGACAAGCCCAAACACATAGGCCCATCAAACTTAATGCACCAAGGATACACTTTATTATGGTATTAATTACTTTAACAATGGACTCTTTATTTTTATCTTATATACAGAACAATGTCTTAAAGAATTTATCATTTGGGACAATGATCATCTTCTTCATCAAATCTACCACATACCCACATATTCACATGTATTCCATTGACACCTTCAATTGAAATGTATTTCTCAAGCTCAAAAACTAAATGTTGCATTAATTACCATCATAAAACTATAGGTACTCATCTAGAGAGAATTAACCATTAAATACATTAATTATTTCAGAATAAATCCTTTGCTCTATCATCATTAGAGATGTCATCGGTAGGCTTTTATAGGGTTTCCGATCCATTAAAAACGGTTTTATGGTCGAGCTTGGATATATAGTAAAAACCCTATAGGATTATGGGGTTAGATTTAAAACAAAGCCGATAAATACCTGGTAATCCAGTATTATAATTTAAAAAAGTAAGTAAAATAAAAATATTACTAAAGAGGCAAGGAGAGGAAAGAAGACATAAAGAAATTACCATATTTTTTACCTTCCAATGACTTTTTCTTTTATGTCTACTAAACTAGTTATGGATTTTAAAACTTTTTATTAAATTTTGTTCAAGTCATGTTTGCTGGAGATTAATATTATTACTAGTCTATTGTATTTTAGTCCTAGCAGGATATTAATTTAACCATGTTTTTAAGATAATATACGATGACAAAAGTAATATATTTATGTGTTTAAATATTGATAATGAATGTGGTCTACAATATTTTCTATCAATTCCATATGCATCTTTTTCATTTTTTGAATGTATAAGAAATTTGTGCAAAAAGCATTGTTCTTTCTTAAATTTATTATTAAAATTTGATAATAAGTTGAAAAAAAAAAGAAAAAGAGGTTACAGGGTTATAGAGTCAAATTTAGGGTTCTAAATCAAACCCTATAGTATGGGTTTGAATATAGCATCAAAACCCCATAGAATAGCGGGTTAGATTTCTTGTTCATATGGTCTATCTGAAACCCAATCTGATTACATCCCTTACTATCATTGCTTTTTCTCATTTTCCAACATTCTTAATTAATTTTTTGTAATGATAAACATCACAAATGTTTTATGTATGTTCATAAATGAAATCATCTTTCCTCTCCACACTATTGAGAAGGAAGCAAATAAATAAATAAATAAATAAGGGTTGGCTAGCTTACTACGATATGTAAGTCCTTGGCTGTTGCATCATAAAGAAGCCAAATAACAGCATTCAAAGTTAGAGGAATCGATAAACATATAGTTATGAACTCGATGCTTTTCGTCCGAATCACAGTTCTTTGCATGGTTAAAACAATGATGCTGTTAAACCTTATACATGCTTCCTTTTCAGATTTAGATTATTAATTTTCATTTACATTTCATCATTTATAATAATAAAAAAATAACAGTATGTTGATATTATAAGATAGTTGAATAATTGAAATAATGATAAGAACTATGAACGATGACGCTTAAGGGTGCTGTAAAAAAAGTCACAGACAAACTTCCACCTCTATTTTTCTCTCTCAAAACGGAGTATGCCTCCATCATTATGTCTTTTAGCATTTACCTCATCGATTTTGTTGTTTCTGGATTTTATGATTCTATCTTAGTCTTCTATTAGTGCTTGGACAAAAACATAATAATTTAGTTGTAAGGATATTCTAAAATCTTTCCTCATTGAAGGCACAACTAGAGATGGTTATGCATCTAAGGCTCGCGCTGCTCCTCCTTGTCTCGAACTAATGTTGATGGATTATCACGGTTTTGATAGTTTGAGGCCTCACCAAGTGACTTGGCTTTGATGGATTATCACGGTTTTGATGGTTTGAGGCCTCACCAAGTGACTTGGCTTACTCATCATAAATATATAGAGAAGATTTCGATGGTGGTAGAGAAACTTGAGTTGATGCATTCATTTACAAGAAAGTGAATTTAAAAAATCTATAATACCTCGGAGTCTGTTTATTGTTGGCAGATTACACATACAGATTTTTTAAAATTCTTTTCTAACAAATTATTTATAAAGAATTAGATACGGATAAAAAATATTGAAAATTCTCATTAAAAGGTCAAATAGATAAAATATAAATATAAATCAGACATATTTACACATATCATTTTAAAAAAGATACAAATAAAATGAAAACAGACCATCCAAACAAACTCCAGGTCTTATATATAAGTTGCAATTGGTGAGTCCATAATTGAAAAGAAAATGTCATGACATAATAGTGGGCTTAGCACAATCAACTTAATTGAGCTACATTCTTATCGGTTGAACGTGTCACATTAGCTAATAGAGGTAACGGTGTTAGTCCAACTTAAAATTTAGCCATTTTTATAATGAACTTACTTTAAATAATATAAACAAGTTAAAAAAAATTTAGATAATAATTAAATTTGAAATGACTAATTGAGAAAATAAACCAAACATGATCTTCACCTCTTATAATCATCAAAATTGCTTTAATGATGATTTTTTGGTATAAAATAATAGGTTCATCAATTTGATTAAGTAATTTCAAAGTGGGAATGGTTTAGATTAATTTCAGTTATGATAAAACTCTTCAGTATTTTCTTTTTATATTAAATTATTTATAATCAATTTGTTAGTAAAATTTTAGACAGAACAGTTTCGTTGAGAAGACCAAAAGAAATGGACTACAAAAGTAACCTTTTTACTATGCACATAAAGCTTTCCCTCTGAATTTTTGGAACCCCATAGCGGTTTTAAGGTGATTTTGGTATGGATTTTGAAAATAAATCCAGAAAAAAGGTCATGACAAAAGATATTACAAAAGTAGGCTATCAAAGGCATTGTTTGTAATAGCACATTTGAATTTACAGCACCTTCTTTACAAAAATTTATTTCCCTTAAAGGTGTTGTTTGTAACAGCGCCTTTAGTACAAACTAAAAAAAAAAAATTTATTGGTGAGGGTAATATTACCTAATATAATCAACACAAATAATAAACTTAAATTCAATTTCAAATTCCTAAAGTAAACACACTTTAACTAATCTTTTTGACATTACAGTATAAAGCAAATAAAAGTAAGATCAAGTTAAAAACTTAAAAATATCTAGTTATAAAACTGAAAAAAAAAAATAATTAAAGCATTTTTATGTAACCCATTAAAATTAAAACAAATAATAAATTTTGATTTAATTTCAAAATTCATAAAGTTGTACACAAGTTCAATTAATTTTTCCATTATCACATTATCAAGTAAAAGAAAAATACAATTTAAAAAAATCAAAAATTAGAATTTTTAGAAAACGATTTGAAATATATTATACTAAAAATTCCTAAAGCGACCTTAAAAGAATTTCAATTTTAAAAAAAGTTCAAATCAAACATTATCCTCTGTTTTTTTATTTATTATTTAAAAAAAATGTTTTCACCATATATCTAATGTATTGGAAATGTTTTGCTTTTTTTTTTTTTTTGGTAGGTATGAAGACCAATGAAGAAAGATGAAAATGAGTAGTGAAATCTATGAGGATTTTAAATTTGTATTGTAATTTGATGAGAGATGCTTTTGCTTTGTATAATTTTTATTTCGCTTTAAAATTTATATTGTGATTTGATGAATGTTGTGATGAACATTACATTCTCTTTAATTTGGCTTCTAAGACACTTTTGATTTTCTTCCCATGAAAATGGTATTTTATAAAGAGGATTGTATAAGTAATGATAAGAGTTTTCTTCTTAGCTTGTGAAGTAGGAAAACATTGGAAATAGAAAAAGATGAAAAAACCCTATAGGATTTGGTACGGGTACCCTATAGGGTTTGTTTAGAGGGTTTTAGGTTCATGGGCAAAAACCCTATAGGGTTTAGGATGGGTTTCGAGAACCTTACTAGGTATCGGGTTCAGGTTCGGGTTCGGGTTTTAGTATACCCGTCCTGGTTACATGCCTAGCCACATCCCACCTGAATGGATGCCTAAGAGCATATCTCCTAACATATTGCCTTGACTCTTATGAAGAGATGATGCTCATAAATCTATTCACTATAACTTCCCCTTATCATTAGCAACCTTAAATAGCTTCTTAACAGGGGACCTATCCTCAAAGTCATTAGCGTACACATCTTAGAGTAAATCATATATATATATATATATATATATATATCATGCATGGTGATGTTGACCTTCGAGGAGCTACTCCTAATTCTTCTTGATGCCTTCTTACAAGCATCAGGTTTAGCCTCCTTAATTCCTCGTGATGCCTTTTTCTTTAGCCTCCTTCCCATCACACCACTAGCTATATAAACATTAGCTTTTGCATTGAGGGAGGAAACGAAGCCACCTTCACTCTCTATTTTGCTAGAAACTACCCTAGAAGAATCTCCTATCCTACTTCCATGCTCTCTCCCCCCTCCCCCCTTAGCACCAAACTTAGACTATGAAGAAGATATGACTTGGGACTTATTAGTGTTTCTCTTTCCTCCAACCATAATCTAGAAATGAGATGAAAAGTTAGGATTTTGTTAAACTAGCGAAAAAGCCTAAATCTTTAAAAGAAGTTTAAATATAGAGGAAGTTTTGATGAAAAATTTTGGATCTTGAAAGAAATTTGGACATTGAGATGAAGGGAAACCAAAAACATATAAAAAATATTAAGAAAGTTTAAGAAATCTGAGAAAGTTTGTAAGAGAATGCTGATGCTTGATGAAGTTTGCACAAGTAACAAAAGGCTATGTGACAGGAGTATTTATAAAGAAGAAGAACTAAATGAACTTTAGGAAACAAAGTAGCTAATGTGATAGCTACAAAGCATATGCGTATGCGATTATGTATGATCCCAAGATGTTAGAGTAGTCTAATTAGCCATACACGCGGTACATGCCACTACCAGAATTTTGAATTTAAATTTACTCAACGAGCTAACAACTATATAGAAAATTCCAAACCAATTTAAGTGCTCACTCAAGAAGCTACCTAACTTGCTTGCCTACTTAGGGAAATAACATACCATCATCTTGCTCGCCTTTTGCCGATCTCAAGTGCGGCTTAGAGCACAATTTCAAAAGGCTCTTCCCTTTAAAGAAATTTAATTCCCTTGACTCGATCATCTCTTGCGTGGTAAGGACTAGTTCAAGAACTTTCAAGCCAAACAATAGATAAAAAGGGGATGGAAACCTAACAATAGAAGAAGGGGATGAAGCTCAGATAAAACAATTGATCACCTCCCTGATAGCACAATTTTGACCTCTTGGGCCATTATTCAAGTTCTTCCTCTCCTTATTGGTTCACATTGAGGGTGGGACAAGGCAAGTGTTGATAGGTTTTATTTTATTATGGTCTAATAGGCCTAACACTAGAAAAATGTACTAGCAACAGATCCTTGAAGCCTATGAAGTGCCTCAGACCATCTCAGCCCATGGGCTACAAGTCAGTCATTAGGAAAAAAGTTAATCTCCTTCCGATGGTAAACAAAGGACCCAAACCAGTGTCCTACTCCTCCTTGAGCTCATCCTCTAACAAGCACATCCCATTGATGCCCCATGTCTCCATGGAGGCACCTTAAATCTCCCCGGTTCTCCATGTTAACACCAAGGTACCATAAACCTCCTAGGGGGTACATAAAAGATATAAGCTCTCCACCTGTCCGACCACCATCCTTGAATGATCACCATCACCGCCTTAAATTTAAGTCCACTACCATCTAAGGGTCCCAACTCTACTTATTTATCTCCTTTAGGAATGCCACGTGTATAAAGAATATTATGTGGGTCTCCATGCTAGTATGATCATCATGTATAAATAGAACTCAAGGCCACAAGGTAATGATACTTAACATATGTGATTTTACTCACACGCTTACCTACCTTCTTATTTACTCTCTCAAGACCCACAATTGATTTAAGCATTATAGTGGTCATGATAAATCACTCCAGACACACCACTATTTACTTCTTTGGGTTATAGGCCCTTGCACTTATTACCGATGATTTTCTACCTATACACTAGCAATATAATATAAATAATTGTTTTTTCTAAAAAATTTTGTTAAGCCCACATTGCGACACCAAAATGTACTATATTCAATGAAAGCAAAATTTTGACAAATTTTAGGCCATTTTGTTAATTAATCGGGCATAATTCAAACTTTGCATATTTCCACATTAGGCAAGACAAGTCCAATTGTGTCCCTTTTGAAATCATAAATAACTTAATTTTTTTATTTTTTATTTTTATAAATTATGATTGAGTTACCAATAATAATTTTTGAAAACTATCTATGCTTTCACTAGGAAGATGTAAATAAATCAATTATAACATATTAAAACTAGAGCAAATTTCGAAATCTAAAATGAAATTGTAGGCTAAAAAGTAAGAATATGAACAATTAATAGAGAAAGATGAAGTGACCCAAATCTCTATATATATTAGAAATTGAGTTTAGATAGATTTGGATAAGTTAAATGAATTATAGGATATAATTAGACAAGTTGACATAACTAGATTAATAATTAACTAAATCAAATTTGAGATTTCAAATCTAAATTCTCTAAACAAGTCACTAAAATGTTTAGAGGATTCCTAAACTCTTGATTCTTAGCCTAAATACTAATTCCTAAATCTTTACAAAATTTGAGTTCATTTGCTTGTATAAAAATATCAGTTCTTAGACCTGAACTCAAATTAAATATCATTTTATCTAAAGTAAATTCCTAAATTAAGTTCTCATTTTGAGTTTAATTTCTAACCTATAAGTTCATAAACCATCTTTTAAATGATTTTAGAATTATAAATATTGATCTGATAGTTTTAAACTTATACCTTATTCGAAAAATATCTAATTTTTAATCTTATCTTTTCCTTGTCCATTTTGTTCATCTGCCTCTCTCTTCTTCTTATTTTCTTTCTTTCTTTCGTATCTTTCTTTCTTTTTCTCTTTAGCTTCTTCTTCTTCTTTTCCCTTTCTCTTCCCTAATTCTCAAGTTCAAGAGGATTAAAAGTAGAAATCAAAGTTAGAAAGAACAAATCATGGTAGAGGAAGCCCTACACTAAGAAAGAAGAGGAGTTCATGTTCCCTAAAAGCTAAGTAGATTTGTTATATGTTGTTTTGTTTATAATTTTGAATTAAATGATATATAGATGTTAGAAATGGGTTCAAAATACTGTTTTCAAATGTAATTCTTGGTTGATTCTATGTTGGAGGTTGGGATTGTGATGAAGAAGATGATGAATAGTGAAGTTAGGGTTGTTGGAATGATTTGATGTTTGATGTATATGATGATGGGAATTTGTACTTTTGATGTTGTTTGAAGTGTATGATATGTTATAAGAAGTTTTTATGATGTTTAAGTTATATTAGAACATGTAAAAGTTGATATATTGTGTAAAGGAAATATGAAAAATGCGTGTATGGCTTTCAAAAAAAAAAAAAAATTTCCAGATCAACACTACCTTGTACATCGGAGTGTACGACCTTATGCTGATCACAATACGCTCTTAGGTCACTTTTTAGACCTCTTCCCCACCCTATACACGAGAGTGTAGGTGGTTGTGTAGGTAAAAAAAACCTTGAAAAATTGCTCTCGGGTCACTTCTGAGTGCCCTACACGGCCTCGAGCACAGTGGTGTACTAGGTAGTGTACTTTCTCTTGTTTCGCAGTTTGATCGTATTTTGTCCATAACTTTTTCATTCAACCTCCAATTGAGGTGATTCAAGTTTTGTTGGAAAGATCAAAAATAGATCTACAACTTTTATTTTTTGAGTTTTTACAAATTCGAAAAGAATTGATGCCTAAATTTTAGTTCTTTCCATCTATTGTGTTTTCATAAACAAAGTCAAAATTGTTTTTGCTTTCTAAATGTTTGTTGTTAAGTGTAAATGAATCTTTTTGAGATAAAATGAGATAGATAAGTGAAATTTGATCTGTTATGTTAATTTATTGATATAATTAACCATGAATTAAGTGGAATTGTGGAATTATAGTTTTACAAATAATTAGACTAAATCTAGAAGTTAGTTATAAAATGAACTTAGTTACAAACCTAGGTCCAACTTGACTAAATGAACTTCAATGAACTAAAATATTAGATTGTTTAACTTTGATGAATTTGCTAAGTTTAAGTTAATGCAAACTCGAATTGATATAGATCCTAGATGTATAATGAATTAGTAATGAATCTAAGTACAACATGACTTAATGAACTTCACTAAGTTAAAATGAATTAGATTGTTTAAGTTTAATCAACTTGATTTAGTAAATGAATTAAATAATTAATTCTAATCAATTTGGCTAAGGTTAAACTAAAATGGGTAAATAGCTAATAATTAGCTTAGATGAATAAATTAGGATATCTTTGAATAATATGGGGAATATGTTGTTTCAAATGTACTTACTTGGAAAATGAATGTTTTTGGTATATGAATTATTTGTTGATGCTTTTGTAATAAAACACTATAAATAAAGACAAAAGAAATTCTTTGACAGACAAAGGAGAACTGTCCAATTTTGGTGGGGCGATCTTCGCAGCCATAGTGGGGTTCCAAATTAGTATCTAATCAAATAGGGTTTTATACGAGTTCCTTCCTTAACAGAAGTGAATATCTGATTTATCTTCTGGATTATCTTTTGAAATTCATTCTGAGGCTATGTTTGGATTTCATATTCAAAGTATGCAGTAACTTGCGTGTTAGATCTTAGGATAGGCATCTAAAATGGATTAAGAACTTAAACTTGGTTTAATAATTGATGAGTGTTGGTTGTGTTTTCTACTATTGAAATCTGATTCTTGCGCTGAAGTGAAGATCGGTATCCGGTCTAGAGAGTGGCAAACCTATCATGATGCAATGACACGGTAGTTAGGTGCTTAGGCCATTTGTCATGATGCAACGATGACATCTTTTTAAATGGCTCAGCGGGTAATCGATAGGGAATATAGTAATGGTGTAACATTTACTTACCTTAAGAAGAAATAATATGATTTAATTCAATGTTTATGAGAGCATGTGAATTAATTTATATTATAGATTAAGTTAAGTAAAGTTGAGTAACGGCTATTAACCCTAAATGAGATTACTAATCTTTTCGGTTAGATTTAGAAGATATAGGTATTCGAACTATCTATATCAACCCCCTGAGTAGCTGCTGTTACTCAAGACCCCCAGATTCCCATTGGTTTGTTTCGGAGCGTGAGTGCTCCATTGTTGTTTTTTTTTTTTTTAATGAAAAGATGATAACTTGTGGATTAATGCATTGCATTTAGTTAAGCTTATGTCACACTGCATGTACTTGTGTTACTGTGTACTGAGCTTCGGCTCATTATTGTTGTTATTGTTCTTTTCTCCAGGTGATATATTGAGGATGATGATGATGATAATGTTGGTGATGATGATGATTTGATGAAGATGATGATGGTGTTCCTTGTAGATGATGATGTTGTTGATGATGGAGTTGTTGTTGATGATGCTTGACTCGGGTTTTAGGCATTTATGATGATTCGGAGAGGATTTATGGATGAGTGAAGTGAGTAGGAGTGTGGGTGTAGTTTAGTTATTTTATTTATTTTTGTTTTCTGTTAATGAGAGCTGGATTTATGATTCAAACTTATTATATTCTTTAAAGGGCATAGTAGAGTCCATGTTTTGTAATTAAACTTTTGTAAAGCTTTGTTTAATTGGATAATTTTTCACTTGAGAGAGTGGATGTTTTGAAATGTTTTTATTTCGAAATTGTTTTATAAAATTTATTTCTGCTACTAAATCCAGTTGTTGCCAGAATCTAGCTGAATGATTTCATAACCTAAAATTGAGTAGCAATGTTCAACATAAACAAAATATTTTGAGGAAGCCTGAGCATGTAATACTTTAGAGTATTATACGTGGTGATAGCGCTTTAATCGATTTAATTATCGAATTAAATTTTTTTTGGGGCATTACAAAAGAAATAACAAATTATTCCATGCAAGTGTAATGGTAAGAAAGGTGAAATCTAGAATAGTAAGGTTTTTGGACAAGTAAGGAAATTGGATTATAAAAATGGGAAAAAGCCCCTCTTGGTATCTAAACCTTAACAAAGTAAACAATTAGGTATATGAGCTTTTAAAAAGTCCAATTTCTTACCTAATTAAATTTTCGTGCTTCTTTTATGTATCTAAACTTTAAAAAAAAAAAATCCAATTTCATACATGATTAATTTTCCGTGCTCCTTTTCACTACCCCCATTCTTTTATTGTTTCTTAAAGTAGTTGGCATGTGTCAAGCAACAATTGAGTGGGTAGTGTTTAAGGGTATGAAAAGTTCAATTAGATATGAAATTGAACATTTTAAAAGTTTAGGTACCAAAAGAAGCATTTTCCCTTATAAAGAATAATGATGTTGCACATGGGTGCAACAAAATTTTTATTGACTTATTTAGAATTGTGATTAGGATTTAATAAAGAAAATGAAGGTCTAGACCTTAGGGATTTGAACATTACAAGTGTGAGTAATAACCCTTAAGTGAAACATTAGAGAGAGAGAGAAAGGGAGAGAGAGATGCAAAAGCTTATGGGGGGCAATAACCTAAAGAACTTTCATCCAATTAGTCTATAGAACATTGATAATTATAAAATTCACAATGAATAAAATTAAAACCAATCAAGAGAAAATTATAAAACCATGTATGGATAAGAATGCATAGCTAATAATTTCATTTTTACGATAGAGATTATGCACTCCCAAAATTTGAAAATGGATAAAAAGGGATGCAAAATGAATGTGGACCTATCTGAAGCATATGATATGATAAAATAGGATTGTATTACAAAACCATCAAGATCCTAATTATCTCAAATTAGTGGATAGAGCTCACTAGTTTAGGTATCCTTACCTTAATGCAATTTTAACAAACAAAAGCCCAACCAACTTCTTTTAGATGAGAAAAGGTATTAGTAAGCGAGACCCTCTATTATCTTAATTGGCTACCTTTACTATCAACATATTAAGTAGATTGATAGAGGGTAACATACAACTGGCATGGGAAACTAGGATGGATGTGGATCAAAATGGTTTAGTTTTCGCTTAAAACCAAGCCAAGTTGTAATTTATAATTCCTTTTTTTTTCCCTTGGCATTTCAAACCAAATCAAACCATACGATTTGAATTAGGAAAACAGTTGGATGACAACTTGATTTATTATAAATTATGGATTTAGACCGTATTTTATAATCTATGAGTAGTATTTTTTTTAATATATAGTCTAACGTGGAAAAGCACAAAATTCATTTGATAATAATAGGTGTAAATCAATAGTAATGCAACTAAACAATTTCAAACATCCATTAACAGCTATTTTTATCAACAAAATTAAAATGTAACATATACTTTGAGTCTTTTATATAAGATTATGGATAAAAAAAAATTTATTTGGAAAGTCTTTTAAACCAAATTGTTAAAAAAAAAAAAGGAGCTATATTTTAGTTTGGCTTGATTTGATTTATGAATTGGTTCAATTTATTTACTTATCTTTATAGGAAATCAATAAAAATAAAGAGATTTATTTGGACGAAAAGTTACAAGAGAAAATCTTATGCTAACGAGGGGAAGCAATTTCAAAGAATGTTAGAAATATAATGGGTCTAATGGAATTTTGGCTATCTATTTGGACGAAAATTTACAAGAGAAAATCTTATGCTAACGAGGGGAAGCAATTTCAAAGAATTTTAGAAATATAATGGGTTTAATGGAGTTTTGGCTATCTATTTGGACAAAAATTTAGAAGAGAAAAAATTGAGAATTGGTTAAAAGGAAAAAAATTAAAGGAAAAAATTCTCAACACTTCAAATGTATAGAAAAGCGAGAACCTAGGGAAATACCAGGCTTTGAAATCATAAAGAGTAGGAGCATAGGCTACGGGTTGACCCGTTAACCTGTTTCAAAAATGGGCTGTAACCAATTTTTTTCGGCCTATTTAAAAGTTGGCCAATTTAACCTGACATGTTTAATGCATGGGTCAAAGCGGGTTAGCTTGTGACGAGCCGATCTAGGCCGGAAGCCAAGCTGTAGAGAGAGAGAGAGAGAGAGAGAGAGAGAGAGAGAGAGAGAGAGAGAGAGAGAGAGAGAGGAGAGAGAGAGGTTTAAGAACAAAAATAATATAAAAAAACTGTCAATACTGTATTGCTTGACACCTTGCTGATAAATATAATGATCTCTATAACATTCATGTATTAGACAGCCGGAGATATTATTTTATATTCTTTGAAATAGTAATTGTTCGCATCTTTGTTTCCTTATATTCATTATTCTCTTCATAAACCATAATAATTACATAAATGAAACAAAATGTTGTTTTTTTTTTTTTTACATAAAACAATTTCTATTTTTCATTTACATGGTCCTTAGGACTTTGGAGTTTTGGTGCATCTATATTGATAAATATTTCCTATTAGTGTACTATATTACTTGGTTAATTTACATTACCCTATCATAGCAATAATTTTTGTACTTGCAAAGAAGAGGCAGGGGATTCTCTCTTTATAATGTACCAAGTTTTAAGATTCAAACTCTGGAGATAATTTTAGATAATACCAATAAGATTGATGAAGAATGTTCATGGTAAGGCTGTTGTTGCAATTTTGAATATGGTGTATAAAAAGAGTAGTAGGCTAGTTTGCTTCCATTTTAAAGAATATTTATTTAAATAGCATTTATGCAAAATTATTTTTATCAAATACCATTGCAAAAAAAAAAAAAAAAGAAAAAAATACAATCACATGTGTTTGATTGTTGAAATTTAAAAAGGAAAATTTAATAGTGAAATTTAAGTAAAAAATAAAACATTTTAATAAGAAGGGTAATGTTGTTGTTGGAATTTCAAAAGAAAATAATCAAACATCTTAATATCAATGCCTGGAATGAATATTTCAAGATTATGATTATACCACCATGCAAATGTATTGATGTAAATGCTTACTATAGTCATGCATACACGCTAATGTTCTAATAAAAGGAGTTTTCACATAATAATGTACATAGAAATGTTAAAGATTATGAACTATATTAATGTATAAGTATATAACTTTTAGACCAACAAATTATTAAATGTCATATCAATTATGTGAACTTCATTAAGAAAAAACATAATATTTTATAAAATTGAAAATAAATATTGATTGTATTGATTTCAACTTTAAAAGAAAGGAAAAAATAACTTTGGAGAAGGAGTATCTTATAGTAAATGCTAAAGTAACTAATTCACTTATGATAGTTGAATTAAAAATGAACATTTGAGTGAGAAGAGTTAATGTTGAAGCTAGAATTTTAAAAGATAATTAAAAAAAACACTTCCACAATTCAGAGTTTAGCAAAGTTAATAAATCACATGTTAAGAACCTAATGAAAAGTATACATAAAAGAAATGGAATGATAGTAAATTTTTGTTTTCATTTAATATCTTGATAAATGCATGTTATAAAATACTTTCCTCTTGTTATTGTTAAAACCGGCATGTTTGCAGAGTTGATAGCAGCTGCAGCATTGTCATTTATTTTAGATTAGTTAGTTTTAGATACTTGTATATGTATAGGGCCAAGATCTTTACTTGTACTTGTATATAAATCATCTTGAACAATGGGATAACTAACTCAATTTCCTTGATCATTTTCACTATTACAGTTCTCTATAATCCTTTCTTCTTGTGTTCCTTCAATTGTGATTTGTTCACATTGTATTAGAGCAAAGGCTCAACAAAAAAATCGTTCGATAACTTCTTACCATTTTATCACAATACTCTTTGTGAATGTTCATTTGGTTAAAGCTAACAGGCTATGAATTATGATGGCTTAAACTCAATTGTTAATTGTAATGATCTTGGTATATGTCTTTCAGAGAATCAGGGTTCCTTGATTACTATTTTAGTTTTCAATGGCATGAATTTTCTAAAGTAGCATAGGTTTACTAAACTTGCCCTACGTACGAAATTGAAATTAGATTTTACTAAATGAGGACTTAATTACTTGAGCCTATTAAGAAGTGTTGGGAGATTTAAAAGGGAGTGAAAATGCAGATACTCCTTATGGAAGTTGTTCTTTACATTTTGTAGGTCAAGTTTCTGCTCAAGCTTCTTTTGTAGGATTATTGTTTACTCATAATGATGTTATGAATGGATAGTTGACACGGGGGCTTCAGATCATATGACACCATTTAAACATCTTTTAATAAATTTACACACTTTAAAACATCTAATTAGCATAAGACTTCCTGGTGGAACCAGAAAGTTTGTTAATGAAGTAGGAAACCTTGTGAGTAATCATCACATTATGTTAGATAATAATCTCTACACACACAGACTTTCATCATTAACCTTCTCTTTAGTCAAAAACTGCTTTCTTCTATTAATCTCATAGTTACCTTTACTTGCAATTCATGCATTGTCTAGAACCAAAACAGTAAAGAGCAAGTTGGAAAAGTTGATGGTAAAGGTTGTTTGTATGTACTTGAGGTGGAGTCTTATGGTTCTTTTCCTTCTATTGTAAATCTATCCACATGTAACAAGTTTGTGTCTTAAGATTATAATAAAACTTACCATACTCCAACAATTTCCTTTTAAGTCACTCATAATCATTTAGGTTGCCCTTCTTTGTTGAATATGAAGCATACACTTTCATTTGAAATAAGTGTTGATGTTTCACATGTTTGTGATGCTTGTATTCTTGCAAAGTCGCATTGTTTACCTTTTCCTTCAAGCACTTCAATTTCTACTCACAATTTTGAGTTGGTTCATATTGTTTTATAGGGTTCATATAATATTTCAACACATGGTTGAGAGATATTTCCTCACTTTAATAGAAGATAGAAGTAGATGTTCTTGGACCTACTTGTTGAGATATAAATCTCAAACTTCATCAGTCTTGAAAAGATCCCTTTCATATGTCAAAAATCATTTTGAAGTAGTTCTAAAATATATGAGAAGTGATAATGGAGGTGAATTTCTTTCTCATAAATATCAACACATTTTTCATAGTAATGGGATAGTACATCAAAGGACAAATGCATATAGTCTATAACAAAATAGTTTGTAGAAAGAAAACATAGGCACTTGATGGAGACAACAAGAGCCATTCGTTTACATGCCAATTTGCCTAAAATTTTCAAGGGAGAGTGTTTTAAGTGCTATGACACTCATTCATCGTATGTCGATGGAGAAATTAAAGTGGAAATCCCCATATGAAGCTCTTTTTAACAAAGCTCCAGATTATGCTACCTTTAGGACAATTGTTGTTTATGTTTTGTTCCAATTTTAGATGGAAGAAATGATAAAATGGATGTAAAGGCAAGAAAATGTGTGTTTATTGGTTGCCCCACATATCAAAAGCGTTATGAGGTGTATGATTCAGAAACACACAAGATTTTTGTGAGGAGAGATGTGAAGTGAAAATATTTTTCCTTTCAAACAATCAGTTTCAGATTCATGTCTTGGTCCTTCTTCATCTTCGTCTTCTCCTATCATTTTTCCATCTATCACTGTAAACCCTAAATTTTCGAAATCGGTTTAGCACAAAGCTCTAACCAGAAGTCAAACGAAACCCTAAAGGTCAACAAAACCCTAGTTTACCATATCCATCTAAATCCGGCATTGCTGTTTTCTTTGGCCCTGAAAAACGAAGTTGGGATAATTAGCTAGAATAGTTCATAATAACCATAGGTTTTATAAAAGATTCAGTTTCGCAAATCGGGTGTCCTTCGAACCCGATCGGGCACAGTTCTCGAAAAACGGGTCTAGAAGCTCAGAATAAAAAATATTCCGAATACACCGTTAGACTCGTAAAAATATAAGTTTTCCAAAAATATCAGTTTCGAAATTTTTCGGTAAGTAAAAATAACAGATATAGCTATTATACGCATATTTTCTTACTACCGGTACTTTAATTGTCATATCTACTTTACATTACACTATTCATTACTATTCTACACTATTCTTTTATCTTTACTTTTTCTTACACCTACTCTTACACTCTACATAACCTATAATCTTAACTTTTTATCTTTCCCATAACTTTATATCACATCTACTTTACAAATTACATCTTTCATTCAATAAAAAGTCACAAAATAAAACAATTTTCCCCCCCTACACAATGGCCGCACCCCCCTCTCTCTCCATCCACAATTTGTTTCAATTTTGCATTTATTTTAATCACACAAAAATCCCTCCAATTTTCCTATAAATACCCCCCTCCTCTTTCACTTCTTTCACACATTCACTACCCACAAATTCTTACAAAACTCTCTCAATTTTCCTCTCAAAGCTCTCTCAAATTACTATCTCAAAACTCTCTCAAAATAATTCCACAACAACTTCCACCAACAACCAAAACCCATAACCACATAACATATCAAAGTCTTCTTTAGGTAACCCCTTTATAATTCTTTCTTCTTCTTCATGTCATGTAACTTTACATGACCATAGTGTGAGTTTCCAAAGACTACAAGTTATGGAAACTACATTTGTTCATGTATTGTTCTTGTTCATGCAATCCATTTATGTTTATGTTGTTTTTATTATTGTTAATATATCTATACATATATATACATATTCTTTAGAACATATAAGCTCACTTGCAATTTATTTATTCATGCAAAGCAATTTATTTACTTTTCCATTGCAATTTATTTATTTTCCTTGTTGAAATAAGACTAGTCTCTAGTCTTAGACTTGTCCTCATCAAGTCAAAACAAGCTTTTCTTCTTCATTTTATTTCATTATGGGACTAGTTTATTTCTTAGTCCCGGGAGCCTTGAAAAAGCTAAGACTCCAATACTTGACTTTATTATTTATGCTTTATGTTATTTTGTTTATTATTATTCTCATAATCTTGTTCATTTAGATTTGTCCAAAAGTTTTATTTTCTAAAGATAATTAAGATAAAGAAGGCTTTTTGTCACTTAGGAGTAAGTTTTTGTGAAACATAAAAATATAAGATAACAAAAATAAACTCATTCATTTTCAAGCTACAAAAAGAATTCACTATGAAGTTAGAAACTATTTTTACTTAAAAAGCTACTTAAATCCTTGTTATTCTACCTTGTTTTTCAAAAGAAAATATTTTGTTGACAAAAATGGTTCTTTTCATAAAGAAAGAAAATAAGATGGATGACTAAGGAAATTTTTAAGTAAAGACCTTGCAAACAAATAGGCAAAGAAAATTTATGGTTTGAAAATAATAAAGTTATTTCTTTTCAAGTTACAAGAAGAGGTTAATAAGATTATAGAAATTTGTTTTTCTACAAAAAGTCCTTAAATGGTCCACATTGTTTTTATGAAGAAAACAAGTTTTCATGCATGGATAATTATTTTTGAAAAAAATATGAGACATGAGAAAAAGAATGGAATATCAAGTAAAGATTTTTGCAAAACAAGTAAACAAAGGAATTTACACAAGAAAGAGAGAAAAGCATATTTCCTAGAAAAACTTCAAATATGGTAACTTAGAAAGTAGAAGATTTTATTTTCAAAGGTCACTTAGAAAAGATAAATGAAACCAACATAAAACGTTTTTTAGAAAATAAAGAAAAAAGGTATTCATTTCAAAGAAATTCACAAAAACAATTTCCGAAAAGCTTCAACCCGACATTGTTTTACCTAAGAAAAATAATTTGGACAACAAGACACTTGAGCATGCTTAAATATGAGTTATATAGTTATAAAAAGAGAATTTTTCAACTATATAGATAACTAAGTATTTATCAAACAAATTTTGATTTCTTGAACCAAAGTTGTTTTTACTGAAAATCCGTGGTGAATTTTGTCACCGCTGTTTCGGAGCCTATATGGCTTTGTTTGATGGAAATAATTTTGGAAATGGGTAGATCTTTTTGAGTAGGTAGAAATTGGTATATTATATGCGCAATTCCGAGTTAAAATGACCAAGTTATGGCCATTTTAAGTTGGAACATTCTTCTATACGAACTTTAACGTTCTTTGACATTGTTTTGTCAAAATTCAAGAAAATCTTCAAGAAAAACTCATTGTGGGTATTTTCTTTGGCTAGGTGACCCTGAGGAAGGATTCCTTTACCACGAGAGCTATTACGATTAAGTGGAGTGTGTGATCGACTCATCCGCTTAGAGGAATAGACGACAATGGCATCGTGAGTTACTTCCCGTTAATTTTCTCATACTCCACATTGTGCTTGTAAAATTAGTTGCACTAGAATCTAAGCAAAAATAAAAAAGAAGTGTATGATAATATGTTGAAGGGATACTAAGTATATCGAAACCCGATTTGATTGTATTAAAGTTGTATGTATATTAATATCTTGAATTGTTTGAAATTGGTTGATCACTTGAAAGAAGTTAAATGTAACTACTAGACTTTAATTGAAGAAATTATTCATGCACTTCATATGTGAGTCACATTGCATTCACTACTATACAATTGGTGGGACAAGTGTATAATAGTGGTGGTAGACATAACCGGTATATCATGTAAGTGGCGAGTAGGAGCCGGTAAGAACTACTTAATTTGATGGCTAGTAGGAGCCTGTAATAACTACAAGTTTTTGATGGTTAGTAGGAGCCTGTAATAACTACAAGTTTTTGATGGCTAGTAGGAGCCTGTAATAACTACAAGTTTTTGATGGCGTATAGGAGCCGGTAAGATCTATAAAAGTGTTTTTAAAAGTTGTGGCTGTAATTGGCCTGAATACCTAACCCCGAATGAAGGGCGTAAATTCATTTAACATATGATTCCCAGAAAGTCATATGTCTTGAATGCTCACGTGGTTGTTGCATTTCATATGTTTGAATAATAAACTTGATTGATAATTTTCTTCGAGTATGAATTTTAGGAATTACTCACTAAGCCTAGTAGCTTATACCCCGATAGATATCTTTTGCAGTTCCCTTACTTATGGTTAAGGCCACGTGGACCATGCGGGCAGGTAATCCCTTTTGAACATTAGAAATCTGGTTAAAGTGTAGCTCAGTATTAGCATGTTAATATGTATATAATAGATTAGTAATTCGGGGAGTTGCCCCTAAGTAAGTAAAGCCTTTGCCATGAACAAATAATTATTGTGAATCCTCTTTTCTTAAATGTGTTTTCATATCTCCTTAAGCTTCATAATTCCATGTATGGTCCTCTAAAGTTGTGGAAGTACGCCTTACACTTGATATAAAAGCTTTTGGGAATGGCTAAGGTTGCCATACTTAAGCTTTAATATTGAGTATGGTGGACTGTCACGTTTAGGGTACCCATTGGGGCGTGACAATCACTTCAAATATTGAGTCTATTTTGTTTCCTTCAATCCTTGGTCATAATACATCTCATTTTGATACTTCTAATGTTCCCCATATTTCTTCCATCTTGCTACCATCTTCTCAACATGTTCATATGAATTCTATACAAAATTCAGATCTTTAGTCCCTTTGTCCATCTCTGGTACTCAAGTTTCAACAAGACAATGTAAGACTCCAAGCTCACTTCAAGATTATGTTCATTATGCTACTTCAACATCAATAAATACACTTAACTCAGCAAAGTTCTCCTAATCCACTTCTTAGAACTCATACACTTAACTAATATCTAAAAGATTACATAGCATACCTAGCCAATGTGTTGACTATTAAAGAACCACAACACTATTATGAAACAATGGATGGTCTACATTAGATTGAGGCTATGAATAAGGAATTGTTGGCCTTAGAATCTAACAACCCTTGGGAAATTGTTCCGTTACCCAATGGAAAGAAGCTAATTGATCCTAAATGGGTTTACAAGATAATATACAGACCTAATGGCTGTAATGAGAGATATAAGGCTTATTTAGTGGTAAAGGGTACAATCAAGTCAAAAGGTCGATTATACTCATAAATTTTGCCCCATTAGCACATTTATCCATTGTTCGATTGCTTCTTGCTGTCTATCATGAAAAATTGGCATGTGCATTAATTAGATGTCAATAATTCCTTTCTTCATTATATATTAGGAAGAAATTTATATGAAACCTCCTGATGGTTTATAAGAAAATTCTTCCAGTCCATGTCGGTGAAATTTTGGTCACTATATGGTTTTAAGCAAGCACCTAGATAATGGAATCGCAGTTCACTACTTTTCCATCCTCTCTTGGTTTTATACAATCAAGGATTGATTATTCTCTCTTCATAAAGTACATGATAATCAATTCACAACTCTATTGGTCCATGTTGATGATGTATTTTAAGTCCTTAGATTTTTTCGGTAAATATAGCAAACTCTAAAAATCAAAGTCAAACTGGAACCCTAAAGTTAAATTGTTCTATGTTTAGTCTAGTGAATCTAGATCTGGCAATCCTGCGTTCTTAAACCCTAAACAATAGAATTGAGATAATTACAAATAATAGTTCGTAATAATATATATAAGGTTCAAAATATCAAATTTGTTAATTTTCAGTGTGTTTCGTATTTGAACGGGATCAGTTTTTGAAAACCATGTCCTGATACATCAGATAGTGAAAATATCCTGATAATACCATTAGACTCGTAAAAATACAAGGTTTTCAAAAATATCAGTTTTAGAATTATTCAGTAACTAAAAATATCATATATAGGCCATTTACACATATTTCTTCTACTGCTAGTATTTTAATTGTCTAGTCTACTATTCATAATACTATTTCTACTATTCATTACTATTTCACTATCTCTTCTTTTTCTTACAATCTACTCTTACACACTACCATACTTATACCTTACAATTTACCTTCCTCATACATCACACCTTACACATTACTTCTTTTCATTACAAAACAACAAAAATTAATCAATTCCCTCCCATTTCCCATTCATGGCCCATGCAACTTCTCCTCTCTTCCCCTCAATTATTTTTCATTTTCAATTTATTTAATCACATCTAATTTCTACTCCAAAACTCTACAAATATCTCTTCCCTCCTTCATTCTTTCACACAACTCTTTTTTCCTACCAAAACTCTACCAAAATCACTTCACAAATTCTCTCTCTCAATTTGTCTTCCAAACTTCCTCTCCTCCCTACAAAACCACTACCCATATATTACTACAAACACCTCTTTTCTTCTTCAACAAATTTATAACCTTAGGTAAATGTTCTTTCCCATATAATTCTACCATGTCATGTAACTTAACATAACCATGGTCTATGTTTCTTAAATATTCAAATGTTATAGAAGCAACACTATGTTCATGTTTGTTCTCATGTAAATTTCATATCATGTTGTTTTACTATTATGTTGTTTTGCTTATGTACATATTACTATTGTTGTTATTATACCTCTAACTTAACTATATATATATATATGTTACTATCTATATGTATATCTATATATATTCTAGAGCCTAAATGCTCACTAACTCACTAACAAGCTCATTATTATTATTGCTTTTATTATTATGCTTTTTTTTCCTTTCTCTTCTTCTTTTTCTTTTCTTTTTCTTTTTCTTTTTGGGACTAATCTATTCTTAGTCCCAGGAAGCCTTGATGAAGCTAAGGCTCCTAATACTTGACCGGGTTGCCTTGATGAAGTTAAGGCTCCCAATACTTGACCTTATTATTATGCCCTTATTTATTCTCATATATATCTTATCTTATTATGTGATATTGTTATATTTCTCATATCTACATATTCATAATCATGCATGAACATGTTGATATTGTCTCAACAAAAATAAAAATGAGTTTTCTTAAATAAAGAAAAATAGGAACTCTCTTTAAAAAATAATTTTTTTTTTCATCTAGGAAATGGGTTTTCCATAAAAACTTAAAGTTTCATCTAAACAAACATTTTTCAAAATTTAGATAGGCTCATCACAAGTTTTTAATAATAGTACCACATGGGAGTTTATCAAGGAATACATAAAGTTATCATATACACTCTTTTTAAACCAATAAAATAAGAAAGTTTCTTTAAAACTTAATATTGCTAAATCATTGTTTAAAAAAAGTTTTTCTTAAACTCATTTATTAAAGTTTTCCACCAATACTCTAAAATACTAAGGTCTAGACAAGTTTTACAAAATCATCAAAGAATAATCTTTTAGAGATAAGTTTTACTTAGGAAATAAAATTACTAAATAAGTTAGAAGATTATTATTTCTATATTTAAAGTGAAACTAACTTTAGAAAAACTTTATAACACATAAACATGACTACTTTAAGAAACTTTAGTCACTACCAAAAGATTCTTAGAAAAACTACATTTTTCAACCACTAGAAATGAAGTTGTAGGAATCTTAAAAAGACTAAAATTATTATTTTAGAAAATTAAATTATTCTCAAAATTTAAAAAATGAAGTTAAAAGAAAGAAACACTCACTTATAATAATACAAGAAAATTTTCCAACAAGCTAAAGTGAATTTTTTTTTAAGTCCTAGCTTTTTCCAACTTTTAAGATACCTTGTTTTACAAAAATCATTGTTGAGACAACATCACTAAATTCATGCATACAATATTAGTATATATATATATATATATATATATTTAAAAGGATTTTTCAACTATACAAATATCTATATTTTTGTACAAAAATTTTTAGATGGAGAAAAGCTTGAAAAATTATGCTTTGAAAGTTGGGATTTTCGCAACAGTTATGCAACTCACTATTTTGTGACCCAAATGGCTTTTTTATGATAAAAATAATCTTAGAAATGGATATATCATTTTCGGGTAGGTAGAAAACGGTATATAATATGTGAATTCCGAATTAAAATGAGCAAGTTATGACCATTTTAAGTTAGAATTTTCACTAATGTTAATTTTGACGAACTTGATAAGATAGGGTTAGAAAATTTAAGTAGATCTTGGATGAAATACTCATTTGGTTTTTTTTTGTTTAGGTGATGAGGACCAAGATCTTCTCTTTCCGAGGATTATTTTAACTAATAGAAGATCGTCATGACCGAGTGAGTTTCCTTTACGTTTATGTATTCGCGCTTGAGCTTGTAGAATAGAGCACTAGATATTAGGAAAAGATAAAAATTGATATGCATGTGGGTTATCATGGGAGTTATGTATATGAGTTGCTATGTGTGATCAATGAACGATAAGAGTATCGGAGCCCGATTTGTTGATTGTTATAATGGTCTCTATGTATATTGCTATGTGTGTAAATATTAATTGATCGCCTTAAATGAATTAATGTTGGATTGGAAATTCCATTAAACCAATTTTCTCATGCATATGAATTTGAATATCTTTTCACATTTTACTACTACTCTTCAGCATGGGACTGGAAATGTAAACTACCTAGCTATATCTTGAGGAATTAGGACGTTCAGCGAATATGATTTCAAGGTATAGCCGAGCCGGATCGATCGCTTTGGGTAAGAAAAGCCCGGGGACTAGTAGTATGGCTCATTGGCCCTAAGACGCGTGCAAACTTTCAAGGGGGTCGGTTAGCGCCTAATTTAAATCATTCCCTAACCACCAATAGAGGGTTAAATCCATCCTACATATGAAACCGGGTAGTCGTTTGTATTGTTTGATCATATGATTGTTGTATTTCATATGCTTGCTTAATGAACTTGTTTGAATGTTTGTTATGAGTACTTATGCATAAGATTATCTCGCTAAGCTAGTTATGCTTATTCCCCAATAGACTTTTGATGTTGCAGGATCTTTGTTTCATACCCAAGACCACCTTGATCATTCAGTTAGAGTCTATGTGTTGGGAAGCTTTTAGAGGAATTCTTTTTTGAAGTCTTGGATTAGATTTCTTCTAAAATCCTCTAGTTTTGGTTATTTGTCTAGTAAGACTTTATTATTATGGAGACTTATCAGGGGAATGCCCATAGAAGTTGTAGAACCTTATATTTTGATGAATTATATTAAGTATTATTTATATCTTCCGCTGTCATTACCTTAAAATGCATAACTCCACTGATCTCTCTTTGTTGTGAATGTACGCCTTGTACCAATATGAAAGCTTTCGTGCACTAAGGTAGTCATTCTCAAGTTTTAATTGTGTACAACGGGCTATCACGTTTAGGATACCTGTTGGGGCGTGACAAGTATTGTCGGTAAGCAGTTCACTTGCTGCTATATCTTAGGTAAAGGATGTAATTCATGGAGCATATGCCATAAAACACTTGGGTGAACTTTTTTTTTTTTTTTTTGGGATCGAAGTTTGTCAAACTACTGGAGGCATGATGCAAAATCAAAGGAAATTTCTTTTAAACATTCTTCAAGACACAAGTATGACAAGTTTTAAACCTTTCAAATTGCCTTTTCTACTTAGTCTTCATCTTGAGAATACTTCTAGTGATTTGTTAAATGATCATAGTATGTATTGCAGACTTGTTGGGAGACTACTTCACTTAACAATTACTCGACCTAGCATCTCTTTTGCTATCTAACGGTTAAGTCAATGGATGGCTGGCCTTCACACTCCTCATCTTAAAGCTGTTCTTCATGTCCTTCACTACTTAAATGGAACTTTGATCATGGATTATATTACTCAGCAACAATAAGTTTAGATTTGTGAGCATTCTCTGATGCAATTTGGGGCATAAGTTTAGTTGATCACAAATCATTGATGGGATATTGCATGCTTCTTGGATCTTCACTTGTATCTTAGAAGACTAAAAAGTAAGCCAAGGTTTACACTTCTTGTACTAAAACCAAGTACCGAAGTATGGCTTCAGCTAGTAAGGAACTGTTATCGGTTGTTCATGTATTACAAGATTTACACATCTCAATAACTTTACCTATTCCTTTATATACTAATAGTAGATTGACTCAATTTGTAAAGACCCGACCCACTAAATCCCGAGATTTAGTGTACTGAGTTCCCAACTACATATAACATTTTCACATTATATGTAAGGTTGTCCTAAAACTAACAATTTATGAGAATTGTTTGATCAAATCTACTAATACTTTATAAAAAATATTTAAACAAAAGAAGATTGCTAATAAAAGCAATCCATACATATATACAATATATGTACAAGAATTAGTGTCAACATAATACACTACAAAATTACAAGTTGTTCTTGGTACAAAAGATAACCTAAAGGGATCTTAAGGTCTTTTACAACTTAAGCTTATTTAACAAGCCTTCTATATAGAGAATTACGCTTTGAACAAAAGCTTCTCTCAAATCCAAGTGCATTCGAGTCCTACTCGTCCCACTCGTCCATGAACCTCTCAAAATGTGACCCGTATCCTAGATCATACAACTCATCTTCAATACCTGCAAAGCAGCAAAAGTAAGCCAAAGTCCTAGTACGCAATAACAAATACAGAAATGAATTGTCAAGCAAACTTAATTCAAATGAAATGTATCAACGATCATTGTTAAGTTTTCTTTTAACAAAAAACAGTAGAGTATTCAAACCCCAGAATCATGTTCTGGGAATTTAGAGGTCCTAAGTAACAGCAGTTACTCAGGGGTTGATACAAGCAATCCGAATACTTATATCTCCTATATCTATTCCATAAAGAAATAGCTTCATTAGGGCTCAAAAGCCGTTGCGACTCTACTTAAACTCAGTCCACAACAATATCTAGTTCACAAGTCCCCATAAACTTTGAACTAAACCATGGCATTTCCTCCTAAGTTTAAGCAAACGTTACTTGGATACTATTATCCCCATCAGCTATTCGCTTAACCATAAACAAATCGCTATTGCATCATAGCGTACCATTGCATCAAGACTTAGGTTAAGCGCCTAACTAACATGTTATTGACAGATTTGCTGCTCCTTGGACCAGATTAAATAGTGTAATAGACAACCAGTTCATCAAAGTATTAAATCGAATTGAATTAAGTCAAATTTAGTAATGCCTATTCCTAGCATACAACAAGCAAGCTATTACGTACCTGTACCAATAGTGTATTACTATATTCACTCGGGGGAATTAACTAAAGAAACTTTAACTGAAATAAGAAACATCAAAACAAATTAATAATCGAACGTAGAATATATATATATATATACACAACACAATCTTAAGTTAACCATACAAGAAGATTCAATGAACTTAATATATAGTTTTATCATTTAATTCATACATAAAACATAGTTATATAGCTTATAGATTCCTTAGAAGACCATATATGAAGTAAAGAAGGACAATTGAAGAAGGTTGAATTTGTAAAACTCAGGGGATACGGCCTATTTACACAGGCAAAATTGAGCTGAACGCCGACAGTGTTGGAATTATACGCTGGCAGCATTAAGCCCAGTGTTAAGTAAATTGGTTTTGTTCACATTCAACACTGATTCAAGGCCGGCAATGTTGAAGCCCTAGTGGCCAGCGTAAGATTTGAAAAATAAACACTAGCCAATTTCTTCACAAAAGCCGTGGCGTTATAAGCAGCGGTAAAAAATTTGGATTTGATCACATCCAACACCGCCTCTACCGGCAGTTGAAGTACCAAATGCCAGCGTGCACTCAAAAACAGACCTGTTCGAAAAGTGTTTGTTTCCCCTGTTTTGCACTTTGAAAATTTATAACATATAACACTTATAATCTTTCTTCAAACACTATCTTCTATTCACATTAACCATTCCTAGCAACTTTGAAAACCATTTTAACACATTAAACTACTTCATTTATATCAAACCCTCTCCTACTCTTCACTTCAAACTACTCAAATCAACTTCAATCATCACCAACACTTCTCATTACTTCCATAACCCATAAACAAGTTCATATAACAATAAAACACAACTTAACATTTATCAATACATAAAACCATTCAAACTAATATGACATTAAACTCATCCTAACATGATTTCTATATCTATATTACAAGAAAGAATAAACAAGAGTTTATACTTGCATTAACTTATATGAAGAGGCTTTGGCTTGGAGAAATTATTGAATCCAAGAGCTTGTTATTGGTTAAGGTTTAGGGCTTATGTTTTGAAGAAAGAAGGAACAAAGAAAGAAAAGAAAAGTGGAAAATTCGTATGAATTTTGTAGGCTGTCAAAAGAGGCTCTATTTGATTAAATTTGGGACTTATATTTATCCTAAGTTTGACTTTTAGGATATATATGAGTTTGGCTTAATTTAAAGCTAATTTGAATTTAATTTTGAGCTTGAAAATGGGCTTAACTTCTTGAAAAATTATGCAAACAAATTCTTAAGTATTTCAAAAGTTGTTTTGATAAATTTAAGCATAACACATATATATTAATTTATAAGCAACACAAACATTAATTATACTAAACACATTAATATACATAAAATAGTAGCATTAATCTCATCACACATATACACATATATCAATAATTTACATTAATAAACATAGTATATCAAACCTATTTCTACACATTCATTTTCATATTTCAAAATTAATATTTAGAACTAATATTATATTTACATGAAAATTTAATTATTGAATAAATTAGGTTATTTCACAATTAATCGCCAGAAATCCTTGCTTACATGGATGAACAAAGCATATTGAAGTTGATATACATTTCACTCGTGATCATATAGCAAGTGGATTTCTTTGCATCAATCATGTTTCTTACACGATACAACTCGTAGATGTTTTTGTCACGCCTCAAGGGTACCCTAGTAGAAGTAGACAAGTCACACTTGAATACTATCACTAGATTATCTTCAGAGAGTGACATTTTTCTAAATTACCAGGATCTTCTAGTTGCTTCGATAAGAAATGATAAATAAATGTAAGAAATAAATTAGTAAATAACTATTATCTTAATCATAAAGTATCACAGATTATTACAAACCATGTAGTCTTCTTGCAATTCATAACTGATAAAATAACTCTAGCTAATCTATTCTAGGGAAAAATTATGACCCTCAATCCCAAGTAGAACCATATACTTCCAGCTTTTAAGCCCTTACCGGAGCCATGTTTCTAGAAGTAACTAACCAGGTTCGAAGCGTAAACCTGAAAAAACTGTTGGAGTATGAGCGAAACCACGGCTCAGTGAATTACCAGACATATTACACATCAAACAAGTTATTAACAAGTTGTATGTAAATGCAATCACTTAAATATATGCTTAGATACAAGCTTGGATGATCTATAATCCAAACAAGAAAAAGATTTACACCCTCTTTTTAGGGTTGAAGAATATTACTTTATGACCCACCTGCCCAGGAGAGACTAAGTTTACAGGAAAATCAACGATTTCTCGTCTTAGGTTATCACTTTAAATTTAACAACAGTTTTAATTGACCATTTCCTGTATCCATCCTTAGAAACTCCCTAAGTATTAATCATTTCAAAGTGTACTACGGGCGGCGTTCTTCATTGCCACTTAGTCGTAAAACCAACGGAGAAGAAAACCTTGGAAGAACTAACACTTTAGAAAAACCAAGCGTTAACGAGAACCGAAATATTAATACGTAGCAGGCTGTCACCATTTATATATGCAATAATGCATTACGTGCAATGCATGACCATATTATTTTAATAAGTCAATAGCTCTTATTCAATTTCATGGTGATCATACATTACACACAATGATCATCATACTACTTCACATTCATACCATTGTATTATCACTTTTGTAATGGTAGATTAGCAATCATACAATCAGATTACAACACATTTCCATCAAAACATTCATTTTATTATTACTGTCTTTGCATTACATGTTCAGCTATTTACAAGCACAAACAGTATAATATGGCTGAATTACTCACTCTACTCATGGTGACTTAATCATAATAATTCGCCGGAAGATCCTCTATGGTATTAAAGTCACCTATTGAGATGAATAAAATATTCATCAATATAATATAGATTATATAACTAAACTCCTATATGTGTCTAGTGTCCTAAATTGATATTTATCAAGTTTTTGTAGGTATTAATACTAATTTTATGTTTGTTCTATACTTGACTCATTATAATAAATCATATTCTTTTATTATTGTTGTGTGTCGTGTTTCTCCTAATCTATTTCACATAATTATTTTGTCATTTTTAGAAGTCACATTATTCGTAAATTTAGCTTTATTCAATTTCCATTCTTACCTATTTTATCTACATAAAACAAATATTTGATAATTATAGTTGTTATTAACACTTATATTTTCCTATAATTCTAGGGTTTTAAAAGTTATCAAATATTAACCAAATTATTATTCTAAGTATTCGTTTTTATTTTTCTATTTAGTAACTTCTGTTTTGACATATAAATATATAATATAATTATAATTATTATATAATTACTCATCCGTGAAACACAAATTGTATTTAAGGGAAACAAGTTTGTACCGGCTTCTACGTCGCCGACGTTGAAACCCAGATGCGGCGTTCTTTTGTTTTACATCTTATTTCGTATCGAGTGTACTGGCTTGTAAGCCGTCAGCTTTCCCATGTACGCCAGACTATACGCCTCCGGCGTATAATCCCAATTAGTCGGCATTCGTTTATTTTATGTAAAAATAAGTTTTACGTAGCTTCTGTTCCAGTGTAATCCAATCACTACAAAAAAACTGCCGGCCTATCTTAGTAAGCCATCGGCGTTCAATGTTTACACTACCGGCTTATGGATAATGCTAGCACTGTTTATCATCTTCTCCGATTAAATAGTTCATATTTCTTAAATTTTCTATGTCATGAACATTCTTAAACCATTCCTAAGTGTTTCTATAGCATGTATATATATATACATACATCTACTCCTAACGCATCTACAAGTATGTAATCTTAAATTTTCGAATCTAGAAAAGTACAACTAAGGTTTTCGAATTTGACCTTGTTCAAGCTCTTTCGGTGGAATTTGAAGTTTGTTCTTGAGTTAGTAATGATCTTATGATCATCAGAAGTTAGTTTCAATCCTTGTTTTTGACAAATAACAAGTCGAATTACCTCAACTTACCTCGTGCTCGTTTTCAAGGTTTTTCGTGCTAGTTTTTCTTCTGATTCGAACTAGATTGATTTGGCGGTTTGATTTCTGTTTTTAGGTTGTTTTGGCTATCGATTAAGAGTAGTTTTAATCTGGAAATTTCGAGAAAAGGTTGTGATTTTTTGTTTGTTCATTAAGAGACTTAAATATATATATATATATATATATATAGAAGGAAGAAGAAGGAGCTTGCTGGTGCATTTACTTCATTGTTTTGATCACAATTTCCTCCAATTTGACACTGTTTTCTTCATTTGTTTTGCTATCATTAATGAGGAAGACTTGTTGGCAATATTTGATTGGCTTAAGAGTTGATTTGTTGACTTGTTATGCATTATTTGAGCAAAAATCCGATTCTCACTTTCCAAGGAAATCCAAGCCATTCATTCTAGCAATTTGCAGCCGAAAAATACAACAAATTATTATATAATAATATTAGTTAATTAATTATCTTAGTTTTAGGATAGTTTAATAAGTTATATGGGTATAAATTAGCTAATATTTGAGATTTTTTGTACAAAAATATTTTTATAGAATTCTACAAAATTCTTAGATTTTCAAACAATACAACTTTAAGTTTTAAATTAACATGATTAATTATTTTTAGAATTTTATCTCCCGATTAGGGCTTCCTAAACTCATTAGGTTAATTTTTGTTTTAGGCTCTAATAGCTTAAGAAAACCCTAATTAGAACAATGGTGTGATTCAATTATTTATTTAAAGTCTAAATCTTTAATTATACATCAATTAATTTTTTTTTTGTATTTATAATCCTAACAGTTTATCTTTAGGTTATCGTTCCTATCTTTAAGCGTAGTTGGTTCACTACTTGATATCACTTGTGATATAAAAGCTAAATTATCTTATATCTTTGGTTTTTTATATCTATTATGAAATCTTATTAGTAGTGATTAATACTATCTAGGAATCTTGAATTTAGGGTTTAAATCCATTATAGGCTCATTACTACTCATTGTTCTAGTTTCAAGTCATTGTTGAGTTCAAAAGTAGTCATTTAATTTCTATATTTATATTTTTTTATTTAATCTATTTGTATGACAAGTTTCGGGGTCTAAAATTTAGGTTTTCTTTAATCATATCTTGAATTATCAGTTCAAGATACGAAATATCGTTTTTGGTATCAATTAAGGTCAAATAAGTTCTTTATTTGGCTTTTAGATTCTAATCTAGCCAAATTCAAGTCATTGATCTATTCTTAGGTTTTTATTGGATTCTAAATTTACTAACTAGTTCATATATTCTAATTTAGAGTCGTGTACTAATGTGGAAAATTTTCAAGGTTTACAGTTTTTCAATAAAGCAGTCAGTGCAATCCAATTGTCTTCTACTTTGTCTAAGTTGGGACTTAAAGATTTCCTAACTTGAGAGGGAAGGGAGATATAAAGCTGAAAAAAGTAGCAGCACTGTAATTTATTTTAGATTAGTTAGTTTTAGATACTTGTCCATGTATAGGGTCAAGATATTTACTAGTACTTTTATATAAATCATCTTAAACAATGGTATAATTAACTCAATTTTCTCGATCATTCTCACTCTTACATTTGCTCTGTTTTGGTTCTCTACAATCTTTTTTCTTCTCATGTTCATTCAACTTGTGAAGGAAGACAAGATCAATAATCTACAATTGTTATTTGTTTATAATGTCAAGGACAGAGCATGAACTCTTTAACTTGATTGTGCACCAAGTAATATTTGTAGCTGCCTCTATTTTACCTCTATTTCATTTTTTGTAACTCCTATTCGAACTCTTATTCCTTGTGTTGCATTCATATACTTTTCGACAAAGTTTTCTACTGTGATAATGATTGGGATAATAAATAATATATAGATCTTGGAAATGTAGGAACTCGCTCCTTAGTATTCACACGCAAATATAATATAACAAATATTCCAATTTACACACAAATTAATATAAAAAAAATGAAAATTCAAAAATTAAAAAGAAAATTCAATTGGTCTGGGGTTGCATACGAGCTAGTGAGTTAATAATTTTAGCTTATTTAAAAGTAGGCTAGCTTAACCCAACCCAGCTTACCAGGCCCATACGTACACCTCTAATTGCAAGCCAAGGGACCATAAATTGTTACATACAAGAAATACATTTAAAAATTGAAAGGGTGTGTATGGATCGAACTTCCTCTGGAGCTAATCATAGGAGAAGTGAAAAATATACCAGCTAACATTGAACAAAGTCACGAGACCCAAAGGGAAGTGGATTAGAAATATGAAATCTCAATTAAGATACAAGAAAATATTGTAGATACAACTAATTGCAAGGATATATAGAAAGGATGTAAAGATTAAGAAAAGAAAAATAAATCACAAACAATGAAATCAAAGCAATATGGAAAAATTAAAATATATATTCTTTTTTTTTTTAGGTAGATTGTTGATAGGAATGCAACTGGGTGGGTTCTTATAGGGTACCTAACCAGCTCAACTCGATAAACCCTATAGGGTTTGAGGACGGGTTATAGGACAACATACGAAACCCTATAAGGTCTTGGATTGAGTTATGGGATGGATATAAAACCCATTAGGAACTCGAACCCATTAAGAAAAAAAAATATGAAATTCATTTAAATTAATAAAATTAAAAATCAAATTAGTTTTAAATTTATGTATTTTAGTTATTAGGTATTAGCTTAATTTAATGAATGATATGTGCATTATTAAATTTTTAGTTCAATTTAATAAATGGTATATGTATTTTTAAAATTATAAAGCATTCATTTTTTATAATATTTTATTTTAATTAATCATTGTAGCTCATTGAAGTGTTAAGCTAATGGAAAAAAAATTTAGAAGGATTTATTTTATACTCAAATATTAATGGAAAAAACTTTTTCCATCAGTAGCAAGAAGAAAATTTTGGGTCTGTATGTTACGAGAATAATATTTTTTTTTTTGATAACTTTAAACATAAATAATTGAAGTTGAAATATTTATAGGTTTATCATGTTCAAGTTCCCTATAAGGTCTATTGGGTGGATTTTTGGTTTATGGACAAAAATCTTATAGAGTTTGGGACGAGTTTTTGGAAGCTAAAGGGTATCAGGTTTAGGTTTAGATTTTGTACAACCCATCTTAAACCCATCCCTGTTACATTCCTAATTATTGGTCCGGTGCTGGGCCATTTAAAAACTTGCTTAGTGGCCCAAAAACAAGAGAAGTGGACTCTATGAGATTAATCTAGGCAGGCCAATAATGAAATACTTATGGAGGAAGAAATTGAAAAACAGTTTGGTTATATTGGCTGGATCAGAATAATAACAAACCAGATAAATATATATACAAAGAGGAGGATGAATCTAAAAGGCTCCTGCATTAACCGAAATTTCAAATGTTTTAGTCCAGATTAGGGGTATACATAGTACCATTCGATTCGGTTTGCTTCTCAAATCGAACTGCATTATATTTTACGATTTTTTTTTTTTAAATTCTAACCTAACCATATGGTTTGATTTGTAATTTTTTCAGATCGAAAAAAAAGGTTCAGTACGATTCGCTTTATGGTGCGAACCGTTTTTATTCATAAAATAAAAAATATATTCTACCAAAAAACTTCAATTACATATTTCTTATCACTAATGCAAATATAAACAACAATATTTTAAATTCATTTACCAAATAAACATGTAAAACTTACAGGAAGAAAGGGATTTCATCCATTATAAAATTATAATTGTGACTAGTCTTATTTTTTTGAATTATCTTGAACTATAATGGTATACTAGACTTATCACAATATAAGACACAAAATTTAATTCGTTGTATGCTTCTAACTAATATATTACCAATTATATAAATCAATAAGTAACTAAATAATAGAAGTAGATTAATTAGTAAGATAAAGGCAAAAAAATGCAGGTTAGAATATTAGGGGCTAAAATCTAAAATCCATCTTATTTGTAGATAACATAACAATTAAAACGTATTATGATAAATCTAATTTTATTTTCGTGAATGATACATATCTAAGTTACAAATTTTAAAAATAATTATTTTTTTTAATGAACCAATCAAGAATGAAAATAATATGTTTAATTTTTTTAAATATATAAAATAGTTTTGTTCAGTTCAGGACCCGAGCCGAACTGCGAACCGTTTGCTCTTTACAGAATCGAACGTTTCAAAAAAGAACCAAAATTTTGGTTTGATTCGATCCAATCCGGTTCAGTTCATGGTTCGTTAGTTTTTTTTTTTTTTTTTCATAGCCCTAGTGCAGATGCATTTATAATGCATAATTTTATAATATTATCGGTATTTATATATATTACTAATTAATTTATATAATATAAAACCTTTCTTCCTGGAGACAATCTAAACAAAAGAGAATGAGAATTGATGAAAAGTGCTCAGTTACATCAATAATATTCTCCTGCGAAATTTCACGATTTCTTTCCCCTAATGACATAGAAACATAGGTGGCCCTAATTGGATAGAAATAAAATTATATTTGACAATAATAATTCTATTTTGCACATATTGAATCTCACTTAGTGCAAATAGTAACAAATCGAAAATTGATTTAAAAATGTCTTAAATCTAACTTTAGTCACATATTTTTTCCTTAATTAAAAAGAAGAGGAAAAAGAAAAAAAAATATTCAAAAAACTCTATGGTCCGATCATTAATTTTGATGGATTGGTCCCATTTTCATCCAACGGCTCACATTAGATCTAATCACTAAAACAATTAATATTTCATTTACTTTATTTATTTTAAGAATCAGATTAATAGTAGGATATACCTATCGACAAAACTATAGAACTATTCCATGGTTTTTCCGTCTGCTAGAAATATTGTTAGGCAAGGAACACTTGTACATATTAATTAGAAAGTGCCAGCATAATTTTGTCCTTGATATCATTCCTTTTAGGGAGATGCAATTTTCACATACCTCTCTTCCAAATTCATTATCGTTGTCACCGACTTGGTCTAAACATTTGTGCATATCTATTTTGTCCATAGGGAAATGTAGAACCACCATTTAATTCTGGTCTCCCAATAAAATTCCTTAATTGGAAAACCCAGATTCTTATTTATCTGCCTTTATTTCTTAGCTTTTGTAGCCGTTTAAATGTGTTTATATATACACAAATGCATATGCTCATTACCATCAGAATTTAATCCTTTGATTACCTATTCATAAGAACATAGGTTTGACAAACAAAAACACAAAAAAAAAAAAAAAAGGATGTTGGCAAGGGAAATGGGTTTTTAAGTGATGGCCAAGAAATCGCATCAAGTTCGACGAAGAGGAAGAAGTCATATCATCGCCACAATGCCCACCAGATACAAGAGCTTGAGACGTAAGAATATCAATTATTAACAAAATCTTTTTTTTTTTTTTATTATAAACAAAACATGTAATACAGACTTTAAGGTTACAATAATTAATCCGCAATAGCAAAACAAAAAACACCTGCATAGATTTTTTGTTTTTGTTTTTTTTTGTAACGTATTTACCTCAATCTTGTATGCCTATATATATATATATATATATATATATTGATAAATGAAAAACTTACTTTGCACTCGTAGGAAAATATATGTATAGAAAAAAAAAATATTTGACTAGCAAATATATGAAGGATATTCATTGATACAAAATCATGGCATAAAAAACAAAAAAAAATTCGAAGACATGTTTTCTTAGGAGTACGTTCAGGTTCTTGACACAGCTAATCAGGGCTTTATTTATTCATTTATTTAATGATTTTTCAAATGTGAACTGTGAAGTGTGTGTGAAGTGTGAAGCGTGAGTTGTCTTACTAACGATATTATCATATTAATTACCATATGCATTTAAATGCCATTAATTTCCTTAGAAGTATATATTTTGGAAATAACAATGAATATCAAATATAATTAATATTTTAAGTGTCACCTTTATATAATTTTTCAAAAGATCAAGCATATATTTGTATTGTTGAAACCATAGATATAGCTTATTATCAGTTATCTTGAATCACATTGATTTAATTGGGTTATGTGGAACCAAGTTACGGGGAAAATAAATGGAATGAAATTTTCTTGTATTATTTCTATACTGTTATTCTCTACGACCAAACCAAACATTTCCACGTTTTTGTTTTCTAATTGTATAATTATGTGATTATGCATGTTTGTTTTTTCTTGACATTAAGGTTTTTCAAAGAATGTCCACATCCCGATGAAAAGCAGCGACGTCGATTAAGCATGGAACTAGGGCTTGAGCCAAAACAAATCAAATTCTGGTTTCAGAACAAAAGGACTCAAGTTAAGGTAGGTAGCTCCGATTTTTTACTTATACTATTGTTTGAGAAAGCAATATATAAACATATACACAATTCATTTAATTGTTCAAAACTTTTACGCTTTGATCTACAGAACGGACAAAGGCATGGTTCCAAAACCAAACTAAACTGGAACCGGAATCATTGGTTCCAGGTCTTAAAAATAAGAATCGAAATCATCTCTCACGTTCCAGCCGTTCTATGGAACTAGCTGTTTTGGTTTTAAAACTACCTTTTTAAGTAAATAAATTAATGAGTTTCATTTTTAATAAAATATATTTTAAGCTTAAAATAATTATTTATTAAGTTTGAAAAGTGTTAATTTATTTAACCAAAATTAAAAAAAATTAGAATACAAATTTATTTATATATAAACACAACCAATATCATCAATTATAGTTAAGTATATAAGATTACAAAATACCCTAGAGCATAAATATAAAATTACAATAAAAAAATAGTCTCATATTATCAAGATAATGAAATTTTCTTTTATGAGAAGTTTATATAAAAAATTATATATGATTTTAACTTATATTTATTTATGTTGGATAATACCACATTTAATATTTGTATATAGGTAATAAATTTTACTATTCATATAAAATAATGTAAACATTAATAATTATATATTTAATATATATCTTTAAATTTTTCTCTGATTTCTTTTTTTTCAATTGAACTAGTTCTGGAACTGTCGGTTTCCACTCAGTTTTAGATCGTAGAACCACCTAGGAACCAAAAAACCGCCAGCTCCTTAGCCAATTCTAGAACCAACCAACCAATCCAGTTTTGGTTCTAAAACTGCTGCTGGTGGTTCCAGTCTGATTTGAAACCGAGCTATGCTCATGTTTATGTAGAACTAACGAGTCAATAACCTAATTATTAAAATAAACAAATATATATAGTAATTGATATACTAAGTATTTAAATAGTATGATAATAGTCATGTATGAATTTGAGCCCTTAAATAAGTGGTTGGGTCAGCCTTATTAAAAGATATGGTTAGATCATAGAAATTTTCTTAATTCTTTAACAAATATCGAACTCCATGTACTTCTATTATAAAAAAAAATAAAAATTACTAATACATAGAACTATTTTATTCATTTACAGGCTCAACATGAGCGAGCGGACAACAATACTCTTCGGAATGAGAATGAAAAGATACTGTGTGAGAATCTCGCAATGAGAGAGGCACTTAAGATTCTAATTTGCACAAATTGTGGAGGTGGTCCTGCCCAAGCTGAAGACAAACTGACTACAATGCACAATTTACACTTACAAAACCGCCAGTTGAGAGAAGAGGCTAGTTATCTATTACATTCCCTTTGCCCACCATACAACATTAATTTTGTTTCTCAGTAGTTTGACACATGCTTTACTATAAATGTTTTTTCTTGTTGCAGTATGACAGATTATGCGTAACTCTGAAAATCAGTGGTCAACGTAGCTCAACGTCAGATGAGGTCAATGCGAATTCAATAGCAAATGTCGATACTATTATCAGCGCAATGGCTGAAAATTAAGTTGGCTCTTAATTGCGGCGGTAGCAATTGAAGAGCGAGTTATGAGTTCGCTTAAACATTGGATTTTCTTGAGCATTCCAAACCTTTACTATATCTTTATATAAGACTTTATTATATTTGTGAAATAATGTCTGCTAAGAAATTGGAATATTAATGATACCTTTAATCTAGTAACTTTATTGGTTTCTGCAGATATTTTAAATTAATTTTATTAATATTTGTGGTGGGTGAAAATCCTTTTGTGTATATAATTAGCGAAATCATGATTTATGTATTTTTTGTTTGAAAAGATTAGGCTTATTTGTTAGTTGGTAATTGAGGGTCAATGTAACCTGCTTTATGCATATTCCATTTGAGTAGTGATATCTTTAGATACTTCCCATCCATATTGTTTAATAAACGTGTGGTCTGCTTTATTAAAATAGGGTCCAAATTGGGCTAATGGATTATGTTGAAATAGATTAGAGCACGTATGATGTAATGTTCTACGAGCTTATGTTATGTTGACACATTATATATGAATAGTGTGATTATAGTCATATACTTATATAAGTGTAGACAGTTGTTAAACAATTGATTCAATTGAAATTTAAAGCCTACTTCTATGGATAAAGGATATGATCCTAGGATATAATATCTATATAACCTATACCCATGATAAATTTTATACTTTAAATTATATATGATACATGTACTAGATATTCTTTACCTATTCATGAAAGCTTTTAGTTAATTACATTGAATATAACAAAAATATGATACTTAACAAGTGCTTAAGGCTTAAACCTATTTGCCCATTGTACAGAAGAAAAATCCTAAAAGTGTATCATATCCTTAATTCCTTTGTCCCCTTTTATTTTCCTTCAAAGTATTTTACAAAAATGCTATGGATGTTGACTGAAGGAGAATGAATGTGATTAAATTGAAATTGCTTGTCACATCCAATATTGGGATTGGAAGTAACACCCTTGAAATAAATCCAAGATCTTGCTAAAGGTTTAATATCATTCTATTCAAGAGAAACCTTACACTGGATTATTAATTCAGAAAAAGTTAAAACTAATTACTCTCATCCCTACAGCAAATAGCTGACTCCATCCCTGAAGGTTTTCCAGAGCTAGTAATTGCCTGAACAAACTTCATATTAACTTAAAGGATAATACATGTATTCCTCCATTTACTGTGAGCTAAGTGGATAAACACACATTTAATATAATAATTACTTATAGCATATAAGTAATATCCTAACACAACCTAACCTTCATCCGTATAATTGACTTCTCTAGATATCTTCGGATATTTAGAAAAAAAAAAAAAAAAAAAAATCTACAAGGAAGATAGGGAGTAACACCCCTATAAAACTAGCCCTTGAAGAATAATTACAACTCAAGATTAATCTTTCATTCTAGAATCAAATTAATTTTTCATATCAATATATGATTGTAATTAATTTTTGAGACTAATAAATCATCCAATAATATTGTATTAATTGCTAGAAAGCGAAACTAGTGAAGGAAAACTCCAATTTAAACAATGAGTCGTCTAGAAATGTATAATACTAGTGACTGACTTGATGCTGCATCGAAGGAGAATTTTTCAAGATAACTGTATTTTTGAAGGGGCATTAAGATAGTATTATACAAATTTAGAATGCTACCATAATTGTAATAGTTAAAACTTTGGTACCAGTCTTCATAGTCATGGCAAAAGAGGTATGAAGTACCTTGAGATTAGGTAGAAACGTGATAAAGTCCATGGCCATGAGATTAATTTACAATCATGATATTAGCCAGGCATAGTTGATAAAGGCATCACTGTCTAAGGTCAACGATTAGGACATAGATTGACGAAGAATAACATATTAAATAACTATATCAAGTAATCACTTCTTTAATGCTTAGTGATAATGAGATTGTTACCTGAAAATAATCATTATCTAAAAAATAAATGCAGGAGATTAGGAATTACTAGATGTAAATTCAAATGTTCCAATAGATCACACATATAATAAATAACATTGAAGTTTTTAAAAGCATTTATAAATTTTGATTCAAATGTTAAGTTAAAAATATTTGAATGTATTATGCACATTTTAATAAACATGATTAAATATCGCTAAGATAAACCAACAAAGTAAGTTTATCACCTATCTCTTGTACGTTGCATGCATGCATGGACAGATCTAGAGAGGGTTGATTTGCTTGCAACTTATCTAATATCGTAGCAATAAAGGAAAGGTGCGTAATGCCCATCGAAGTTTTTCTTTATAATAAGACATCTTATGCCTAAAGCCTTAATTATACTTTTTTCCCAACCCCAAACTCAAGATTTTCCCTTTAAACATAAGAGTTCAGTTCAAATTAGATGGTCAAGTGCAATGATGAGATCAATTTTTTTACTATTAAGTAGTTTACTCCACTTAAAATTAAACAACAACATATACTAATCAGGCTATAACAATTCCTTTTTTGCATGTACAAGTTATTTAATGATTATCTTTCATATGTATGTTTATGATAGGGATATTTTTGCAATAAAAGTTGTTTTTTGCTAAGTAATAGCAATTCTTTTAGTAAAAGAAATGAATAGAGATTACTAATCCAATCTATATTATATAGAATAAATATACTTTATCTAATTTTTTTCTAAACTAAATAAGAAAATAACTATTCTATAGTAATAAAACTATAATACAAATTCCATTACTGTGAATCAAACACAAAAAAAAAAAAAAAAAAAAAATTTATCTTCTAGTGTGTCATTTTCGTCCTTAATTTCTACTATATTAACAACATTTATCCTCTATTTAAAATGATGAAGAGTTTCACTATTTATTTGGATATGATTCCAAATGTTAATTTCTTATTTGTAATCTGTCCTTTTTTTAATATTACATATTTTCTTTGCATGTCGTAACCTTTTATAATCCAATGAGTAAAATATCTTACAATTATAATATTATGATCTTTATACACCATATAATGTCACATATCTCTATGGTCATTATGAAGTAGCTATTTTTTATACTATATTGCCTCATAGTAAGATTGTATAATTTCTTGATAATTTTTCTTGTGGAATATTAATATAATACCACCCTTAATGAATATTCCAAGCATATATATCAAGGTTGAGTAAAATTTAGATGGCATAAATGCCACATAAGGAAGTAGTATACTAGCATTCACCTAGTTATTGATGGAGAGGAATATATGGAATTTAGCATAATCAAGTTGGAATCTGAGTGTTTTAACAACTTGTTAAAATTTTTTTCAAATAAATTCATATTTTTAAATGTTAATTATTGTATGCTTTATGGGAAAAAAAAGAAAATACACCAAAAAATATTTTATTTTTCAACAATTGACTATAAAATATCCATTACCATTTAAAAGAATTACTAAAATGGCTAGCCCCTATAATGCATTTTCATCCATATTCCTCGAAACTTATGCCTTCATAGAAAAGATGGTAATTTTCTTTTTATAAATACCAGTAGAGTGTTAGAGAGTAATTACACCAACATAATACCCATAGAATACATTGTCTTGTCTTACCTGTTGTCACTATGATGATTTTAATTCATCTCAAATATAAACTCTAATGCCTCACATATAAATGCAACTACTTCCCCACATTCATACCTCATAGTATAACTAGTGAAACAATCTCTAATGAATATAGAAAGCCTAGAAAATCTGTTATGATGTGGTTACCTAGTTAATATTCTTAAACACTCAAATATTGACAGTTTTTAATTCAAAATTCAACTAAAACATATCCTTTAATCACTCACATCAAATAAAATGAAATCCTCTCATCATGGAAACAAAGCTAAGTATAAATAAAACTACTACTAATTCAATTGTCATATCACACTAGCTATGCTAGTGTGATAATCTTTCTAGTACTCATCGTTTCCATCCTCATCTCAAGTGTAATAATTTGCATCACTATCTTGAGTATCATCAACAATTGAATTTAGAAGTTTCCGATGGAGAAAGTGGTAAATTCTCAAGATATAACTATAAGCAGACATATACACACACAACACTTCATATAGGCCTATATATTACTAAATACAACAAAAAAGATAATCTAAAATATATCATTAAAGTTAGATTTTCATTTCAGAAAGAAGCTTAATTCACAGGTCAGTACCTTCATAAGTCGTAAATTGATAATCTAGGAAGCAAGGTTCAATCTTATTGCTATGTGCTAAAACCACTGATTGTCTCCTGTAAAGCTCATCATCCATTATCCATCCATCAACAATTAGGTCCATTATAATGGTTTAACAAGCATTCCTATCCATATCTTGCTTTCTATTGCAACTTTTCTCCCTTTCATAGATAGCATTGAATATGATTTGCTCATGTTGACAACCTCATATGCAACCGTAATAACTTATAGCTTAAACAAATAACTTCATCTAAATTGTATGGTGTCATGCCTCTAAAAATGGATCAGTAGGATTAATCTGAAGTTATCATATCACGTATGTATCCATAATATGAGAACTGTCTTACAAGTCAGAGATTACAAGGCTCTATCTATTTATTTGCTTTATAAGTTTTAATTAGATAGCTACATTTTGATAAAAGGAATCCGATTTCCCGCATATCATCAAAATCGCAGAAAATCAGTATCCCTCACAAAATAGTAAAATAGGATAGATAACCTACATAATACAAAACTTCTAATAATTACACAACTAATCTAATTCTAAGTTTGTCTTGTACATTTCAACGTCTCAACTTATACACTATTCATGTGATTTACATTCTAAGATTATCTTCCTATCTTTAAAGAATTCACTAAAGAAGATCTCTCTTCACACATTCTTAACACATTTCCAACTTGAGTTATTCCTACCCAAGAACTATAGGGGTGGGAGTTAAATCACAGTTCAGTGAATAACAAAACTAGACCACATATCAAACAAATGCCAAGCAAGAATTATTAACAAGCATATGCAATATGGCACTCAACCATATGACATGCACAGTTTATATGATTAGAATAAAAACTAATTGAGATTTATGCCATCTCTTAGAGATTGAAGGATCAACTTAAGTAATTCACACCGAGAAGAGACAAAGAACTAAGGAAGAAAATTCTTTTCAAACTCATTTATTATTTATATATACACATAAGAAACATAATCTCAACTTCACCTTAGAACTCAGAAACTCCACTAAGCATTAGCCTCTCTTGTCAACTCTCATCTGGCACCATCCTTCAATGCTTACTTAGTTCTTGTAGGGCTAACACTAAGGGGTAATCTTGTAGATTCATTAACAATCCAAAGCATTACCTTAGGGCCGAGATGCTAATACGTGAAGTGAATACCATGCTAATGCAAGTTATACTATCATGCAATGCATGATTGTTTAATTAATTAACTAGATAGTAATAAATCCATTTTTTAAAGTGATCAATCAATTAACAAGCACTTATCAGCAACAATAATTCAGTTATTACAAGTAATGTGTGATCTCTTTTATTTTAATGGGTTCTCAACCAAAGAAATCACCAAACAACAAACGAATACCCAATACCTACACATAACTAGTTATTTTTATATTAACATATATGCAACTACATTACAAACACAACCAAGGTGATAAGATCAAAGTAACCTGCATGTCATCTTGGTTAATTCATAATAATCTTCTGGAATATCTATTGATTGATCTAGTTTCTAAGATCAAAGTTACTTTCTTATATATACTTTAATAAATTTTAGTATTTACTCATTTTTAGTTCATTATTTTATTCTTGGTTGAAACATAATTTATATTAAAAGCCTATTTAATCAAATACTAAGTAGAAACCCTGCCATGATGACGAAAATCACCTCACCAAGATATGAACAGTTCTCCATTATCTATCCAATCATCTCTTTTCTTTTGTTTATAATCATTCATTATAAAAATATTATCGTTTTGTTATTCACTTTCAATTTTTTTTTCTAAATAATTTATTAACTATAAGAAAATACTCATTTTCCTTAATAAACATACATTTGAACCAATATATTCTCTTATTATTCATGATTTTGCGTAGTATATTAATCTAAGCTAATTACAAGCTATTATGCCTAAATTAACTTAATTTAACTAAGTTGAATAGACTTAATCAATCTAATTCATTTTAGCCCATTAAAGTTCATTAAATCAAGTTGAACTTAAGTTTATTAAATAAGTTCATTTTATACTTAACATTCATATTAAATCTAAGTAGGTGTTAAGTCTACTATATTTCAAGTTGTATTTAATATAAATATAATTTGACTTAGTCAAGTTGTGTACAATTAATCATTTAATCTAGTTACTGAGTCATATTCACTTGTTTTACAAGAATATTGTTATATCCTATAAGACTTAAATTAGTCTAATTTATTTTAGTTCATTAAGTCCATTAAGTCAAGCTGGACTGACATTTATTAACTAAGTAAAATTTATATCTAGAAGTTTATGTGACTAATCATTTAATTAATGCCACCTATAGCTATTAAGTCTATTCTATTAATTAATTTATTCTAAGTTAAATTTTTTTAACTACGAAGCCTATTAATTAGTTCTATAGCTTCAATTACATTATAAATCAACTTAACTTTAATTTAACTTAACTTAATTTACCTTAATCCATTCCTAATTATACAAATACTAACATATCATATCTATTATTCATTATTCATCTATTTCATATATATATATATATATATAATATAAAAACGAGCAGGGGACAAATCACAGCCTTAATTGGGACCACGATTCCAATTTGCTCTGATCAAGGAAGGGAAAGTGACCAAGGTGATCACGAGTTAAAATATGCCTGTGATTGCTGAAAAATCTTCAACTCAGACTACTAAGGGTCGTCTCATGCATGTAGTTTTTTCAAATTTGTCAAACCTGAACTTACTAAGGACATAATCATGCTTGTGATGGTTCAAATTTTTCTTTCAGTGGCTATTACGAGTTAAATCACACTGTGATTTTCTAAAATTTTCAAAAAAAAGATAACACAGGTTCAATCACACTTGTGATCAATTTTAAATTTCAAACCTGAAGGTGCCACAGGTAGGATCACACTAGTGATTGACAAGTTAACATTTATTTCGACTTCCTTTGTTTATTTGCTTCACTTTAGCTATTTATTTCCATCATACTTCAACTAAAACACCATAAAAGCAACATATAAACTTATATCCATAGTTTATAACACTTATGTTAAAATTTTTACATCATATTTCAAAAAACCATATCATAAATCATGTAGCCTATCATGAACAAACATATACCTTGGTTTTGTTATACAAACTTATATATCATAAGTTTACAAGTTTCATCTTAAACCCTACTTATTTGCACTAACTCATTATTTACATGCATCTACAACAATCCAAAAGAAGGAAATAACTAACTTGTTTTAGAAAAACTCAAACATCCAAACTTCACTACTATATCCTTAGTTGTTATAGCTCTTTCATGCATGTTTTTCATCTCCAATCTTGATTTTATTTTCAATTTCTCCTTATGATCTTCTTGAATTCGAGATTGTGATTTGATTTCAAAGGGAGAAAGAAAGAAATGTAAAAGAAGAAGAAAAGAGAAAGGAAAAATAAGAAGGAAATAGCATGTGGAGGAAAAATGAAAGTACAGGAGAAGGAATAAGGATTATAAAGTATTTAAAGGATATCTATGGATAAGGGATTTGGCTTAAACTTTTCAAATGATTATATTAATTTCTGCAAAAATTAGAAAGAAATTTGCGAGTATATAATATAAATTAATAACTTGAATTACAAATCTAGTTTAGGAATTCAACTTATAAGGAATTGATATTTAGTTTGAATTTACATAAGATCTGATATTTTTAAACAAGTAGATAGATTCCAAAACTTATAGGGGTTTAGAAAATAGATATTAAACGAAAGTTCAAGGGTTTAGAAATTTACAAAACACTAAATTACATGTTTGAATGATTAGAGAATTAAAATAGAAGAAAAGAAGTTAAAATGAATGATTGGGAATAATTTAATACCTTAGCTCATTTCGTAATTGAAATAAAAGGAGTTCTATTAAAAATTGGTTAAGATGATGGTGAAATTTGATTTTTTTTTTTTAGAAAAGATAATTACAATAAATAGACAAATTGAAAAGAATAGAATTCAAATTTGATAGTTAAAGAATTAAGGAATTTTATTCATGAAATAGATAATTGAAACAAGTAGATAAAAGGAAGAGAATATTTAAAATTTCAATTTTGATTATACTTTTTTTATTGGCGTGATCATGTTAATCTATCTAATTATATCCTATAGTTTAATTGAATTGATTTAATTAATTATATAACTTTAAATCCTACACTAAATTCAAATTATCGACCTATTGTGTTATTCGGTTAAACCATTTCTAATGTTATCTTTTATCTCATAATATTGATATTAAGATATTGATTTTAGTCATATACTTAATTATTGACTTACACAATATTACAATAATTCATTTTGTTATTAGAGACATTATTTTTATAATATTATTTATTACCTATTGAGTTTTATAATTACTTACAAATACTACATTGATATATTATTGCTTTTAATTATGATTTCTAATTACTAAAATTTTATGGGGTTTACAATTTACTAGTCATGGTATAGTTCTTTGAAATTTACTAAAGCTCTAATATTTACCATGTTAGTTTGTTGAGTTATTATCGATCATTAATTGTAAAAATTTACGAGAAATTATATTTCAAAATTTATTGATAATAGTTTTTACTCTTTAACAACAATCAAATTGTCTATATTCTAATATTCTTAAGTTGTGAAAAACCGAAAGTGATCTTTGCAACTTTTCTTAAAGCTTTTTCCAAAGATTTTGCAATTTGTACTTTGACGATTTTCAATTTCATATTGTATAAATCTCGGTTTTTACATATGGTACCCCGATAAGTTTTATCCCTAGCCACCATATGTGGGTCCACATGGTTATCATGTAAAATTCAACTGCCTTAGTACTTTCATCTAACAAATAGCAGCAATTGCAAACCTGTTATCTAGCTAAGATGTTGATTAAGGGTCAATTTGATTGTTGAATTTTTATCTGTATCGTATCTTATCTGACAACATTCATATTTTATCTGTATCATATTTATTTGATTATTTATGAGAAAAACCTATTAGTTTTGATCGTATCACTTTCTTAAAACATCTATTTAAAATGATAAAAATATGATACCAAAATGATCAGAATATGATGAAATAAACAGATCCATGGGATGTTGTCAAGTCTAAACATAATAATGAATTGTTATATTGTACTCTGCGCATAATTTAATATACCAAACATTAAAATTTTTCTTTCAGCTGATAATCATAAAATTAAGTCTAAGGCATGATTTTAACTTACCTTTTATTAAAACCTATTGTCAAGTCTAAACATAATAATGAATTGTTAATCTCAATTTTGTCACCATATTCAACTTAAATGCATACCTTTAATCAGTGATGTGTCACCTTAAAATGATTGACCATGTTGTATGAGGATAGTAAAGAGCATTCGTGCAATTCATTGTAAAGATTTTGACCTTGGGTTTCCACCATCTCTTATGACAAAAGTTAAATTTCTTGTCAATTACGCAAGCATGACATTCATAGCATATTGAATGCTCATTTTTTAACAAAAAAAAAAAAAAGAATTTTATTCAATAGAATTAAATTACATTAAATAAATCACTACTAGCCTTGGTAACTATGATGTTTTTGGCTAAGTTGACTATAGGTACCCTACTGAATACTTACTGCACCATGAAAGTGATACCTATAAACAACAAAAAACACATGAATGCTTAAGCAGGAAATCTTAAAGACGTTATGCCGAGCACTCCTAATGTGCCTTGGTTTAAGATCCTCTCCTTGGAGTAGTCTTTGGTGCAACAAGAGAGGGAAGAGTGAATACATACCTTTGCAATGCTTGACACTTCTCCTCCTCTCTTCTCCTTGAGCACCTTTTTCTATTTGACCTCCTCTCTATCATCATATAAAATGGGGATATCCGCAAAGTATTTGCTAACCACCACAGCCATGCCCACCTCTTGTGTTTTCCATGAAGTTTTTAATTTATGGGAAGCCACCTTATGATACCTGCTAAGTTCTTCAAGCTTGAGCTCGAACTTATAGATGGGCATGCACCATAATGTACTAAAATCAAAACAACCTATAGTGTTGGTGGCAATAATCCAAAACCTTACCTTCTACTCCTTCATCGATTTCGTTAACCTACAAAGAGTTTTACTTGGGCGAGCTTAGGTTGTTTGCTAAAAAACCACCACCTATCTTGGTGCCTCTTCACAGTATAATAATATGGAACAACATCAAAGTAGGTCAATGTAATAACCCAAATTCATACAATTTAGAAATAATAATCATTAAGAAAATAATGTAAAATTATTGAAAAAGTTTTAAGAAAAGTCATGGAAGACATTCCTAATTTCTTGCGATAAAAAATTGAAATTTAAATAATTTAGTAATCATTTAAAATTTTGAATTATTATATTTCAAGATAAAATTCTACAAAAGTAACAAGGGTGAAATTAAAATATATATATATATATATATGTGTTGTGTGTAAATAAATGAATGATGTGTAAATAAATAATTATAAAAGAATGGTACTAAAATTATAAATTTTAAGACGTTTTAAGAAGTTTTAAATGAAAATAAAAATATTATATAAATCCCAAATTGTTATAGCAAGGAAACATAACTCAACAAGAAATATTAACAGATTGGATAATGAATATAGAAATATAAGATATTAACATAATAAATAATAGATTATTATATAATTTAAAATTGCTATGGAAAAAAATATAACAAACCTAAATCTAATTTAATTGGAATAAAAAAAATGAAGAGTGAGTCAAAGAATAAAATCTTAAAACGATTGATAGCTTTCGAATTATGAAAACTAAAGCTAATACAATGTCAACTACCAATGGATAATTAATCCTAAAGTTGCTTAGAGTATGATTTAAGAGTTGAGTTTAGATAGTTTAATTAAAATAAGTAATATTAAAACGATTGATAGCTTTCGAATTATGGAAACTAAAGCTAATATAATGTCAACTACCAATGGATAATTAATCCTAAAGTTGCTTAGAGTATGATTTAACAGCTGAGTTTAGATAGTTTAATTAAAAAAGTAACTTGAATTATAGGCTATAAATAGATAGATTGATATAACAAATTAGTAAATAGACTTAATTAAAATTGAGATTTCAAATACTCCTTTTCAATCTTTTATCTTATTTCAATTATCCATTTGATAAATCAAATTTCTTAAATCCTTTTAGTTATCAAATTTGAACTCTGTTTCTTTCAAATTACTTACTTGCTTTGATTATTTTCCCATCAAGCCAAATTTCACTATTTTATCAACCAATTTTAATTTGAATATCCATTTCTCTTAATCTACAAATGATATAAGATTTTCTTGAGCTCGATATTTAGATTTCTAAAATACTCAAATATAGTTTCTATAATCTAAATTTCATACTTTCAATTTTCATGAATTTGAGATTATCTACTTATTTAAAAATATAAGTTTCTAAGTTCAAACTCAACTAAATATCAAGTTTTACAAAACTAAATTTCTAAACTTGGTTTGTAGGTTAAGTTATTGATTTACTTATTTATATTCTAAAATCTTCTTCTAATTGTTTTTAATGATCAAGATACTAATCTAACAAGTTTAAATCAAGGTCTTTAATCCTAAATATCCATAATTAACTTTTAGCCTTATCCTAATTAATCCCTCTCTCTCCCTTTTTGCTGCCATTATCTTCCTTTCTTTCTTTCTTTCTCTCCTTCATTACGTTTCTTTTTCTTTCTTTTCTTCTTCTCTCCTTCTCTCTCAATTCCATCACCAAATCACAATTTTAAGAATACAATAAGAGAGATTAAAGCTAAGAAGGAAGTTAGGAGATGAGGAATATGCTAGAGGAAGCTTCATCAACCATGTAATAATAGTAGTCATGAAGGAAAGATAGTTGAGATTCCTTAAACATGTAAGTATGATGTTGTTTCTTTGTTATAATTGTTGTGATTGCTTATATATAATGATTTAATGCTAGTTATATGTAAAGATTAAGATGAAACCTGTAAACAAATGGTGTATGAAGTTGAACATTAAAGATCTAAGTATATATGAGTGTTTATAGATAGATTAGATGATTGATGAAATGAATTGAAAAAATAAGATGTAATGATGATATAGAAGTGTTATAAGTTATGTTGTTGAGTTGATATGGTATTGTGGATGGTGTTTGATGGATAAAACATATAGAAAAGTAGCTTGAAGAAGTGAAAGAAAAACAGAGGACGTGTTCTGCAGCTAATATGCCCCTCCCCACAGGCCATGGTAGGGGGCGTAGCAGCCACTGTGTCTACTGCTAGGCCACCATGGGGGTGTGGCAAGGGGTGTGGTAGCATCTGACCTCTTGCTAATTGTACACGCTCCTTGATATGGGGCGTGGCAATCACCACCACCCTTGGCACAACCCATTTGGACCTAGATTCTCTTTGTTCTTCTTTTCCTTGCCAAGTTAACTTGATTTTATCATAATTTCATTATCCAAACTCGGATTAAAGTGATTTCAAATGTTATGAAAAGCCTAGAAAGAATCTTAAGATTGTTATGTTTTAAGTTTTAGGAAATTCTAGAAATAACAAAGCTTAAGATAAATTTGTTTCATTAGTTAATAGACTTGAGTTGACATGATTCTTAGAAAGGAAATGAAATAGTAATATAACTAAAGTTAGTTGATCTAATGAACTTCACTAAGATAAAATGAGTTAGATAATTAAGTTATGTCAACACAAATCCTTTGAGTAAATGATTTATATGTGCTTATAATATACTAGACCTTAAGTGATACGAAGGATGTGTTGTTTCAAGTATAAGATTGTTGTAAAATTAGTGTTTTGTATATGAATGTTTTGATGATGTTTTTGTAACAAAAGACTATAAACAAAGAGAAAAGAAATACTTTGAAAGACAATGGAGAATGGTCCGTATCTTGGCGGGGTGAAATTCTTAACCATTGTGGGGTTCATACTTTGTGTTTGATCAAATAGGATCTTAAAATGAATCCAAGTTCCTGAATAGATGTTTGCTTTTATATTATATTCTCTTCAATAGCCTTAAGCTAACTTTCTTTTCCTGTTTGGATTTCATATGAAGGATGACGACGACTTGGTGCTGAAGATAATGTTGCGGATGATTAGATAACTGATGGAGATGGTGTTTCATCTTCCTAGAGAATAATTAAGACCTGGCTTGGATGTCAGGTGGATAACAATAATCTCTTTACCTTGCTTTTACTTGTAATCTAGTTGCATTGGAAATAATATAAATATAATTAATCATGCATGGGTATTTGATTGATAACTCACTAAACCATAAGTGAAAATAATTGTATGGTGTTAATTGTGATTTATATAATGTTGATTGTTTGAAAATGATATGGACATTAACTGTCACACCCTGAAGGGTATTCTAAACATGGCAGTCCGCCACATATAATATCAAGACTTAAGAATAACTACCTTAGTCATGCGAAAGTCTTTGTATTACATGTAAGACATCTAACACAGTAATAGTAGACGTTTTTAGGAAGTGTGGTTTAAGCAAGTAATAATGAACATACAAGAATCTAGAAATAAAATAGATCATAATAATAACAATTAAAGGTCTATTACATGATTCTTAGGGGTATACCAGCGCTAAACTCCAAGAATCGAAATAACTAATAGTCTTTACAATAATTTAAATATTAAATCAAAAGATTTTAAAGAAATTCTAATCTAACTCTTCAAGTAGATTTTCTTCAAAAGCTCTTAAAAGAGAACTTACGTGGGAAGAAGAGATCTCGAGTACAAAAACAAGTGTTCTTATGAATACAAATAACTATAGGGGCGTAAGCTTACGGGCTTAGTGAGTATAATCCCAGTAATCATACTTGAAATAAAATAACAATCAAGTTTATTAGACAAACAAATGTAATGCAATAAGCACGTGGGCATACAAGATATGATTTTCTGATAATCATAGTTGAATGAATTACGTCCTTCATTCGGGATTAGGTATTCAGGCCCATCATGGCCATTACTTCTTTTAAAAACCATTTTTATAGATGTTATCGGCTCCTGTTCGCCATAAAAAAATATATAGTTATTATCGGCTCCTACTAGCCATCAATTTATGTAGTTTTTACCAGTTCCTATTCGCCACATACATAATACACCGGTTATGCCTATCACCACTATCATACACTTGTCCCACCAATTGTATAATAACGAATGTAATGTGACTCAACACATGAAGTGCATGTATCAACATTTATTTAGTGTCTAGCCATTATTGTCACGCCCCAAGAGGTACCCTAAACGTAACAGTCTGCCACACTCAATATTAAAGCTTAAGTATGACAATCTTAGCCACTCCCAAAAGCTTTGATATTAAGTGTAAGGCGTGCTCTCACAAATTGAGAGGACCATACATGGAATTATGAAGCTTAAAAAGATATAATAATATGTTAAGAAAAGAGGATTCATAATATTCTTTTATTCATAACAATGATCTTACAAACTTAGGGACATTTCCCTTTATTCACTAATCTATTACAAGAATATTTGTACATCTAATCCAACACTAAACTTCATCTAGGAATTCCTTATTCAAAAGAAAAAACCTGACTGCAGGGTCCTCGTGGCTTCAACCACAAATAAAGGAACTGCAAAAAATATCTATAGGGATATAAGCTAATAGGCTTAGTGAGAACTATTTACATAAATAACTTCTTGTAACAAATTTTCAAACAAGTTATTTAATCAAACAAATGGAATGCAACATACACGTGGGCAAACAAAGCATATAGTTTTTTAGGAACTATATGTTGAATGGATTTATGCCCTCCATTCGGGGTTTGGTGATACATAACCTCAAAACAAGTAGTTTTTAAAAAGATTTATGTTTTCGACCAATATCACCAAGCATATGAAGTCTATTTGAATTGAGCCTTGATTTAGAATCTTCCGCCAAGCATTTCCTTAATGTCGCCAAGTAATCGCTTTCGGTCATTCCGCCAAGTGTTGCTTTCGACCCGAGCTACAATCCTTCTCACCTAAGGATAATAACCCAATGCAATGTGACTCACTTCATGGTATGCATGAATCCATTTATTTATGATATCATAACATTATTATTACCGAATTTAAGGTGGTCAAGAAATTTCATACAAATCAAGTGTTATATTAAAACAAACATTAAATCAATTCCGGCCTCGATATTCTTAGGATTCTTTCAAAGAATTACCTTTACAAACATATCCATTTGTCTTTTCTTAATTCTAATGCAACTAAATTACAAGCACAAATAAATAAAGCATTTTAAGGAAATAAACTCATGATGCCATGACGACGATTTCTCTAGCGGATGAGTCGCTCACACACTCCACTTAATCGAAATAGTCTTCAGGATATAGGTATTCTTCCTCGGAATCACCTAACCAAAGAAAATACCCAAGATGAGTATTTCTTGATGATTTTCTTGAATTTTGTTAAAACGATGTCATGAGAACTTTAAAGTTTGTATAAAGGAGGATTCCAATTTAAAACGGTCATAACTTAGTCATTTTAACTTAGAATTGCGGATATAATATATCGATTTCTACCTACTCAAAAAGATCTACCAATTTATAAAACTATTTTTAACAAACAAGATCATATAGGCTCCGAAACAATGGTGACAAAATTCACCACGAATTTTCCAACTCAAAATAATTTTGGATTCAAATATTAGATCATTCAAAATTTGTTTGATAAATACTTAGTTATCTATATAGTTGAAAAATTCTCTTTTTATAGCTACTTAGCTCATATTTATTCATGCTCAAGTGTTTGTTGTCCATTTATGTTTCTTAAGTAAAAAATGTCAAATTAAAAGTTTAGAAAACTATAGTTTTACAAGAAATTTATTTTTGTAGATCTTTTAAATGAATACTTTGTTTTTCACAGAATCATTTCTTGTTTTGACTCATTACTTTTCCTAGATGACCTTTTTCGAAAAATAATTTTCTTCTTTCCTAAATTCTCTTCATTTGGTGTTATGTTTCCTATTTATTTCCATACAATTTTTATTTGTCCATTTATTTGAAAAGATTTTTATTTTAAAATTTCTCATCCTTTCCTAATGTTATGTTTTTCATAGAAACCATTTTTGTACCAAAAATCGTTTTCTTTTGAGAAATAAAGTGGATAATAAATGATTTTAAAAGGTTTTCATAACAAATGTAGTTTCTAAAATTATAGTGGGTTCTTTTAGTAACTTGGAAAGGAATGATTTTATTTTTGTTAAACCGTAGATTTTATATTTCATATAAACTTATTCCCAAGTGATAAATCCTTCCTTTTTATCAATTATTCTTAGAACTAAAAAAAAAAAATGGACAACAATCTTAATGAACATGATTTATGAGAATTAAAATCAAGCAATAACATAAAATAATAAAGAAAGTCAAGTATTGGGAGCCTTAGCTTTTTCAAGGCTCCCGGGACTAAGAAATAGACTAGTCTAAAAAAAAAATAAAATGAAAGAAAGAAAAATTTCTTTTGATTTAATGAGGACAAGTCTAAGACTAGAGACTAGTCTTAAAATAACAATGAATAAATAAATTGCAATGGAATAAATAAATAAATTGCAAGTGAGTTTATATGCTCTAAAGAATATGTATATATAGATAGATAATAACACTTAGATATAATAATATGAACAAAATAACAACATAAACATAAATAGGTTTCCATGAACAAGAACAATACATGAACATAGTGTAACTTCCATAACATTTAGTCTTTGGAAACTCACACCAAGAAGAAAATATGGAGAAAGGTTTACCTAAAGAAGGTTTTTGAAGTATTATGTGGTTATGGGTTTTGTTGTAGGTAGAAAGTGGTTTTGTGATTATTTTGAGAGGTTATGGTGTTTGTAAGAGTAGGTGAAAGAAAAAGTAGAGATAAAAGAATACTGTAGAATAGTAGTGAATAGTGTAATGTAAAGTAGATATGACTAATAAAGTACCGGTAGTAAGAAAATACACGTATAATTGCAATATCTATTATTTTCACTTACTGAAAAATTATAAAACTGATATTTTTGAAAACCTTATATTTTTATGAGTTTAAAGGTATATTCAGAATATTTTTACTATTCCGAACCCCAGGACACGTTTTTCAAGAATTGTGTCCGATCGGGTTCAAGACGATTTGCGGTTTTACTAATCTGTTCTTTTTAAGCTTCCTCAGGTAATTACGCACTATTCTTCATTCTAAACTCTTACTTACTTTCTCTGAGTTGCTTATTCGGGATTGGTAGACTTAAGCTATTACGTCTAACTAGGGTTTTATTGACTTTAAGGTTCCGGTTGACTTCCGGATTAGGGTTTTAGGCTAAACCGATTACAAAAATTTGAGGGTTTATAATTATATTTTAATTTCTTATAAGTGATCAACCAATTTCAGACATTTCAACGTGCTAATAAACATATAATTTATTACAAGCATTTCGTACCTCGATATACTTAATGTTCTTTCAACATGTTATCAATACATATACCTTCAATTTTATCTTTCTTTAGGTCTAGTGCAACTAAATTTACAAGCACAAACATAAGCATAAAAAATAAGAGAAGTAGACTCACTTGGCCATGACGATACTCTCTCAATCGAAGTAGTCCTCGGGTAGTATACATCCTCTTCTTCGATTACTAAACAAAGAAAATACCCAAAATGATAATTCCTAAGAATTTCCAGTTAAAACTTCTAACTTTATTTTCTAGTTGAGGTAAAATTCGTATAGGTGGAAATTCCAACTTAAAATGGACATAACTCGCTTATTTTAACTCGGAATTTCGCATATACTATACATTTCTACCTATTCGAAAAGATCTATCCGTTTCTACGGTTATTCTTATCATAAAAAGCCATTTGGATCTCGAAACCGTAGGGTACGGATTCACCACGAAAATTTTAGTTTTCAAAACTTAATTTTACAAACTTTTCTTTATCTAAAAATATTTGTACCAAAATGTAGATATTATTATGGTTGGAAAACCTTTAAAATGTATATATATTGACTCATATCATATGCATGAATTTAATGAAGTTGTCTCAATCATGATTTTTGTAAAAGCAATGTTTTCTAGAAATTTGGAAAGCAAAATTTTGCAAATATCCACTTAGCTTGTTGGAAAATTTTCTTAAATTATTTTAAGTGAGTATTTTCCCCTTTTTAATTCGATTTCCTTAGTCTTCCAAATTTCAAAAGAATGATTTTTGTCTTTCTAAGTTTCTTATAATTTAATTTATAGAGATTGAGAGGGTAGTTTCTAAATACTATTTGAGCTCGATATGTTCTTAAAACTCATGTTCTTAAAACTCATGATGAACTCCTTTAAATTTTTTGAAATGATTTTTTAAGATAAATTCCTAAGTCTTTATGGGAAAAATCATTTCCTATATGACAAAAATTTATTTTGGAAAAGAAATTCTATCTTTTTATTTAAGAAAACCTTTCTTTCTTTATCTTGTTGAGAGAAAAATCAATATGTTCATGCATGATCATGAATTATGAAATCATGAAAATATGAAACATAAGAAAGACATAATAACTAATATAATGAGCAAGTTAATAGAAATATCAAGTATTAGGAACCTTAACTTCATCAAGGTATCCCAGACTAAGAATAGACTAGTGCCAAAAAGAATAAATAAAAAAAAGAAAATGTTGTTTTGACTTGATGAGGACAAGTCTAAGACTAGAAAGATTAGTCTCAAAATAACATGAAATAAATAAATTCAAAGCATGAAATTAAATAAATAACAAGTGAGCTTATATGCTCTAAAGATTATATATGATTACATAAATATCTAGTTAAATATATATATGAAGTTAACATAATATCAACAATAATATGTGCAAAACATAATAACAACATAAAAATTAGAGAAATAGATTTTCATGAATAAGAACAATATATGAACATAGTGTAGCTTCCATAACAACAAGTTTAGAAAACTCACACCATGGTCATGTAAAGTTACATGACATGGCAGCAAGAAATATGGAAATGATATTTTACCTAAAGAGTATTTTGGAGTAATATGTGTGAATGGGTTTTGTTTGTGTAGAAAGGGGTTTGAGAGTATTTTGGAGAGTGTTTGGAGATGAAAAATTTGGAGAGTTTTGGTATTGAATTTATGGATAGTAAATGTGTGAATGAAGTGAAGGAATTGGGGTGGGGGGAGGGGGCGAGAGAGAGGTTGTATTTATAGGAAAATGAAGAGTGAATTTTAAGTGATTTAAATAAAAAAATTGAAAAAAATAAGAAAGAGGGAGTAAATGGGGACGTCGACCATTGAAGAAGAGAGAGGGGGAGATTTATTTTTTTGTAATTTTGTGTATTAAAAAAATGATATGTAAGGTAGATGTGATATAAAGTTATGGAAAAGATAAAAAGTAAAGATAATAGGTATATAGAGTGTAAGAGAAGGTGGTAGAAAAAGTAGAGTTAAATGAATAGTGCATAATAGTAATGAATAGTGCAATGTAAAGTAGATGTGACTAGTTAAATATCGGTTGTAAGAAAATATGTGTATAATTGTGTTATCCTTTATTTTTAGTTACTAAAAAATTACGAAATTGATATTTTTGAAATCCTTGTATTATTTCAGTCCTAACGATGTTATTGGAATATTTTTACTATTCCAAGCCCTAAGACATGCTTTTCGAGAACTGATCCTATTTGGGTTCGAAGGACATTTGAAATTCACGAATATAAAATTTTTATGTTTCCTTATATTATTACAAACTTTTATCACTAATTATTTCCACTTCGTTTTTGGGGGCTAAATAATGCGGGAATGCTATATCTAAATTCTAGGGTTTGTACTAGTCTTTATTGACCTTTAAGGTTTCTGGTTGATTTTTAATTCCAAGATTAAGCTTAAAAAATTAATCGAAATTTCAAGGATTTATAACATGCCCCTCTTAAAGAAAGTTTTGTCCTCAAAACTTGAAATTCGTACCTGATTCTTCGAAAAGATTCAGATATTTCTTTTGGATCACCTCTTTGGCTTCCCAAGTAGCCTCTTCACGTGAATGATTCCTCCATAATACTTTGACATATTGGATCTCCTTGTTTCTCATCTTTTGAACTTTTCGATCTAGAATTTGAACCGAGTGTTCGTCATAGGTCAAGTTCTCCTTTAATCTTATCGGTTCGAGTTCTACAATCCAATCGGGGTCGAGTACATACTTTCTTAAAGCCGAAACATGGAAGATATTACTTTCGATAGATTTCGCGGTAGCGCCAAGCAATAAGCTAGACCTCCCTGTCGTTCGAGAATCTCAAACGGTCCAATATATCTTGGGCTTAACTTTCCTTAAGCTCGCACAGGATAAATACTCTTTATCGAATTTACCTTTAGGTACACATGATCACCGACATCAAATTCAAGAATTCGGCGCTTTTGATCTACCCAACTTTTCTACCTATCATAGGCCTCTTTCATTCTTTGTTGAATTACTCTAACTTTATTTGTGGCATCTTGGATAAGATCTAGTCCAATAGTTAACTTCTCTACATCATCCCAAAATAGAGGTGATCTGCACCTTCTTCCAATAAAGCTTCATATGGTGGCATTTTAATCATAAAATGGTAGTTGTTGTTGTAAGCGAATTCTACCAAAGGTAAATGTGCTTCCCAACTTCCCTTGAATTCCATGACACAAGCTTGCAACATATCTTCTAAGGTCTGAATAGTTCGCTCTGACTGTCCATAGGTTTATGGATTATAAGCCGTACTGAAATGTTAGTTCCCATACACCTCTGAAGACTTGTCTAGAATTTTGACACGAATCGACGGTCTCGATCTAATACAATACCTACGAGAACTCCATGTAGTCTTACAATTTCTTTCACATACAACCGGGTTAACTTCTCCATCAAGTAAGTCATGTTGATAGGAATAAAGTGTGCCGACTTAGTAAGTCGATCCACTATGACCCATATGGCATCACATCTAGCTTATGCTTAAGGTAAACCACACACGAAGTCCATCATAATTTGATCCTATTTCCATTATGGTATGGCTAATGGATCAAAAGTCCTCCTGGTCTCTGGTGTTCAATCTTTACTTGTTGGCACGTTGGACACTTCATTATAAATTCAGCTACATCTATTTTCATGCCATTCTACCAAAAGCGACTTTTAAAATCTTGGTACATCTTCGTACCACTAGGTGCATTGTATATCTCGAGTTATGTGCCTCACTCATAATCTCCTCTTTCATCTCCTCGTCATCTGACATACATAATCTCCCCTACATTCTCACTACATCCTCTTCATCTATTTCAAAATCAACATATTTTTCTCCTTGTGCTTCATGTCTCACCTTTTGTATAGCTTCGTCATATCATTGAGATTCCTTGATCCTATCTATCAGAGTCGGCTTCACCACCAAATGGGAAATTTCCACTTCTACACGTTGTCCCACAAATTCCATGCTCAATCTCTTGAATTCCTTTATAAGCTACTTTTGGTTTGTGAGCATGGCTGCAACTTCTCCATTGTTTTTCCAACTTAAGGAATTTGCTACTGCGTTCACTCTTCCAAGGCAATAGTTTATCCCAAGATCATAGTCCTTGATTAACTTTAACCATCTTTTTTGCCTCATAGTCAATTTCTTTTGTGTAAATAAATACTTGAGGCTATTATGGTCCGTGTATATCTCACATCTCTGTCCATTATGGTAATGCCTCTAAAACTTGAGGGCAAAGACAACAACATCTAACTCAAGATCATGCATTGGGTAATTTTGTTCGTGTAACCTTAACTATCGTGAAGTGTACGCAGCTACCTTCCCTTCTTGCATAAGTACGCATCTGAAGTCATTCCTTGATACATCACTATGAACTGTATATGGCTTCTTTGGATCCGGTAAGGTTAAAATTAGGGTGGGTACTAACCATCGCTTCAACTCCTAAAGACTTTATTCTCGCTTCTCATTCCAAAGAAACTTCTCATTCTTCTGGGTTAACTGAGTTAGTGGCTTTGCTATTTTCAAGAAATCTTGCACAAACTTCTTATAATAGCCAGTTAATCCAAGGAAACTTCTAATCTCAGTTACCGTCTTTAGTTGTTTCCATTCTATTACTGCCTTAATCTTTTCGGGGTCTATTGATATTACTTCTTGAGACAACATGTCCTAGAAAGGATATCTAGTCCAACCAAAAGTCACACTTGGATAGTTTGGCATATAACTTGTGCTCTCTTAATGTCTGCAATGCCATCCTCAAATGTTCTTCATGTTGCTCCCGTATCTTGGAATAGACCAAATATCGTCGATGAAGACAATTACGCACTTATCTAGGAGCGGCTTATAAACTCGATTCATCAAGTCCATGAAAGCAGTTGGTTCATTAGTCAATCCAAATGGCATAACCATGAACTCATAGTGTCCATACTGAGTTCCAAAAGGGGTTTTTGACACATCATCAGGTTTTATCCTTAGCTGATTGTATCCTGATTGCAAATCAATGCAAGAGAACACACTTGCTCCTTGCAATTGCTCAAAGATGTCATCAATCCTTGGCAATGGATACTTATTCTTTATGGTGATCTTATTGAGTTCCCAGTAATCATACATAGCCTCATAGATCCATCCTTTTTCTTTACAAATAACACCAAAGCTCCCCAAGGCGAGACACTTAGTGTAATGAATCCTTGATCAAGCAACTCTTGTAATTGCTTTTTAAGTTCCATGAGCTCAACCGGTGCCATTCAGTATGGTGCCTTGGATATGGGTTCCGTTTTAGGCATCAGATCGATCTCGAAATCAATCTCTCGTTTTAGAGGTAATCCAGGCAATTCTTCTGGAAAAACATCAGAGAACTCATTAACAATGGGGATGTCATCAATGTTAGGCCTTTCTCTCTCCTCTTCTGTACTCCCTACATAGCCTTCCATTCCTTCCTCAACTTCTTCAATTAATTCGAACGAGCTTAAGTCCAATCTTTTAGAAGCCGCGGATTCTCCTAAAAACGTAGCTTTCTCCCCACCTTATCCTACGAATTCCACTTTCTTGCTTCTACAATCTACCTTAGCTTCTACCATGGATAACCAACTCATTCCGAGAATTACTTCATACTTGTTGATTTCTACCACTATAAGGTAGTGGTTGCTTCATGGCCTTATATCTTCATGGGGCAATTCCTTATTACTTCCTTGGTAGTCACCACACTACTCGTGGGGGTTTTTATGTGAAAAATGGTTACGGTTGTGGTGATAGGTAAACCGGTCTTCAAGGCTATACTAGCGGCGACAAATGAATGTGTTGCACCGGTGTCGAAGAGGGTGTAAGCGGTCTGGTCCCCTATTTGTATGGTTCTATGCTTAAGACACGTGCATTACTAATCTTATTGTCTTTATTGGGTTTCTTAGGTATCTATTGTTTTCAAATATATATCATATCTTAACACTTTATGCTCAACAGATACCAAAATAAGCAGATATTTATGGATCAAGGCTAACATGTAACCACGCCACAGTCGTACTCCTCTCCATTGTCTAAGGTAGCCAATTCCACTCCTTCCTCCTCAGCATCTTCACAAAGCCATTGCCTTTCAAGGTTGTAGATTCTCAGCCCATGCATGGATGATGCTGAGCAATTCCCACTTCCATTTGCACTCCTTGTCGGAGCAAGTCCTCCAGAAGATCCAACAGGTCGAACCGTTGTAGATTTCCTTTGAGGACACTCATTGGCAAAATGTCCAGTCTGCTTGCATACAAAAAAAGTAGTAGAAGCCTTCTTTGGGCAATCTGAAATCTTATGGCTCAGGTCGTTATAGAAATAACATTTGTTCTGGAGGATGGGGCATCTCTTTGGGTAGTGCACTTCTTTGCACTTCCAACAAATCACTGTTGCCTTAGAAACATCTTTTCATCCATTGAAATTTCCCTTAAAGTGGCTAACAGGCTTAAACCTCTTAGAAGGGAAATGGGAGCTTGTCCCCGGTTGAAATTTCTTCCTGAATGCATGTACTTTTCTCTCAGAAGTCCCAACTTTCCTTTTCTTCACCCTTTCAACAATTGTTGCTCTTTCAACTAATTCCCTAAAGGTATGGATGTCAAATTCTTCTAACCACATCCTCAAATCTTCATCTAACCCATTTAGGAACACTTGACGTTTCAACTCTTCACTATACTTATAGGAATCAGGAGCATATTATAGATGTCAGCTGAACTCTGTCTCATACTATTCTATGGATCTTCCCTTTTAAGACATGTGCAAGAAATCCGCACTATACCTCACTCTTAGACTTTCCGAGAAATAGTTTTTCAAAAACTCATTCCAAAACATATCCCAGGTGATGGTGGTGGCAACTCTCTACTCTTTGATTCCCACCAGATTCGAGCATTAAACCTCAACATACAGGTACCATAGCTTAGTCAAAGATGATGGGGAACTTCAAAGGCGGCAAAAGATTACTCTATCTGTGTGAGCCAATCCTCATCTTCATCTAGTTTTCTGAAAGCTCTGTCAAAGTAACGGTTACTTTTGATGAAATCTGGGAGTGAAGTACTGTATGGTCAGGGTGATGGTGGAGGCGGCAAAGGTGCAGTATGTGATTGAGCATCAGGGCGTGCTGGTCCATGTACGGATGCTTGAGGTGTTTGTTGGGGTGGTATTTGAGTTGGTGCCAGTGGTAGCATATTCATTTGTTGTCGCTGAACTAACACATTTAGAAGTTATGTTAATTGCCCAGGCGTGGCTTGTAGATCGCCTTGCGGGTTCAGGGGTAAAGCCACAGGGGGCACTTCTGGTTGGTTTACTTCCTCAAGCGGATTATTCGATGCACTCCTTTCTCTTGGTCTTCCTCTTCTAGGTCGGCTGTTTTAAATTTTTGTTACATAAATTTCATATTATTAAGTCTTTTACATGCTAAGTTATGGAAATTGTGGAAATTTTGATAATTCAATCATATAAAGAAATACATCATATAGAAGAAATTAAAGCAATTAAGTCAAGAAATAAAATTGTTTCAAACCAAAATACTTCATTAAATCAAAAGCATTCAGGGCATGAAACCCTATACATAGAAGAAATCAAAGCTTGCAAAAGAAATTCAAAACACAACATTAAATACCTTTCCGAAAACATAAATCAAACTTTTAATTGATAATATATCCTAGGTTGATTTGGTTACAAAATTTTAGTTGGACACATGGGATTTTCTCGGGTGGTTCCTTCCTCCTTTCCTTCTTCAGTCATCTATCATTGTGAGGGGGTCATGTCATGGTGATTGAGACTAGGAGTAATCCTTGGCCTTTTTGCTACGAATTGCCTTAGGTAGCTTTGAACTATCATCCTTTTTCCCCTATGGGAGGGTCGATTCCTAGATGCGCTAGGCTCTTCTTGATCATAAACCATTTGCGATGCATGCTCTCTATCGGATACTTCCATTATTACATCCTTGGTTTGATATCTTATTAAGGGAGTGTGAGATCGGCTTCTATTTGGAATATTCTCATCCGGGTTGGTTCAATAGGCGATCCAGAATCATGATTGACTTCCTGATGGTTGAAAACATCATCATCCCATCCATGATTTACTTGTGGAACTACGAGTTCCGTTCCTTGATTCACTTCTTCTCTTTCCATATCTTCTCCCCATTCGACTTGTTCACGTCGTTCTTCTTCCGGTGATAGTGGTGGAGGCAGTTCATTGAGGTGTGACCACAAATTCCGAAAAACTCCGTACCAAAAAAAGTAAGGCACTTCATCTACTCGTCCCCAATCGGTGTGATTAGCTTGCTTATCGTGGGCATAGTTATATACCAGGCCTATGGAATTCCAAGTTCAAAAGTTGGGAAAGAATGGATGTCCGTCGGTTCGGAAAATAAACATAGCCTCTTAGAGCATAGGGGTGTGCTTGTAATGACACATGAGTTGCTCCATTCCATATATAACCTCCATGTTAGTCCAATTGGTGCGTCTTATGGCGTCATATCTTAACCCCTCTATCACATGATCCCATATAGTGTCACGAAGTCCTCTTCTCCATATGTTATACATTTCTCAAGCGGACTTAGGCCATCCCACTAGGGTAAACTCCTCACATAAGCTTCTTACTTTCAATCGATAGTCTACAAGAGTCTCGTCACTCCTCAAGTTCAAACGTTGGGCCTTAGCTCTAACTTCACCAAGAGTAAGCTATAAAAGATAAGGAAGGTCATTAATTCTCTTTTTAGAAAATTCTAAGCTTATCTAACTTATTTTAGGTCTAGGCTTTTGTCTACTTAATTTCAACTTATCTACCCTTTCCTTTTCTAGATTCATTCATATTACCTTTATTACTTTAAACTTGTTATTCTAATACCAACTTAAACTGTCATGCCCCAAAGGGTACCCTAAACGTGGCAGTTTGCCACATATAATAACAAGATGTAAGAATAACCACCTTAGTAATGCGAAAGTCCCAGTATTATATGTAAGATGTCTAACACGGTAATAGGAGACTCTTTTGAGAAGTGTGGTCTAGGCAAGTAATAATGAACATATAAGAATCTAGAAATAAAATAGATCATAATAATAACAATTAAAGGTCTATTACATGATTCTTAGGGGCATACCCCCGCTAAACTCCAAGGATCGAAATAACTAATAGTTTTTACAATGATTTAAATATTATATCAAAAGATTTTGAAGGAATTCTAATCTAACCCTTCAAGTAGATTTCCCTCAAAAGCTCCCAAAAGAAAACTTACGTGGATAAGAGGAGACATCGGGTATAAAAATGGGTGTTCTTATGTGTCACGCCCCAACGGGTACCCTAAACGTGACAGTCCACCACACTCAATATTAAAGCTTAAGTATGACAACCTTAGTCATTTCCAAAAGCTTTTATATTAAGTGTAAGGCTTACTTCCACAATTTTAGAGGACCATATATGGAATAATGAAGCTTAAGGAGATATAAAAACATATTAAGAAAAGAGGATTCACAATGAATATTTGTTCATAGCAAGACTATGCATACTTAGGAATAATTCCCTAAATTACTAAGCTATTATATAAATATTTGCATGCTAATACTACGATGTACTTTTATCCAGAGTTCTAATATTTAAAAGGGATTACCTGCCCACATGGTCCACGTGGCCTTAGCCATAAGTACGAAACTGCAAAAGGTAGCTATCGGGTATAAGCTAATAGGCTTAGTGAGTAGATCCCAAAAATTCATACTCGAGGAAAAATTATCAATCAAGTTTATTATTCAAACATATGAAATGCAACAACCACGTGAGCATACAAGACATATGATTTCCGGGAATCATATGTTGAATGAATTTACGCCCTTCATTCGGGGTTGGGGATTCAGGCCAATTACGGCCACCACTTTTAAAAACAATTTTATAGATCTTACCGCTCCTATACCCATCAAAAACTTGTAGTTTATTACAGGCTCCTACTAGCCATCAAAAACTTGTAGTTTATTACAGGCTCCTACTAGCCATCAAAAACTTGTAGTTTATTACAGGCTCCTACTAGCCATCACTTTTGTAGTTCTTACCGGCTCCTACTCGCCACTTACATGATATACCGGTTCTGTCTACCACCACTATTATACACTTGTCCCACCAATTGTATAGTAGCGAATGCAATGTGACTCAACATATGAAGTGCATGAACAAGTTCTTTAATTAAAGTCTAGTAGTTACGTTCAAATTCTTGTAAGTGATCAATCAATTTCAAACATTTCAAGATACTAATCTACATACACTTTATTACAAACAAGTCGAGTTTCGATATACTTAGTATTCTTTCAACATATTATCATACACTTCCTTTTGATTTTTCTTAGATTCTAGTGCAACTAATTTTACAAGCACAATCAAGAGTACGAAAAATAACGGAAATAACTCACGATGCCATTGACGTCTACTTCTTCTAAGTGGATGAGTCGTTCACACAATCCACTAAACCGTAATAGTCCTCGGGGTGGAGAAATCCTTCCTCGGGTTCACCTAACCAAAGAAAATACCCATAATGAGTTTTTCTTGAAGATTTTCTTGAATTTTTGACAAACAATGTCAAAGAACGTCAAAGTTCGTATGGAAGAATGTTCCAACTTAAAACGGCCATAACTTGGTCATTTTAACTCGGAATCGCGCATATAATATACCGATTTCTATCTACTCGAAAAGATCTACCCATTTCTAAAATTATTTCCCACAAACAAAGCCACATAGGCTCCGAAAAACTGGTGACAAAATTCACCACGGATTTTCAAGTAAAACAACTTTGGTTCAAGAAATCAAAATTTGTTTGATAAATACTTAGTTATCTATATAGTTGAAAAATTCTCTTTTTATAACTATATAACACAATTTAAGCATGCTCAAGTGTCTTGTTGTCCCAATTATTTTTCTTTGGTAAAACAATGTTGGTTTGAAGCTTTTCGGAAATTGTTTTTGTGGATTCCTTCGAAATGAATACCTTGCTTTCTTTGTTTTCTAAAAACGTTTTATGTTGGTTTTATTTATCTTTTCCTAAGTGACTTTTGAAAATAAAATTTTCTATTTTCTAAGTTTTATTAATACTATGTTTGAAGTTTTCTAGGAAATATGTTGTTCTTCATTTTTCTTGTGTAAATTTCCTTGTTTACTTGTTTTGCAAAAATTTTCACTTGATATTTCTCATTCTCTTTCTCATGTCTCCTATTTTCAAAAATATTCATCTATGTATGAGAATTTGTTTTCTTCGTAAAAATAGTGTGGAACAATTAAGGACTTCTTATAGAAAAACTAATTTTTCTAATTCTATTATTTTCCTCTTGTAACTTGAAAAGAAATACTTTATTGTTTTAAACTCTAAATTTTTCTTTGCCTATTTAGTTTGCAAAGGTCTTTACTTAAAAATTTCCTAAGTCATCCATCTTATTTTCTTTCTTATGAAAAGAACCATTTTAACAAAATATCTCCTTTTGAAAAACAAGGTGGAAGTAATAATGATTTTAGCATCTTTGTAAAGCAAACGTAGTTTATAAACTTATTGTGAGTTCTCTTTTTGGTAACATGAAAAGAAATGAGTTTGTTTTGTGTTGATTTTATACTTTACATAAACTTATTCCTAAGTGACAAAAAGCCTTCTTTTATTTGATTTTCTTTAGAAAATAAAACCTTTGGACAACAATTTAAATGAACATGATTATGAGAATAATAATAATCAAAGTAACATAAAGCATTAATATCAAAGTCAAGTATTGGAGTCTTAGCTTTTTCAAGGCTCCCGGGACTAAGAAATAAACTAGTCCCATAATAAGATAAAATGAAAGAAGAAAAGCTTGTTTTGACTTGATGAGGACAAGTCTAAGACTAGAGACTAGTCTTAATTTCAACAAGGAATAAATAAATAAATTGCAATGGAAAAGTAAATAAATTGCTTTGCATGAAATAAATAAATTGCAAGTGAGCTCATATGCTCTAAAGAATATGTATATAGTTATCTAGATATAGTAGATAGTTATGAACATAAAAGAGACATAATGAATATAAGAAAAACATAATGAATATATAAAGGAAACATGAACATAAAGGATTTGTGGTTATGAACAAAAACAAAGTATGAACCTATTGTTGCTTTCTTAACCTTCATGGTTTTAGAAAACATACACTAAGCTCATACTAAGTAGATGAACATGGAGACTTCTTAAAGAACTTTTACCTAAAGAAGATGAGTCTAAAGAGAACTTCTTGAAGAGCTTCTTGGAGAGAATTTCTAGAGAGATTTTGAGAGAGTAATTTTAGTGTAGAAGAGGTGTGAAAGAAGTGAAAGAGGAGGGGGGTATTTATAGGAAAATGGGGAGTGATTTTTGTGTGATTAAAATAAATGCAAATTAAAACAAATTGAGGGCATTAGAGAGAGAGAGAGTGCCGGCCATGTAGAGAGGAGAGAGGGAGTGAATTAATTTTTTTGATTTTTTGGAAAATAAAAGATGTAATTTGTAAGATAGATGTGATATAAAGTTATGGGAAAGGTAAAAAGTTAAGATTATAGGTTATGTAGAGTGTAAGAGTAGGTGTAAGAAAAAGTAGAGATGAAAGAATAGTGTAGAATAGTAATGAATAGTGTAATGTAAAGTAGATATGACAATTAAAGTACCGGTAGTAAGAAAATACGCGTATAAGAGCTATATCTGTTATTTTTACTTGCCGAAAAATTATGAAATTGATGTTTTTGGAAAACTTATATTTTTACGAGTCTAACGGTATATTCGGAATATTTTTACTATTCCGGGCTTCCGGACACGTTTTTCGAGAACTGTGTCCGATCGGGTTCGAAGGACACCCGAATTTCGCGAAATTGAAACTTTTATAAAACCTATGGTTATTACGGACTATTTGAGCTAATTATCCCAACTTCGTTTTTCCGGGCCAAAGAAAACGGCAATGCCGGATTTAGATTGTCGGTAAACTAGGGTTTCGTTGACCTTTAGGGTTTCGTTTGACTTCCGGTTAGGGTTTTTATGCTAAACTGATTCCGAAAATTTTGGGGTTTACATTATGAATACAAATATCTATAGGGGTGTAAGCTTACGGACTTAGTGAGCATAATCCCAGTAATCATACTTGAAACAAAATAACAACTAAGTTTATTAGACAAACAAATGTAGTGCAACAAGCACGTGAACATGAAAGACATATGATTTTCCGAGAATCATATGTTGAATGAATTACGCCCTTCATTCGGGATTAGGTATTCCAACTCATCATGGCCATTACTTCTTTTAAAAACCATTTTGATAGATCTTACCAGCTCATATTCGCAATAAAAAAACATGTAGCTATTACTAGCTCCTACTAGCCATCAATTTATGTAGTTTTTACTGGCTCCTACTTGCCGCATACATAATACATCGGTTATGCCTATCACTACTATCATATACTTATCCCATCAATTATATAATAGCGAATGCAATGTGACTCAACACATAAAGTTCATGTATCAACTTTTATTTAGTGCCTAGCCATTATATTTCAATTTCTTGCAAGTGATCACCAATTTCAGACACTTCAACGTGATAATAAACATACAATTTATTACTAGCATTTCGTGTCTCGATATACTTAATGTTCTTTCAACATGTTATCAATACATACATCTTCAATTTAATCATTCCTTAAGTCTAGTGCAACTAAATTTACAAGCACAAACATAAGCATAAAAATAAGGGAGTAGACTCACTTGGCCATGACGATACTCCCAGTCGAAGTGTCCTCAGGGTAGTATATGTCTTTTCCTTAGTTCATAAACAAAGGAAATACCCAAAATGAGTATTCCATGGAATTCTAGTTAGAACTTCTACTCTATTTTCTAGTTACGGTTAAAATTCGTATAGTAGAAATTTCAACTTAAAATGGCCATAACTTGCTCATTTTAACTCAGAATTTTCGCATATGATATACGTTTTCTACCTATTCGAAAGATCTATCCTTTAATGGTTATTCTTATCATAAAAATCCTTTGGGTAAAAACCAGTACGGTATAGATTCACCATGAAAAATTCTAGTTTCAAAACTTAATTTTAAACTTTTCTTTATATAAAAATACTTATACCAAATATATAAATATTATTATAGTTGGAAAACCTTTAAATGTTATATATTGACTATATCATATGCATGAATTTAATGAAGTCATCTCAATCATGATTTTTGTAAAAGCAATGTTTCTAGAAATTTGGAAAGCAAAATTTTGCAAATCTCCACTTAGCTTGTTGGAAATTTTCTTAAATTATTTTAAGTAGTATTTTCCCCTTTTAATTCTATTTCCTTAGTCTTTCAAATTTCAAAGAATGATTTTTGTCTTTCTAAGTTTCTCATAATTTAATTTCTAGGACTGAGAGGGTAATTCTAAATACTATTTGAGAGTAGTTAAAATTTATCAAACTTTACATTTTCTTAACATTTCCTAAATTTAATCATAAACTTAAATGATTTCCTAAGTTGTTTACTAATTTTATTCCTTGTTCCTTTTATCCTTATAAAAGAAACTTTTTGTTTAGTAAACTTTTGTTAAACAAGATTTGAAATTTTTAAAGAAAACTTTCCATTTTATGGTTTTGTAAAGTATATGTATGATATATCTACTTTATGTCTTATCTAAAATCCTTATGTTCTTAAAACTCATGAAGAACTCTTTAATTTTTGAAATGATTTTTTAAGATAATTCCTAAGTCTTTATAGGAAAAATCATTTCCTATGATATAAAATTTATTTTGGAAAGAACTTCTATCTTTTTATTTAAGAAAACCTTTCTTCTTTATCTTGTTGAGAGAAAAATCAATATGTTCATGCATGATCATGAATTATGAAATCATGAAAATATGAAACATAAGAAAGACATAATAACTAATATAATGAGCAAGTTAATATAAATATCAAGTATTAGGAACCTTAACTTCATCAAGGATACCCGGGACTAAGAATAGATAGTCCAAAAAGAATAAATAAAAGATGGGAAAAGGTTGTTTTGACTTGAAAAGGATAAGTCTAAGACTAGAAAGACTAGTCTTAAAATAACATGAAATAAATAAATTGCAAGCATGAATTAAATAAATAACAATTGAGCTTATGCTCTAAATTATATATGATTACATAAATATATTTAGTTAAATATATATAAGAAGTTAACATAATATCAACAATAATATGTGCAAAACATAATAACAACATAAAAATTAGAGAATAGATTTTCATGAATAAGAATACTACATAAACATAGTATAGCTTCCATAACAACAAGTTTAAGAAACTCACATGGTCATGTAAAGTTACATGACATGGTAAAAAGAAATATGGAAATAAGATTTTACCTAAAGAGAATTTTGGAGTAATATGTGTGAATGGGTTTTGTGTATGTAAAAAGGGGTTTGAGAGTATTTTGGGGGAGTTTTGAGATAAACATTTTGGAGAGATTTGGTAGTGAATTTGTGGGTAGTAAATGCGTGAATAAAGTGAAAGAGGAGGGGGTATTAATTGGAAAATGAGGAGTGAATTTTGAGTGATTTAATATAAAGAAACATTGAAAAAATAATAAGAAAGGGGGGGGGGGGGGGGAGGGGAGGGGAGGGGGTTGGTGTGTGTTGCGAACCGGCCATTGAAGAAGATAGAGGGGCAGATTTATTTATTTTTTTTAATTTTGTGTATTAAAAGAAATGATATGTATGGTAGATGTGACATAAAGTTATGAGAAATATAAAAAGTAAGGATAGTAGGTATATAGAATGTAAGAGTATGTATTAGAAAAAGTAGAGTTAAATGAATGGTGTAGAATAATAATGAATAGTATAATATAAACTAGATGTGGCTAGTAAAATATCGGTAGTAAGAAAATACACTTATAATTGCAATATCTGTTATTTTTAGTTACTGAAAAATTACGAAACCAATATTTTTGAAATCCTTGTATTATTTCGGTCCTAATGGTGTTATCAAAATATTTTTACTATTCCAAGCTCTAGGACATGCTTTTCGAGTGCTAATCCCATTTGGGTCCGAAGGATACTCGAAATTTGCAAATCTAATATTTTTACGTTTCCTTATATTATTACGATCTATTATCCTCTATGAATTTGGCAAGATCATCCTTAAAGTCAATATGATGTAATTGAATATCACCTTCTAGAATCTAAAGAAAGGGAATCTCATGTTGAACCCGAAACACTTTGTGTATATGTCGAAGCTCTTAACATTAAGGAAAGGTACTTGGTCTTTGTCCTCTACGAACATATTGCCTTGACCCCTATGGGGAGATCATGCTCATAAATCTATTCGCTATAACTTCCCTTCCTCGTAGCAACCTTAAATAGCTTCTTAACAAGGTACCTATCTTCGAAGCCCTTCGGGTACACATCTTAGGGTAAATCATATATATACATATATATTATATGTGGTGATGTTGACCCGTGAAGAGCTACTCCCAAAAAACTCCTTAGAACTGCTCACTTCTTTAGCTCCTGCTGCATCTTCTAACTCTAGCTTTTTACAAGCATCAAGGTTGGCCTTCTTAATCCCTCAAGATGCCTTTTTCTTAGCCTCCTTCCCATCGCACCATACAAGTACAAACTTTAGCTTAGCATTTAGGGAGGAAACGAAGCCACCTTCACTCTCCATGTTGCTAGAAACTACCCTAGAAGAATCTCCAATCCTACTTTGTGCTCTTCCCAAACCACCCCCCATCCTACAACCCCCTCCCCCCCTCCCCCCCCCCAGCACCAAACTCAAGTTGAAGAAGATACGACTTGGACTTAGCAGTGTTCTCTTTCCTCCAACACATCATGTAGAAGTGAAATGAAAAGTTTTTTATTTGTCAAACTAGCGAAAAAGCTTAAGTTTTTAAAAGAAGTTTAAATCTAAAGGAAGTTTTGAGAAAAAAAGTCTAGATCTTGAAAAAGAAAAATTAGACATTAGGATGAAGGGAAACCAAAAGCGTATAAAAAAGATTTAGAAAGTTTAAGAAATCTACGAAAGTTTATAAGAGAATGCTGATGCTTGATGAAGTTTGCAAAACTAATAAAAGGCTATGTGATAGGAGTATTTATAAAGGAGAAGAAGTGAATGAACCTTAGGAAACAAAGCAGCTAATGTGACAGCTGCAATGCATATTCGATTACGTATGATCTTAAGATGTTACTAGTATCATTAGCTCCATACACATGATGCATGCTCTTACCAGAATGTGAATTTAAATTCACTCAACTTGCTTGCCTTTCACCAATATCAGGTACATGGCTTCAAAGCACCATTTCAAAAGGCTTGTCCCCTCAAAGAAATGCAATTCCCTCCACTCGATCACCTATTACAAGGTTAGGACTAGTTTTAGAACTTTTAAACCAAACAATAGATGAAAAGGGGATGCAACTCAAACAATAAAGAAGGGGATGAAGTTCAGATAAAATAATTCATCACCTCCCTGGTAGCACAACATTGACCTCTTGGGCCATTGTTCAAGTTCTTTATCTCTTTATTGGTTCATAACGAGAGTGGGATGGGGGCAAGTGTTGATAGGTTTTATTTTATCATGGCCCAATATGCTTAACACTACATAATAGACCAGCAACAAGATCGTTGAAGCCTATGAAGCATCCTAGAGCATCTCAGCCCTTAAGCCTTAAGCCATTCACTAAGACAAAAGCCAATCTCCTCCTGACGGTATACAAAGGACCCAAATCAAGGTTCTAACAAGTACATCTCATTGATGCTCCATGTCTCCATGGAGGTACCCTAAACCTCCTCGGCTGTCCATGTTACCACCAAGGTACCATAGACCTCCTTAAGCATACTTAAAAGGTATAAGCGCTCCACTTGTTCGACCACCATCCTCAAATGATCTCCATCACCACCTCAAATTTAAGTCGACTACCATCTAAAGGTCTCAACTCTCCTTATTTCACTCGTTTGGTGATGTGCCATGTGGATAGAGAATATTATGTGGGTCTCCATTCTAGTATGACCATCGCCTATAAATAGAACTTAAGGCCACAAGGTAATGATATTTAGCATATGTGATTTTACTCACACGCTTACGTACACTCTTGCTTACTCTCTCAACACCCACAACTGATTTAAGCATTATAATGGTCACACTAAACCACCCCCAAATGCACACTAACCACTTCTTTTGATTATAGGCCCTTGGATTTATTACTGTGATTTTCCACCTGCAACACTAGCAATAAAATATAAATAAATTTTTTCCTTAAAAATTTGTTAAGCCCACATTGCAACACTAAAAGTACTATATTCAATGAAAGTAGATTTTTGACAAATTTTAGGCCATTTCATTATTATTAGGTACAATTCAAACTTTGCATATTTTACATTGGCAAGACAAGTCCAATTGTGTCCCTTTTGAAAACATAACTAAATTAAATTTTTCTATTTTTTATAAATAATGATTGAGTTACCAATTAAAATTTTTGAAAACTGTCTATGCTTTCACCTATGAAGATGTAAATAAAATAAACTATGGTATATTAAAACTAGAGCAAATTTTGAGATCTAAAATGAATTTTTAGGCTACAAAAGTAAGAGTAATATGTACAATTAATAGAGAAAGAAATAAAAAATTATTCCATGCAAGTGTAATGGTAAGAAGGGTGAAATCTAGAATTTTAAGGTTCTTCGATAACTAAAGAAATTGGATTATAAAAATGAGAAAAAACGTACTTGAACTTTAAAAAGTAGACAATTAGATATTTAAGCTTTTAAAAAGTCCAATTTTATACCTAATTAAATTTTTTGTGCTACTTTTAGGTACCTAACTTTTAAAAAGTTCAATTTCATACATAATTAAAATTTTTGTACTCATTTTCACTACCCTCACTCTTTTATTATTTCTTAAAGTAGTTGACATGTATCAAGTAACAATTGAGTGGGTAGTGTTTAGGGGCATGAAAAGTTCAATGAGATAAGAAATTAAACTTTTAATAGTTCAAATAACAAAAGAATCATTTTCCCTTATAAAGAATAATGAAGTTACACATGGGTGCATCACAATTCTTATTGACTTATTTAGAATAGTGATTAGGAATTAAGAAAGAAAATGAAGGTCTAGACGTTAAGGATGTAAACATTACAAGTATGAGTAATAACCCTTAAGTAAAACCTTAGAGAGAGAGAGAGAGAGAGAGAGAGATGCAAATGCTTATAAGGGCTAATAACCTAAAGAACTTTCATCCAATTAGTCTATAGAAAATTGATAGTTACAAAATTCAAAGTGCATAAAATTAGAACCAATCAAGAGAAAATTATAAAACTATGTATGAATAAGAATGCACAGCTGATAATTTCATTTTTATGAGACATTGTGCACTCCCAAAATTTGAAAATGGATAAAAATGGATGAACAATGAATGTGGACCTGTCTAAAGCATATGATATGGTAGAATAGGATTGTATTGCAAAGCCAACAAGATCTTAAATTTCTCAAACTAGTGCATGGAGCTCACTAGTTTACGTATCCCTACCTTAATGCAATTCTAATAAACAAAAGGCCAACCAAATTCTTTTAGATAAGAAAATGTCTTAGTAAAGGAGCCCCTCTATTATCTTAATTGCTTACCTTTGCTATCAAGATATTGAGTAGACTGATAGAGGGTAACATACAATTGGCATGGGAAACTAGGGTGGATGTGCATCAAAATGGTTTAGTTTTCGCTTAAAACCAAGCCAACATGTAATTTATAATTCCTTTTTTCTTTCTTAGCATTTCAAACCAAACCAAACCATACAATTTGGATCAAGAAAACAGTTGGATAACAATTTAATTCATTATAAATTATGGATTTGAATCATATTTTATAATCTAAGAGTAGTATTTTTCGAACATATAATCTAACATGGAAAAGCGCAAAATTCATTTGATAATAATAGGTATGAATCAATATTAATGCAACTAAAAAATTTCAAACATTCATTAACAACTATTTTATCCACAAAATTGATAAGTCACATATACTTTGAGTCCTTTATATAAGATTACGGATAAAAAAAAAGTTTATTAGTTATACAATTTTATAAATGTAAACAATAAAATCACTTAAGTACTATGTTATAACGTAAGATATTCTTTACTTAAAGCAAATTATTATTATATTTTTCTAAAATAGTTTGATTCAATATTACAAATTGATTAAGTTCATTTGGAAAGTCTTTTAAACCAAATTGTCAAAACAAAAAAATAGCTATATTTTTAGTTTAGCATGATTTTATTTATGAATTGGTTTGATTTGGTCAATTTATTTACTTACCTTTATAGGAAATCGATAAAAACAAAGGGATTTAACATACACGATTCACATTCATTTATTTTATTTTATTTCCTTTTGTAGACAATCTTATGCTAATGAGGGGAAGCAATTTCAAAGAATGTTAGAAATATAATGGGTCTAATGGAATTTTGGCTATCTATTTGGACAAAAAATTACAAGTGAAAATTTCGAGAATTCTTAAAAAAATTAAAAGTAAAAATTCTCAACACTTCAAATGTAAAGAAAAGCGAGAACTTAGGGAAATACCTAGGCTTTGAAATCACAAACAGCAAGAGCTGATGGTTGGTTTGTTACGGATTCTTTCTTTGTTGGATTTATTGTATAAAACACACTTTCAAAATCACAACTCGAAACTGAAGTTTTCAAAATTTATAAAACTAATTGGTTCTTTAAACTTCGTTTAGTAACTTCCAATATCCATGGCAAGCGCACCTATCGAAGTAGTATAAAAAGAATTAGGTCGGATCCCAAGCGAATAGTGGCAACTATTATATTCACATTCCATTTATTATCTAGCCAGGAAAGAAGCTCGCAAAAATATAAAAGAAAAGAAGTTATGCTAGGTTAGATATATTCACATATGCTTTCAAGGTAAAAATTAAAGATGGGTCTGTAAAAATGCAAGACAATAGCCCAGGGTTTGCTTTACCAATTCCTTATAATGTGATTTCAAATAAACTCTAAGAGAGTTGTTGCTGATGTATTTTTACTGTCAGATACACTGAGTTAAACTAAAGCTTCTCTCGAAATTGGTAGTTCTAGATCTAGACCAGAGACCATACCACCGAAACCTCTTATAAAGCTATCAATGGTCTAGACTAGTATAAAGCTTAAGAATCCTTTGTTTGAAAAATCAACCTAATGCATTTCAAAAACAAGAGATAGAAAGCCTCAAAACACCTCTCTCAAGGCGATTATGCGTAACTCCACTAGCAGCCAAAGATCTATTCAAAAGAACAACCTCTCAACCTATTCAATTGAAATTAAACATGGATCTAACAAGTACACCACACAATCAGACTCACACAAACAGATTTAAGCTACTAGTCACAAATACTCAATTAATTGACTTGAAAGTGCATTTTATTCCACATGAATCAGGATTTAGATTTGCAAACTCTAAGCTATAAGAGATTATTTCTCCATGAATTTAAAAATTAAGAATATGATCTAAAGATATAAAATGAGATTAATCGAAGGATATTACAATTCTACACAGTCTCGCAGAAATTACATACAATGGGTTAAAATGATTTTTACCTAGAAAACTACAAGATCTCCAAAGTAAGAAGAAATAAAATTCTTTTGCTCCGAAATTCTCTCTCTACACTATGTTAGTATTATTCTATTGTATGTACACTATAGACAACCCCCCCCCCCCCCCTTTCGCATGCCTTTGCACGTCCATTTATAGGCCCAGGGTATGGAAATCATGAAGATTTTATTACTAAAATGCAGATTATGTATAACGGAAAGCAAATTCTTTATTCACATGTACGTCTAAATTGCTACATAAACAATCACTCGTTGAGGGATAAGTCAAGTGCTCGAGTGCTAAATCAAGGATAAGGCTTGACTCGAGCAATAAAATGCAACGTTTCTATCCATTCTTCCATCAAGGGCCAATGTTGAGGCTGTCGATGGCTCGATTCTCTGATGGTTTGAGGTGCGATATTGAGGCAAAGGTCTGTATTTTACTTTTAGCAACTGTCGCGGGTCCACTTTAGCGTGTGACATTGAGGCAAAACAGGAGCTTTCTTCAAGTTTAGGCTCTATCTCCTTAGAACAAGTATCGAAGGTCATGTCAAAGGCTGAATTTGAGGCGCGATAAATCAATTTTTGCTTGTTTTGCCTTGCATTTTAGCCTTGATTGATGTTATTTAAGGCACGACAGATTTGTTCCTTATTGTTACTGTTGATTTTTCTCCAAATCTAGTTAAAAACACTTTAATTCTTCTTCTTTTGATCCAACGAGCCGAAGACCAATAGTTTAAAGTTAAAATCACTAAATTCATAGGAATTCAACTAAAAAATGATCAAAATAGGCTCGAATTCCTATAAAAATAATAGAATAAAATTAACTTATCAAATCTCCCCACACTTGAGCCTTTGCTTGTCCTCAAGCAAACATCAACTCAATCAAGTAAGGCTTTTTTTTTTTAAATAAGAAGATAAATCATTAATGGAAAATTTGACTAGATCAGTGAGGTCAAAATTACCTTAGTGCTTAATCATGACAGTAACTGAGCTAAATTTACTTTTGCTAAAATCATAGAGTTTATCTAAGTAGATTAGTTATTACCCTTATTATTTAATAAAGAATCTTAAAGCAAAAATTATTCAAATGATCAATCAAGGTAAGAAAGGAACTCAATCAACTTTTATCCCTACACAAATAAATATGTAGTTCCTTAATCACTTCTCCAAGAAGAAGAATCAGAGATAAAGGCATATTTATCATATCATACCCTGAATCTTTTTTCTTATGTGTGCCTTTTATTTCATTTTTACTTCGAAGCTTTAGAGGAGAAGGTTTTTGCCTTCTTCTTTTCATTTCCTCTGGACGGATTTTTTCCCACTTCTTTTCTCTACTTTTTTTTTGTGGCTTATTTAAAATTGAAAGAGTAGATAAGAACTGCTCTTTTGAGTGACCAACTCATGCCTATTTCAACTATAAGCACATTGGTTATTTTCTCTTTTTGCTTTTTTTAATTTTTAAATTTTTTATCATATAGAGCATAAGGAGAAATTATCAACTTATGATCATCATTTGTTTCTTTATCAAAGATTACATGATTCTGAAAATAACTAAAATTTGAAAAACATAAATATCATTTAAGCTTTTACAAAAAAATTGAGTAATCTTACTAAGGACCTTAAACTAATTCTAGCTCTAAAATTCCAGATTAAATAATAAGTAAAACTACTCCACATGGATATGTGCAAAGTGATTAAATCAAAGTAAAGATAGCTCAATCTTATGATGATTCTTATAAACTGCTCTTTTGAGTTCAATGGTGATTTCATTATAGAATTTCGAAGAATTTTTTTTTTGTCAAATTACCATTTCATTAATTTCCTATTATTAAGTTTGAGAAAAAAAAGTGATCATTCAACGAACATGTATTATATTCTATACAGATCTCATATTCACAATTAATCATCCCAAATTAAATCTTGCTAAGTCCCTTCCCCCACACTTAAAGTAAACATTGTCCTCAATGTATAAAAAGGAATCATGAAAAACAGGATAGGGGAAATTAAATAGTTCAAATTAAACCAAGAATTAGAAGTTTAGAAGTTATTAGAAAAACTTCTCGATTAAGAAGCTCGAGGGGATGATTCCTGTCACGTGATATATTGCCCTATATAATTCTATTCTAAAACAAATCAGAAACAAACATTAATGTAAAAAAAAAAATAAAGCTCAATTAGAGCCTTGATGAAATTATGGATAGAAAATTTTAAGAAAGAAATATTAAAAGAATGAAAAGAGAAATAGGTTGTTTTCCATTCAACGCTTGTTCAATGTCTTAAGCTCAAACCTTTTCTTCCTCAGCTTTTGAGGTTGCACCAGGTTCAATTCTTCTATTATTCTTAGATCATGAAATGGTTCTTTGTATAATTTTAGCCTTTGCCCATTAACTTTGAAGATCTCTCCATCTTTACCCTTAATCTCTACAACACCATGAGAGAACACCTTGTGCACCTTGAAGGGTCCTGACCAACCGGATTTAAGCTTTCTTGGGAAAAAACTTTAAGCGAGAATTGAATAACCAAACTTTATCTCCTGCTTGAAACTCGTGTTGAAGCTTAATCTTGGAATTATACCATTTCTTAACCTTTTCCTTATATATCTTGTTGTTTTCATAGGCTTCCAAACACAGCATCTAATTTTAACTAAGAAAATCTTTTCTTTCCAATGGCCTCAAGATCAAAGTTTAGCAACTTTATAGCCTAATATGCTCTAAGTTCTAGCTCCACAGGCAAATGACATGCTTTTCCATATACTATTCTGTATCAAGTTGTACCCAGTGGTGTTTTGAAAGCTATTTTGTACGCCCACAATGCATCATCCAACTGTTTGGCTTAATCTTTCCAGTTAGATGCTACAATTTTTTTCAAGAGTCACTTGGGTTCTCTGTTAAAGACCTTAGCCTATCCACTTGTTTGTGGGTGATAAGGGGTAGATGCCCTATGGTCTACTCCATATCTTTTTAAAACTTTCTCAATTTGATTCTTGCAAAAATGGGTACCCTTATCACTAATTAAAGTATGAGGACATCCAAATCTTGTAAACAACTTTTTCAAAAAATTTGTGACTATTCTGGCATCATTAGTGGAGTAAGCTTGAGCTTTCACTCATTTTGAAACATAGTCAACAGCCACTAAAATATATTTGTTTCCAAAGAATGTGGGAAATGGTCTCATGGAGTCGATGCCCCAAGCATAAAAAAGTTCGCATTCTAAAATAAATTTTTAGGGTCATTTCATCCCTCTTTGAAACATTCCCTATCCTTTGACAATTATCACAATTGGAAACCAAAATTTTTGCATCTTTGAAAATCGAAGGCCAATAAAATCCAACTTCTAAAACCTTGTGTCCATACTGTTTGCACCATAACGACCTCCCAGCTTGTCCATTATGGCAATGACTTAAAATTTTTTTGCCTTCTTCGTGTGAAACCTTCGCCAAATTACTTGGTCTGAACAAATTCAAAAGAGAAATGGATCTTCCCAAATATAATATTTCAAATCAAAAAAGAAAATTTTTTTTAATTATAATCAAGCTCAATGGGAATCTCCTTATCGACTAACTAATTGGCTATGTCTACAAATCAAGGCTCTAACTCGTCTATGGAGCAAACAGAACGTAATTTCTCATCTGGAAAAGTGTCATCAATATCATCTTTAAAATCACTCACATATGGACTATCAAGCCGCAACAAATGATTTGCAGCTAAGTTTTCACAACCCTTTTTATCCTTAATCTCTAAATCAAACTCTTGCAACAATAAAATCCATCGAATCAATATGAGTTTTGCATCAGTCTTTGCAAGCTAATATTTCAAAGCAGAATGATCGCTAAAAAATGTATCTTTAGAAAGAATTAAATATGACCTAAACTTTTCAAATGCAAATAAGGCAGCGAATAACTCCTTTTTCAGTTGTTGTGTAGTTTGCTTGAGTGGCTGTCAATGTTTTGCTAGCATAATGGATTGGTCAAAAATGGTGATTCCTCCTCTGTCCTAAAACAATTCTTACTATTGAATCGTTGGCATCGCACATTAATTCGATTGGCAAACTCTAGTCGAGTGCTATCATAATTGGTGTTTGTGTAAGCTTTTCTTTCAATAATTCAAAGGTAGTTTGGCAATCCTTATCAAAGTTGAACTAAGTATCTTTCTCTAGGAGTTTAGTCAATGGTTGAGCTATTTTTTAGAAGTCTTGAATGAACCTCCTTGTCCTAGAAAACTCCTGATGCCTTTAACTATGGTGGGTGGTAGCAGTTTTGAAATAATGTCAATCTTTGCTGTATCTACTTCAATACCCCTCTTCGAAATTCGGTATCCCATAACAATTCCTTCTTGTACCATAAAATGGCACTTTTCCTAACTCAGAACCAAATTTGTGTCTTCATATTTTTTAAGGATTTTGTCCAAATTCTAGAGACAATCCTTAAATGATTTCCCAAAAACCAAAAATTCGTCCATAAAGACTTCCATAATTCTTCAACATATTCCTCAAAGATGGCCAACATGCACCTTTAGAATGTTGCTTGAGCATTACAAAGTCCAAAAGGCATCCTTCTGTATGCAAAAGTTCCATAAGGGCAGGTGAAGGTTTTTTTCTCTCACTACAACAAAATGAGCCTTTCGCTACGTCTAATAAACGTGGCTAAACATTAATTAAACGTAACCAAAGATTTTTGGTCACGTTTTTTACACGTGGCCTATAGACGTCGCAAAAGGTCCGTCGCAGATTTTGATAAGTAACGTTAAAAATTGAAACGTCGCCAATGTTAGTTTAGCAACCAAATACACTTTATTGGCGACGTTTAAACATAGCCTATTATCATGTTTTGGTCACACTTATGTGTGGCTAAATATGACTAATGTCCATCCCGGTAAATATAAAAAGAGGGAAACTTATGATCAGCGACTTTAAACGTAGGTAAATATTCTTATTAGTCACGTGTAAACGTAAGTAAATTACTTAATTGGCGATGTTTAAACGTAGCCACGCACAGATTGAATAAGCTCTATATATGTTTGTTGGACAGAAATGGCGATGTATAAACTGACGAATCTCATATTTACCGTAGTTTAAACGTGGCTATTCTAATACATTAGCGACGTCTACATTGGTTGTTACTTTAATTTAGCGACGTTTTAAACGTGGTTATTCTAATACTTTAGCGACATTTAAACGTGGTTATTCTAATACTTTAGCGACGTTTAAACGTGGTTATTCTAATACATTAGCGACGTCTACATAGAGGTATTCAATTGGTTGTTGCTTTAATTTAGCGACGTTTACACGTGGCTATTCTTGTTAAGAAGAGATTAATGTTTTTCTCGATTTAATTTAACAATATAAACTTGTTCATTGTGTAATGTATGCACAATTAGTAGTATACACCTATTTGATCACAATATAATTGATACCTGCGCTATTACTTCTGTACATGAAATTTATGTATGAATAAATATCACCAATACATTTTTGGAGCATACAATGTGCTCGACATGTAATAAAAAGTAATAACATAAAAATTACTTAAAGATCACCATCCTTACATTAAAGGGAAAAAAAAAACCAAAAAACATAATGGTTTAATGTCCTTAGAAGAAATATAAGCACAAGTCCAAATTACATCAAGATGAGCATATGTACACAATTTATCACATTAGCTTGACTCCATTCATGTCAATTGCTTCAGCCAAAAAACCCATACCCAACCCCCTTAAGTACTTGTTTGCATGATAGTATGACCTGGGAAGAGACTCTCCATTAGGTATGACATCACGCAAAAGTTGTAGAAGCATGTCAAACGACTTGTTTGTCCACTTATTGTATACTTTCAAGTGGAGAAGCTTCACTATAAAGGAGAATTTAGAGAACTTGCAACCCGGATAGAGCTCATGTTGTGAGTCAGCTCTCAAACCACTTAAAAAATCTGTTGGAATATCAAAGCCATCTCTAGGACTTGAATCTTCCGCTTGATTCGCAACGAAAGCCCCTAAATCTTCAAGCATCTCATCAAGCCCATCAATGTCATCATCATTTTCCACATTATACTCATCCACATTAGACCTCATTTCGCTCTCTATATGACGAATTCTACCACGAGGTCCACTAGGCAATTCAATAGTAGGCTCCTCACCATGATATATCCAACACTTATAAGTTATGTCTATCCCATCAACAAGCAAGTGTGCCCTAATCACATTCACAGTGTACAAGTTGTTATTTAAACATCTCCTGCATGGACAATTTAACTCTGTGTTCCCTCCATATTTCAATTGCATGTATGCGACGAAAAATTCTACACCTCGTTGGTACTCTTCACTTCCAATGTCGCAATCCATCCAATTCTTTTCCATGTATTCTAAGAGAAGCCATAGCAAGAAAGAATTGTAAGTTTAAAAAATATTGTTACATAAAATGAATAAAATACACTATATTCAACAAGTTCACAATCTACACTTATCTCAAACATACAATTGATAGTGCAGTCGAAAAGATGTTTGTTGTATATAAGGTTAATGTCTAGGGATGCTAAAAAAAATTTTAACAAATTCTATATATATATATATATTTTTACGTCAAGATCAAAATTAAAGAGATTATTTACAATCTCTAAAGATTATTTCCAATTTATTAAAATATATGGATCTTAAAGAAACATTCTTAGTCACTTTAATTCCATTACTTAAAATGAAAAGAGGTCACGCACATGCATATACTTAAAATAAAATGCAGTATAGCCACTACTACTACGTTGTCTCAAGGCTTCACTTATTATATATAGTAGTGTTGGTCTGTGTCATGCCTAAACCTAAATAGCTTGTAGAGTGTAAACAACATGGAAAAGGATTCTAACCGGTCAAAGGTCAGTCAATCTGTTTTGGCTGCACGAATAGTGCATGAGTTTAATACTTTAATTTACTGTCTACATGAAAAGGACACCTCCTTATAATTACTCGTTGTGTATAACAACCATCGTAAACATCCGTTTTTTACAATAATAATAATAATAATAATAATAATAATAATAATAATAATAATAATAATACCTTTGTAAGTGTATTAGCTTAGTCTTCTTTCGAAGATTCCATACTCCATAAGCTTGAGTCTATTGGTGAAATACTACCTAGAACAGTTTATTTGTAAAATTAAATTTTATGAGGCCAATTTTTCTAACTTTGAAAGTCTTGGCATGTAGATAAATCTAATAGCCTATATGTAAATATCAAAAGCTGAAAAAAGTGGAACCAAAATAGGTAAGACCAACATTACATGCTCTCCTCATATGAATTTCTATTTTTCTAAGAACCAATTTGGCAATTCCTTATTTTCATCTTATGTTAGGCCAAACAAACACATATGTATTAGGATCTGCATTCATCCAATTGTCATGTCTAAGCTATTTTTGTATATGCAGTAAAATTAGTGATATGTCAGAACAAAAGGATTTTAGAGCTTTATATTTCGATTAAAAAATAGAAAATATAAATAAAAAGACATTACAGTTAGAATACATACTGTTATTGGGACTGAAGTCTGATTTCCCTACATAAGCCGATGCAAAGCAGAAATTAGACATGGGCAATAGATACATTATTCATGTTGCACCCAAGGCATCACAAAGCACATGTACTAATTTGACAAAAAGGAACACATTTAAAGGCACATCTTAGTGCGCAAAAAAACCATTCTATTGGACTTGAGTGGGCTAAAGGATTTAAACAAGAGGAAATTGGTTAGTGTTGGTAATAGGATTAAAAAAAAGGGAAGAAAGAAAGAAAGAGATTGTGCAGAAAAACTTACGCTAAAATTGCAGCAGCTAGAGATGCTTACTAAATCATTTTTTCAAGAGTTCACCAAGAAAAACATAAGAATTTTCTCTAAGGTATATATTAATCCTGGTCATTGCTAGAATGACCTTTAATTTTGATAAGCTCTTATAAGTTCCAAGTTGGATCCATCCAAAGTTAAGATATTGAAAAAACAATAGCTAAACTATGGAATAAACTGCTCTAGAAAATGACCTGTTGACTCCTCTATAAAAAAAAAAAAAAAAAAAGAAGAAGAAGAAGAAGAAAATCCATTAGAGTCTGCCATCATGTCCTCATACAACTCTCATAATACAAACCCCATACCCCATGTACTTTACGTGATACCATCTTTTTCGTCTTCTTCTCTACCTTCAAACCTAAACCACCACCTTGTCTTCATATATCAACCCCTTATATACCTGTGGATCATCTAGTCTTAATTGTAAATCACTACTCCTTCCTAGTTTTCTCTGTCCAAATGCATTTGTAATTTACTCTTATAGTATCTATCTAATTCTGCAATAAACCATTTGTCTTCTCTAACAAATAATTAAAGAAAAAATATTAATTCAGCTAACTTTTTTTTATTGAACATAACCCCAAATAATGAATGTATATATAATTACATAAAAATAATACTAAGTAAGAACAACAATAACAATGAGCATGGATTTATATTAAATTATATAAATTAAGCACAACAAGCCAATGGAAACAAACATCAGAGGTTACAGCTTGACTTAAGGTATGTTTTTATCACAGCAAACATAAATATTTGAACATGATCCTTCCCTTCCATCAAGCTCTGCCTCAACAAACCAGGAAATGAAGTGTTGGGTCAGTTCAAGTCCCCCATTGCTGATGCAAAATTGTGATGAGATACATACATATATGTACTGACTAGCATAATTATCATTCATTTTGACTATAACCAAGTACAGGAACAGAATAATAAAATAGGGCATTATGAAAAGCCAAATCACTTTCTCAATTGATGTGTAGTACTATATGAGGTCCTTGAAGTTGATTCCCTTTCTAAGAAAAATTATATAATTTGGTATGCATGATGCCAATTTACGTTCAATCCATAACACTATAATAAAAGATTTCATTGTTTTCAGAATCTACTATTCAAATTATTAACTTAACATGTTTGAAAGCATGACCCTTTATGGGACATGTATCTCAACCCAACTTTGAGCACTCAACATGTAACCATCAATTCAGCTAACATGCAGATATGCCTCAAATTACCTCTTAAAAATTGTGATTAACCGTAGAGTTACTTCTCTAGCATAAGAACCCATGAACGTGTTTACCTTATTTCTTAACTAATCCCACATAAAAAATACACAACAGAAATGATGACACAAACAGAAGCACGTTCAACATTAAGCCTGCATGGAACATGTTTATGAATAGACATCCATGATTGACATTTATCAAAGCTAATAATAAACACTCCATTGCCTGTGTATATGACCCAGCTTCCATGACATGAATCATAGAATACTTTATTCTCATTAAAATACAACCACCACATATTCCCAATTAGATATAATTTGTATGTATACATAGGTAACTGATTGCTCATCCTTAGATTTACATAAACCTCTTAAGATGCATAAACCTCGTGTTAATACACATCCTCGTACAGGGAATGCAACTCTAATTAGCAAACATAAAACAACCTATACTTCTCATCAATAAAATACGTATAATAACACTTCATCATTAATCTATTGCCACCTCAATCACTTGACAAAACTAATAATACGTAAGGCTACATAAACACGTACATGAATGCAACAATAATAATTCACACATACTGTAAATGATACATTATTCTCCAAACATAACCTAGCATATCACTCCCCCCTAACAAACGCACCATAATCTATGCAACATAGCACTATATTTGTATAATAGCAGGCCGTCTATGCATTTTTTCTGATGGCATATTTATCATTGACTATTTTTAATGCTGCAATTATAACACAAAGAAATAGAAATACTAATCCAAGCATCGAATAGTTATGTTGTTTCCACATGCCATAGATAAAACTTATCCACTTGGTCTCGTTGAAATTAATCAAAAGATACCATAATCTAGCTGAAGGGTGTTGCCTAATAGTTGAGGCCTAGAGTGTAGTAGACATAATTTAGATCCTACCGACTAATGTTCCTTTCCATTCTCATAGTGGAGACTGGATTCAACTAACACAGAGTCATAGGGGAGAACTTATGTATACCATTATTTTACAATTATACCAAAATAATTTCTTTTTTTTTTTCTCTTTCAACTAAATATCATAGGAGTCGTACACTATCTTTTTTTTAATGGCTATAATTCTCCTATCTTATCTAAAAGGCAAGAAAAGGTCCCTTCATCATGTATTGATATCAACATAGGTAACCCTGACAAACATGCATGTTAGCTGGAAAGAACCAAAGAGAAAAGTTGTTCCGCATTCTATTTAGAGCTATTCTAGATGATAAGTTTGCATTGTGATCAATCTCCATGATTGTTGAACAAATAGCATCATGTTAAAGAAAGGATTCATCCCATGTCATATGAATTAGAACATGTAGCTGTAACACGAAAATGGAGGATGCAAAATTAACCCAAAAAAATTGAGGATGCATATTATGGAAAGTATGCCTACAGTTCCATGGTGCCTGCACCTAATGAAAGGAATGTAAAATTGAAATCACGAGTAATCTTTAATGCGATTTTTATGAAGATTAACAAGGCAATTTCAAAACTTTTTTTGCCAAATCCTCTTGAGATTGCACTTCCCACCTATATGATTCACATTTATATATTCGAAAGTATGTCAAAACAGAGTAACGTGTCCAACTTTTTACCTCAATTTCACTTCAATTTAGCTTGTATATGATCGAGTCTGTTCTTAGGGAAACACAATTTAATTGGGAAATTATAAACAAACTAAGATCTACACAGTTAAGAATCATAAAATAAAGAAATAAGTACATCAAGTTACTAATTTTGGCTACACATTGATTCATTTATTGAAGTCGAATGGTATAACTACTAGGCATCAAGATATAACAGCGGGGCAATTACAAAACTCATTAAAACAAAAACCTGAATAACATCACGGATAAATATATAAATGTATAGAGAAATTTTTTTCTTTTCGGTTTTATTAATATGTTCTAAATCAATAGTGAGCGGTCTTACCTTTTGACAGATTGCAATTTCCAAACTTTTTTATGCCAAATCCTCTTGATCTTGCACTTCCCACCTATATGATCCACATCAACCTGTCCATGTTTTAACTTCACTTTCACTTCAATTTACTTTGTATATGATTCGAGCTTATTATTAGAGAAACACCATTTAACTGGGAAATTGTAAACAAACTAAGATCAACACAGTCAATAACTATAAAATAAAGAAATAAGTACATCAAGTTACTAATTTTGATAACACATTGATTCATTTATTGAAGTCCAATGGTATAACTACCAGAGATCAAGACATAACAGCGGGTCAATGACAAAACACATTAAAACAAGAACCTAAATAACATCACAGATAAATATGTAGACATGTAGAGAACTTTTTTTTTTTTTAATATGTTCTAAATCAATAGTAAGCGGTCTTAACAGATTCCCATTGCTCCTTTTTCACTTTAACTAAATGGCTTGTCCGTTATTTAGTAAGCCATCACATCATCATCTTATGCTACGCGTTCTATTCAAGTAGTCCATCAGAAATTGTATTATGCTCAATCATAAAAAAATAGAAGATAATTTTTATAATCCAACAAGAATATTCATAATTGTAGAGTGGAAAACAGGGAACTTTAGTCTGATAAAAGGCTTGTTATCAACTTAGATTTCGGCTGCATAAGCAAAACATGTACGAACTTGCACTACAGCTAGTTTACAAAATCCATTCTATCATTTGATTAACCAATCTATTAGTACATCTTTCTAAGGATGTTTTCCTACTCAACACTATATGTTGTTTCAAAATCGGCAGAAAAGATAAAAACAAGGAACCACATGGTTTTATAAAGACCATACAGTGCATATACAAATCATTTCATGGATGCTTCTTGATGACCAATATTATCCTGCTATCATCATAATATATATGGCCAAAAGCATCATCATAGTATAGATCTCAATATCCGGAAAAAAAAAAAAAAAAAAGATAGATTACACCCTTATTTAATATATTGTAATAAAATTAGTAAACTGGGCAAAAACTTTTCATTCTGTCCACTTGCATTCTTCCTATATTTTTTCATGTCCATTATCATTGTAAATTAATATGCAACGGAGAAAAAAAACGCAACAGTTGATTAAAGAACAATGCGGAAGCATCCCATAGCTAGATAAGATAACTCAAGTTTAGTACGAACCTACGGTGAAAGTGATTACAGTGCCCTGTGTCAAAGCAAAATTGTAGAGTGAAAAACAAGGAACTTTGTGGAAGTTTTTTACTCAAGCCCATTTTATTAAAAAAAATGATAGAAACAATTTAAACCCAATGCAACCCAATAACTAGCCTCAAATTCTTCATCCTTCCTTCCTCAGTTCTAAGAACTCTGTTTAACCTTATTGATTCATTCGCCAAATATCTAACACTACCGATGGTCGTACCAGCCATACTAATATATCTATTCATAGTCATATATATATGATATCCAATCACTAGGCAATAAACCTATTCAGGAATCAATCAAATATAACAGAACATTCGAAACAAGCCATCATAAGAGATAACAAAGTATTTATAAACTCACAAAACAACAATCAAAGCATGCAAAAATTTTACAAAATCAAGAAAAACAAAAAATCCTCACAAACCTTGAAACCCTAATCAAACTATGGTATTTACACAACAGGAGCAAATAGATGTGTAGGTGTAACTAAATAAAAGTTAAAAAAGCGTAAGATGAAACCTCTATGATGTGTCCGCACTATTGAAAGATCATGAAGGACAATGTAGTTGAAGATTCGCAAGAGCTCTTCTCCGCTCAACTGCCCGAGAAGGAATCGCTACTGTGGAGGCACCTAGCAGTTGAAGGTGGAATGGGTAGATTAGAGTTGATAACTTTACATAAATTACGGTTCAATGTTGAAGATGCATGTAAATAAAAGTGAAAAAAAAAAAGTTAAGTACGAACCATCGGAGATGGACTAGGGGCTTTCGTCGGAGATGGACTAGGGGCTTTCGTCGGAGATGGACTAGGGGCTTTCGTCGGAGATAGAACAACGCGATCCGTCGGAGATGGACTAGGGCTTTCGTCGAAGATAGAACAAAGCGATCCGTCGGAGGTGGAATCTAAGGTTTCGTTGGTGGTAGAATAAAGGTCGAGCAGAGGTTATGGTACGGTGAGGGTTTTGTATAATGAAGAAATATGGAGTGTGATTTTCAATACAAGGGTGTTTTGCTTTCCTTTTGTCCACTGTTTTTTTTAGTTGAATTTACGCCCAGTATTTTTCATATGGCGGGATGTTTTAGAGAATTTACTTTTTCTTTTTTTTTTTTCAGAATGGGTAAACTTTTTCATTAAAATTAGTTACGGTTATTTTACAAAAGAGTTACAAAATAAATAAATGTTCCATAAACTTGGCTAATAGTATGCTTTAGTGGTTGATTCTAAGTTTAAAAGATGGGCCACGTTTGTAAAATTTGCAAACGTCGCCTAATATCAAAATTCTTGTAGTGTCTTGATCTTCAAGAGCTATGGGGATCTGAAAGTAACCAAACATCCCATCAAGGAAGCAATAGTATTCATGACTAGCCAATCGCTCAAGCATCTGGTCAATGAATTGTAACGGGAAGTGGTCCTTTCTTGTGGCATCATTAAGCTTTCTATAGTCTATACAGACTTGCCAACCAGTCACTGTTCGAGTGGGTGTCAGTTAATTCTTGTCGTTAGGAGCAATAGTTATTCCCCCTTTCTTGGGTATTACTTGAGGGGCTTACCCAAGTACTATCAGAAATGGGATAAATAATCCCAATATCTAAAAGCTTCAAAACCTACTTCTTTACCACCTCCTTCATATTTGAATTTAACCTTCTTTGTGGCTGAACCACTGGCTTGAATTTGTCCTACATTAGTATTTTGTGTGTGTAGAATGAGGGACTTATACCCTTGATATATGCAATCTTCCATGCAATTGCTTTTTTATGCTTCTTAAGAATTGTCAACAACTTTTTATTTTGTTCCTCATCAAGATTAGAAGATATAATTACTAGCAATTTGTAGTTTTCCTCCAAAAAGGCATATTCCAAATGATATGGTAACTCCTTCAGCTCCAATTTTGGTTGTTCTTCAATAGAGGGTTTTAATTACTTGGCATCATTTTTCTTTGCCCTATCATCATTCTTCATAATTCCTCATTATCTTCACTACACACCAACTCTATCTTAGCATCATCTTCTTCATCATTCTTCTTCTTCTCCAAATATTCCATCAGCCAAATTCTGAATTGCTTTGAGGATCTTAGAATCCATGAGTTGTAATCCCCTTGATTTTACATAACTCGGTTATAATAAATATATAGAAATAATATGTAGAATCATAAAAGAACTATAACAAAAATATTAGAAATCACTCCAAATTTTTCGCGATTTAAATTTTTAAGTATGAACAAATTAGAATAAAGAATTTTATCAAAGACTATTAAAGTTATAATAAGAATAAAGAAAACTATTTAATATTTACGAAACTTAAGTTTTAATGTAAAATTATATATATATATATATTAAACATTCAAGAAATAATTTGAGTCTATAAAAACTAAAGTCTGATCTAATACAATAATTTATATTAGTAAAAAGACTGAGTAACAATATAAAATTAAATTAAATTTCTTATCTATAAAAAGTCTAGAATAATTTATAATAGAAATGATTTCATTGTGTTAATTTCAAATCTTAAGAATTTTAATAAAGTAAATTAAGGGCAATACAATTGTTAATTTATCAAAATACACGAAACGAAATTTTAACAATAAAATATAATTTACGATAGCAGGTATAAAAAAGTCAGAGAAGTAAAAGTATTAACTAAAGATTCTATGTTTTCGATCGTATTCAGGAATTTTAATATCGTTAATATGTATTTTTATCCAAACATATTATCAAATTGTATTATTATACGTGTTATTTGGATCCACAAAATTAAATTTTTCATAATTTATATTTTCCCCTACTCCTTACATATTTATTGGTTATAAATTTTCATCTCCTTTTTATTTTTATATTTCCATGTATCCAAACTCACTTGCATTTTTTTTCCTTTTTTGCTTTGTTACGTATTTACGCCATGGAATTTGCTTTCCAATTTGCACTTCTCTCTGGGACCGGTTAAGTTCCAACAAAAAGCGAAAATTCACACACATATATACAAATCTTTAATAGAGATTCTATGTATACTATAGTGTTTAATATTTAATAACGCGAATATGGACTTTCATCTAAAAATATTACTAAATCAGTATTTAAATACGTATCACTTAAACCCACAAAATTGATTTTTTTTTCACAAATTTATATTTTTTACCTCCTTATACCATTATTAGTTTAAATTCATCATCTTCTCTTTATATTTTATTTATATATATCCTAACCTAAAATAATTATCAACTAACTAATATATAATTAATATATATATAATTTCAACATGCAGGAGACGTCTCTAATTCGTTTTAAGGGCTGTGATCTTCTAAAATTTGATGACCGAAATTTCCTCAACAAGATGCACCAAAGTCAATCCCAATCCTCTCCTAAGCCAATGGAAACATGATAAATCACTCTTGCATTAATGACAATAGAACAACTACTTAAACAACAACAAACACGAGAATTCATTTCTAAACGAAGGAAAAATGAGCAGCCAAACCTCTATCTTTTCTATATATATATATATTTATATATATTTGCTAGAGATCGGATGGACAAGCAACGAATTCCAAACCTTCTCAAACTTTCCAGAATCCATCTATACATTATTAGGAGTCGAACCAACCAGAAAACGATTTTTAAACACCATAAGCTCGGTTTCAAATTCTTCAAGTAAGTTAAGTTACTTTAATTTGTTATTGTTAAAAACTTTGGTTTAAACTAACTCCTAATGATCTTAAGATCATAAAACAACCCAAAGCAAGCTTCAAATCTTGTCCAAATAGCTCCAAGAAGGTAAGAGCTCTTAAACTTGAGTTTATTTGTTTAATCCAAAAATTGTAATTTAAGGAGGAGTTTTGATGATTTAAGTTATTATATGTATAGAAATATCATGTATAAATGTTTAGGAACAAATTAGAATGAATTTGGGCTTGTAAAACAATGGAAAATCGGATCAAAACCAAGGTTCAAAATGATGAATAGTGCCCTGGTACTGTTTACGTGAATAGTAACCAATATGTGCAGAATTTAAAAAAAAAGATTAATTAAATTAATTTTATTAATTCTGATAGATTGGTTAATTATTAAAATATATATTTATTATATCTGAAGTGAAAATAATTTTTTTATAATTTTTAGAATTATTTTTAATAATATATAGTTATTTAAGTATATGTATATGTAAATACTTTAGTATTATTGAAAATTAGAAATATATAATTTTATTAATCTTGGTTGGATAAATTAATTAATATTATTGTATTTATTAATTCTGGAATATTACTAATTTTTTTAATTAATTTTGATTTAGTTTCATTAGTATAAGCTAAATAAGATATAGAAAATAAGTATATGTTTTAGTAATGTAAAAATTTAAAAATTAATATTTTTGTCAATTACGAATTTATTTATAAAATTACTAATATATATATATTATTTTTTTAAAAAAAAAGAAGAAGCATTGTTTTGGGGACGTGAAGCCAAAAAATTTCCCTTCAATGGGAATTCCATTAATAATAATATAATAATAATAATAATAATAATAACTAAAAAAAAAATATATATATATATATATAAATCTGGGATGTTATGTCCCTGTACCGTAGTTACCTTATATATAATAATAATATAATAATAATAATATATAATAATATAACTGATAAATTAATTTAACTAATCTAAATAAATGAATATGATAATAAATATTCCGTAATTTATTTTTAGCTAAAAATATAGAATATAACTTGAACTACTTATGTTAATAATGAAATGATATATAAAAATAAATAAATGAATAAATAAATAAATATTTTGATATTGACTTTATCATTAAAATTTATTTTTGTAACCAATATTATCGCTTATATTTTACTAATATCACTAATGTTGTTAGTAGTAATATTAAATTATTATTAAGCCTATTGATATTACCAATTATTAGTATTATTGATTTTGTTACTAAAACTATTAAATTGTTTTTGTAATTAAAATTGTTTTACTATTAGTAGTATATTAAAACTAATATAATCACCATTATCTTTGATACTAGTATTACTACTACTTTTATAGTATCACTAATACTAAGATTAGTATAAATAAAATATATGATTTTTGGTAACTAATTAAAATAGATTTAGTAATTGAATTAGGCGATTAGTTTCCAATTGACTCAGCTTAGATTAATATAGTAAGTAAGACCATAAAAGAAAGGAGTACGTAATTTCTAAAATATGTCTAATTTAGAATTAGTGTAAATAATAGTATAAGGTATACCACAACTAATCTGGTGATATGTTATTTCAAATATCTTATTTTCGAACTAATAGAAGAATAGATTAATTAAATAATAAATATCTGTTATTTCGTTTTCATAGGAAGAATAGATCAATTCTCGAATTTCCAGTAGCATATTCCAATAATTTAGCAAGGACCACAGGTGAGGGACTTTTACCTTATCATGTTGTTTGTGCTTGTAGTTAGTTGCATTGATAATAACATATCACACTGAATTACATATGGGTTTGGGTAAATTGCATGCTGCTTGGTGTATGTATGATTGCCAAAACACTTTATTATAATTAACAATTTCATTGTATGATAACAATTGCATGGAGCATGTTGATGTTTGTCTGTAATTGTATGATCACCTTAAACCTGACTAAAAACTTTTGACACCATAAAAGAAAGAAATCATGCATTACATGGTTTGCATAAATAGCATTTGAGCAAGTGGTAGCCTACTACGTGTTAGTATTTCGGTCCTTTGATAATGCTTGGTTGACCTAAGCTAAAGGCTATTAGATCAATGCAAAGTTACCTTTGAGCTGTCGGTACTATAGGAACTACATGGTAAACGAAGGACGCCGCTTATAGTATCGCTTTGAAAGGACTAACACTTAGTGGAGTTTCTAAGGTAGAAAACAGGAAATGAGAGATTTAAGATATGGTTAAATTAAAGAGATAATTAAAGTGAGTATTGCTGTATTCTTGTATGCTTAGTCTCTTCTGGGTAGGTGGGCCATAGCATTGTGATCCTTCAACCACGATGAGAGGGCGTAAATCTCCATCCTGCTTTGGATTCTAGATCATCCAAGCTTATAATGTACATATGATTGATTGTTACATTGCATATGATTGGTAATTATACTTGTTTGTTATTGTTTAATGTGTGGTTTGGTCAGGTTATCTCACTGAGCCGTGGTTCGCTCACCCCCCAACAGTCTTTGTGTAGGTATAACGTTAGCTGGGATTGGATTAAGCATGAGTGAAGAGTGCTACATCAAAAGACCTTGCTGAAGATAGTTTCATAGATTATATTGGTCTCAAAGAACAAATTAGATAAATGGTATAATTGATTAAGATCTTGTATTTTATAGGTTTAATCTCAATTTCATTATTTGGTAGGGGATACCGATTCTCTGCGGTTCTGGCAAACTAAGGAAAATCGGAATCCTTAGTATTTATATAATATTGGTATGACTACATTACATGTAACAATTATAAGATAGAGTCTTGTAATATCTGACTTGCAAGACGGTTCTCATATTACAGGTGCACACGTGGTATGATGACTACAGGATGATACTACTAGGCTCTATTTTGGGGCATGACATGAGTTCCAAGGTCAAACAGTTATCATCATTTACCATCCCCTACCTTAAACTTCCTGATAATTTGATTATCATTTTATCATCTCCCACAATGCCAATTATCCATTCTTTACGTCCATAATTGCTCCAGCTGTGGCTAAGAATGGTCTCCCCAGAATGAGTGGGACATCAACTCTTTCATCCATGTCAATGATGACAAAATCAGCAGGAAATATGATGTTTTATACCTTGACAAAGACGTCCTCAATTATTCCTCTAGGGTATCGAGTGGATCTGTCAGCTAGTTAAGCTCATTCTTGTTTGTTTTGGCTCTCCTAACCCTAGTTTCTTGAACTTATTATAGGGCATGAGATTGATGCTTGCCCCCAAATCTACTAAGGCCTTCTCAATAGGGAGATTTCAAATCAGGCATGGTATAAGTAGGCTCCCTGGATCCTTTCTCTTCTTAGGAAGTTGATTCAATAGCACAACAGAACGCTCCCCCCCAAATGTTACTAGAGACACTTCTTCTAATATTTTTTTTATTGGAAAGCAGCTCCTCCATAAATTTTATGAAATACCCCAAACCTTCACCAAGATTAGAAATTGAGTTTAGATAGATTAAATAAATCAAATGAATTATAGGATTTAATTAGATAAGTTGTCTTAATTTAATTAGCTAATAATTAAGTTGATTTTGAGATTTGAAATCTAAATTCTCTAAACAAGTCATTGAAATGTTTAGAGGATTCCTAAACTCTTGATTCTTAGCCTAAATACTAATTCCTAAATCTTTACAAAATTCGAGTTCATTTGCTTGAATAAAAATATCAGTTCTTAAATCCGAACTCAAATTAAACATCTTTTATCTAAAATAAATTCTTAAATTAAGTTCTTATTGCAAGTTCTTAATTTCTAACATATTGGTTCTGAAACAAACTTTTAAATACTCTTGAAACTATAGATATTTGATCTAATAGTTCTAAAATTATACCTATAATCCTTTATATTAATTTAGTCCCTATCCTTTTCTTTTAAACTCTATATCCTCTGCCTCTCTCTTCTTCTTCTTTATTTCCATCGGTTTCTTTCCTTCTTCTCTTTCTTTCTTTCTTTCTCTCTTTCTTTCTTTCTTTGATCTTTCCTTCTCAATCTCAAACCTTAGACAAGATCAAGAAGATAAATTAAAACTAAGCAAGAAGATAGGAAAGAGGAATCAAAGCTAGAAGAAGAAGGAATTGCATGATTTAGCCAAAAGCTAAGTTTTCTATTTCTATTTCTCTTTGTTTTTACTTGCAATTTACATTGTAATTGATCAATTGATGTTGAATTGGGTTGAGAGTGCTGTTTATTTATTATTTGGTTTAATGGTTGATGGAAGTTGGGTTGAGTTGGAGGAAGAAGATGATGAATAGTGGTTATGGAGGTTGATGAAGTTTGAGATGTTTGATGTGGTGAATGTGAAGTTTATGTTGTTTGAATGTTATATTGATCATATAACAAGCTTTGGGGAACTTTGGAATGAGTTTAAACAACTTTAAAAAGTGTAAAATGCATTTCAAGAATAAAGGATTTCGTAATTTTGTCGTTCCAGTGTGCACAACCTTATGCACAGCCATGCACAAGCCCGTGCAGCCCTTAAAATGCTTAAAACTTTGTCTCGGGTCACTTTTTCATGCTCTGCACGGCCTCGAGCACGGCCATGCACTCGGTCGTGCAGACTTCCCCTGTTTTGTAGCCGTTTGTATTTTAGCCATAACTTTTTCATACGACCTCCGATTGAGGTGATCCAAGTTGCATTGGAAAGCTTAAAAAGAGATATAAAAGTTTTATGTTTTGAGTTTTGATAAATTAGAAACTTATCAATGCTTAAATTTTGATTTTTTCCAGCTGCAACACTTTTCAAAACAAAGTTAAAAACTTGTTTTTGTTTGTTAAATGTGTTTTTGCTTAGGAAATGGATCCCTTTGAGCTAAAATGAGATAGATAAGTAATATTTGATGTGTTGAGTGAATTAATTCATGTAATTAAACATGGGTTAAGTAGATTTATAGATTTTACAAATAATTAGATTAAATCTAGAAGTTAGTTATAAAATGAACTTAGTTAACAAACCTAGGTTCAACTTGACCAAATGAACTTGAATGAACTAAAATGGATTAGATTGTTTAACTTTGATGAATTTGGCTAAGTTTAAGTTAATGTAAGCTCAAATTGACATAGATCTTAGATATATAATGAATTAGTAATTAATCTAAGTCAAACTTGGCTTAATGAACTTTACTAAGCTAAAATGAATTAGATTGATATAGTTTGATCACCTTGGCTTAGTAAATGACTTAAATGACTAATTTTAATCAATTTGGCTAATGTTAAGCTAAAATGGGTTAATAGCTATTAATTAGCTTAGATGAATGAATTAGGATGATCTTTGATTAATATGGGGAATATGTTGTTTCAAATGTGTGTGTACTTGGAAAATGAATGTTTTTGGTTTATGAATTCTTTGTTATGCTTTTGTAATAAAACACTATAAATAAAGAGAAAAGAAATTCTTTGACAGACAAAGGAGAACTGTCCATATTTTGGCGGGGCGATATTCGCAGCCATAGTGGGGTTCCACATTAGTGTCTGATCAAATAGGATTTAATAAAATGAGTTAGAGATTAGTGAATAATTGATATAAGTTCTTATATGATTTTGATGAAGTGGATGTTTAGTTTAGTTTAGTTTCTTATACGAGTTCTTCCCTTAACAGAAGTGGATGTCTGATTTATCTTCTGGAATTCCTTCTGAGGCTATGTTTGGATTTCATATATAAGGTACGCAGTGACTTGCGTGATGATTGATAGGATAGGCATCCTAAATGGATTAAGAACTTAAAGACGGCTTAATAATTGATGAGTGTTGGTTGTGCTTTACGTCGTTGAATCCGGATCCGGGGAGCGACAACCTTGTCATGATGCAATGGCACGGTAGTTAGGCACTTAGCCCAATCTTTTGTCATGATGCAATGACTCAAATCCATGATGCAATGGTTCACCATGATGCAATGGTGGTTTATCTTAAGGGCTAAGTGGGTAGCTAATAGGGTTAACTGTATCGGTATATTCTTTACTTATGCTCGGGAGGAAATAATATGTTTTAGTTCACGGGTATGGGACCGTTGAACTAACTGATATTATAGACCGGGATAAGTGGAGTGTATAAAGGAGTGTGAACCCTAGATGATGCTATTAATATTCTTTATCGGTTAGATATAGGAGATATAGATATCCAGTCTATCTATATCAACCCCCTGAGCAGCTGCTGTTACTCAGGACCCCCAGATTCCCATTGGCTTGTTCCGGAGTGTGAGTGCTCTATTGTTGATTTGTTTATTGTAAAGAAAAGATAATAACTTGTTGATTGTGCATTGCATTTAGTTAAGCTCGTGTGTCACTCCGTCTGTGATTGTGTTGCTGTGTACTGGGCTCCGGCTCATTATTGTTGTTGTTATTCTTTTTACAGGTATTGTTATTGTTGATGATGATGATGAGATGATGACTTGATGATGATGTGGAGGTTGTTGATTTTTGTTCTTATTATTGTTGTTGATGTTGATGTTGATGAGGATGTTGATGATGATGATCAATGTGATGATGTTTGTCTCGGGTTTTGGGCGATTCTAAGATATGGGAGAATGAGTGAAATGCAATAGGACCGAGATATATTTGTATTTTTTCTTTTTTTTTTTTATAAAGGACTGATTTATTATATAATTGTATTTTCTTTTAAGGGCTTGTTAATGCCCAATTGATTGTAAATGATTATCTACCCCTAAGAGTAGATCATAAAGTGTTTTTATAATGTTAATTTCTTAGAAAACTGGTTTGCTCTATAGGGAGTAGAAGTTTATAAGTTGTTTTATTAAATTTATTTCCGCTGTTAAATCCAGTTGTTGCCAGAATCTAATTGAATGATTTCGCAATCTAAAATCGGATAGCAATGTTCAACATAAATACCTTCTTTAAAGACAACCTTACGTATAATTCGTAAGAGTTATACATGGTTGGGGACTTGGTGTGCTTAATTTGAGAATTGAGCATGTCGGGTCTTTACATTTTACATACTTTGGCATTTGCAAGAGTGCATTCACCAAAGGTAAGTTTATGTGCAGCTGCTTGAACAACTCAAGAAACTTTTTGAATTGCTCCTCATCTCTTCTTCTCCTAGCCCCAGCAGGGTAAGGCAAAGGAGGTTTATAGGGTTCAACAGGGCATGTGTTCTTTTTCTACTCTAATTCTTTTTCCTCTCTCTTTTCTGTATTTTGTTCACCTTTATTTTCTTCACATTTTTCTTTTTCAATTACCTCATGTTTTTTTTCTTATTTTTTCTCCTCATTTTTTCTTTCTTTTCTTAATCTTTTCAACTCTCTACCACTTCTAAGAGTAACAGCATGCACTCCCTCCATAATTCTTTCTCTAAGCATATTTACAACATAATTTACCTCGTTTTCGAGCTTCTTGAGAGATTGAGAATGACTTTGGAGTGCCAACTCAGTCTGTTGACACTGGTATTCAGCTTCTTTGATGATAGAAATGAAGGTCTCTTCTAAGCTGGAACTTCGACAATGATGAGAATTGAAGCCCCTTGGTCGCACATTCTGATGCTGATGACAGGGGTTCCTCTGCCGTTTGAAATTGCAACATGCTACAAGGTAAATGTCTGCAAATTCTTAAGGAACCATCTTCTGAAGATAATGGTTATTGGTCTACTGATGGGGAAAGAATCCTTCTCACTGTTGTCTCACAGAATCTTCTAGTTGTTGAATCAAAAATTGGGTATTATACTCCATCCTATCTTTAAAAAAAATAAATACAAACAAAAAAACACAAAGATAGCAAAGAAACAGATGGCTCTACTAGCAAAAAGATATATGTAAAAAGCAACTGGAATAATAAGTGAAATGATTTCTAATATTACCCTATTGGGCTTCAAATACATATATCCAACACCATTTCTCGGCAACAATGCTAGAAAACTTGATGGTTGGTTTGTGGGTTGCAGATTCTTTCTCTGTTGGATTTTTTTTATAAAACAAATTTTCAAAATCACAACTCGAAGCTGAAGTTTTCAAAATTTATAAAACTAATTAGTTCTTTTCAACTTTGGTTTAGCAACTTCCAACATCCATGGCAAGTGCACCTACCGAAGTAGTATAGAAAGAATTAGGTCGGATCCCAAGCAAATGGTAGCAACTATTATACTCACATTCCATTTATTATCTATTAAGGAAAAGAAGCTCAGCAAAACATAATAAAAGAAAAGAAGTTATGTCAGGTTAGATATATTCACGTACGCTTTCAGGGCAAAAATTAAAGATCGATTTGTGAAAATGCAAGACGATAGCCCAGGGTTTGCTTTACCAATTCCATATCATGTGATTTTAAATCTAAACTCTAAGAGAGCTGTTGCTGATGTATTTGGACTGATGGATTCATTGAGTTAAACTAAAGCTTCTCTCAAAGTCAATAGTTTTATATCTAGACCAGAGACCATACCACCGAAACCTCTTATGAAGCTATCAATGGTCTAGACCTGCATAAAGCTTAAGAATCCTTTATTTAAAAAATCAACCTAATGCATTTTAAAAGCAAGAGATAGAAAGCCTCATAACCCCTCTCTCAAGGCGATTATGCATAACTTCACTAGCAGTCGAAGATCTATTCAAAAGAACAACCTCTTAGCCTATTCAGTTAAAATCAAACTTGGGTCTAACAGATGCACCACACAATCAGACCCACACAAACAGATTAAAGCTACTAGTCACAAATACTCAGTCAATTGATTTGAAAACGCATTTGATTTCACATGAATCATGATTTGGATTTGCAAACCCAAAGCTCTAGAAGATTATTTCTCCATGGATTTAAAAATTAAGAACGTGATCTAAAGAAATAAAATGAGATTAATCGAATAATATTACAATTCGGAACAGTCTTGCAAAAATTATAAATAATGGGTTAAAATGATTTTTACTTAGAAAACTATGAGATCTCCAAAGCAAGAAAAAATAAAATTCTTTCGATCCAAAATTGCTCTCTCTACACAACGTTAGTACTATTCTATCGTATGTATACTATACACCCTCCCCCCTTTTTGCGTGCCTTTACATGTTTATTTATAGGCTTAAGGCATGGAAATCATGAAGATTTTATTACTGAAATGACAGATTCTGTATAATAGAAAGCAAATTCTTTATTCACATGTGCATCTAAATTGCTGCATAAACAATCACTCGTTGAGGGTTAAGTCGAGTGCTTGAGTGCTAATTCAAGGATGAGGCTCGACTTGAGTAGATAAAACGCAACGTTTCAGGCCATTCTTCCATCAAGGGCTAATATTGAAGCTGTTGATGGCTTGATTCTCTGATGGTTTGAGGCATGACATTGAGGCAAACATCTATATTTTACTTCAGCAACTGTCACGGGTCAGGTTTAGGGCACGACATTAAGGCGCGACAAGAGCTTTCTTCAAGTTTAGGGTCGATCTCCTTAGAACAAGTGCCAAGGGTCATGTCGAGGTCTGAATTTAAGGCACGACAGACCAATTTTTGCTTATTTTATCTTACATTTTAGCCTTGATTGATGTTACTTAAGGCGCAACAGATCTATTCCTTACTATTACTGTTAATTTTTCTCCAAATCTGGCTAACACTTTGATTCTTCTTCTTTTGATCTAAGGAGCTGAAAACCAACAGTTTAACATTAAAATCACTAAGTTTATAGGAATTCAACTGAAAAATGATCAAAATAGGCTTGAATTCCTATGAAAAGAATAGAACAAAATTAACTTATCAGAAGCATAGGACCTATACATCTAAATTTTATGTAGGAGAAGTTAAGTCAAAATAGGCTCGAATTTCAATGAAAAGAATAGAATAAAACGCAGCATTTCTATCCATTCTTCCATTAAGGGCTAATATTGAAGCTATTGATGGCTTGATTCTTTAATGGTTTAAGGTGCAAAATTGAGGCAAAGGTCTATATTTTACTTTACCAACTATCGCGGGTCAGGTTTAAGGCGTGCCATTGATGCACGACAGGAGCTTTCTTCAAGTTTAGGCTTGATCTTCTTAGAACAAGTGTCGAAGGTCATGTCAAAGGCTAAATTTGAGGTGTGATAGACTAATTTTTGCTTGTTTTGCCTTGCATTATGGCCTTGATTGATGTTATTTAAGGTGCGACAGATCTGTTCCTTATTTTTACTACTGATTTTTCTCCAAATCTGGTTTAAAACACTTTGATTCTTCTTCTTTGGATCCAAGAAGCTAAAAACCAACAATTTAACATTAAAATCACTAAATTCATAGGAATTCAACTAAAAATGATCAAAATAGGCTCGAATTCCTATGAAAAGAATAGAATAAAATTAACTTATCAGGAGCATAAAACCTAGACATCTAAATTTTGCACAAGAGAAGTTAAGTCATGAACTAATAGGGGTGGACAGTGCTAATAAAATTCATATTGGAAGTAAAGCTAGGCATATGGGTTATGGGCGGATCCATTTCAAAAATGGGTTGCAATTTTTTTTCCTGTTTAAAGGTGGGCCAATTTAACCTGAATCGTTTAATGCATGCAATCCAAGCCGTATAGAGAGATAGAGAGAGAGAGAGAGAGAGAGAATTTTAAGAACAAATGTAATAAAATAAAATTTTCAATAATGTATTACCTTACAACTTGTTCGTAAATATAATGATCTCTACAACATTCATGCATGATGATGATCTCTACAACATTCACACATTAAGAGCTACAAATATTATTTTATATTCTTTGAAATAGTAATTTTTTCCATCTTCGTTTCTTTATATTTATTTTCTCTTCATAAATCATAATAAGATTACACAAATGAAACAAAATGTTGTGTTTTCTTTTTTTGTTTTTTTTTTCACATAAAATAGTTTCTATTTTTCATTTACATGATCTTTGGGACTTTGGAGTTTTGGTGCATCTATATTGATAAATGTTTCCTATTAATGTAATATATTACTTGGTTAATTTACATTACTCTACAAATTATCATTTTTTTATGTTTAAAATTTATTGAAACCTTAGATGGGGTATTGAAACTCATACCAATAATTTTTGTACTTGTAAAGAAGAGGCAAGGGATTCTCTCTCTATAGTATACTAAGTTTTTAAGATTCAAACACTAGAGATAATTTTAGATAATACCAATAAGATTGCCAAAGAATGTTCATAGTAGGGCTACTGTTGCAATTTTGAATATGGTGCATTAAAAGAGTTGTAGGTTAGCTTGCTTCCATTATGAAGGATACTTATTTAAATAACATTTATGCAAAATTATTTTTATCAAATACTGTTGCAAAAAAAAAATGGCATCACGTCTATTTGACTATTGAAATTCAAAATGGAAAATTGCAATTTAATTCTTTACTAGATGCAAAATTGACTAATTCAATAGTGAAATTTAAGTCAAAATTAAAACATTTTAATAAGAAGGGTGATGTTGCTGTTGGAATTTCAAAAGAAAGTAACCAAACATCTTAATATCTAATGCCTGGAATGGAATATTTCCAGATTATGATTCTAACTAACCATCCAGATATACTGATGTAAATACCTACTATAGTCATGCATCTAAAATATTTAATGTAATGCATCTAGAATACATACAAAGGTCGCATTAGGTGGTGTCTTCATGCGCTAATGGTCTAATAAAAAGAGTTTTTGTTATAATAATGTACATAAAACATGTTAAAGATTATGGACTATATTAACATATAAGTATATAACTTTTAGACCAACAAATTATTATATGTCATATAAATTATGTGCACTTCATTAAGAAAAAACATAATATTTTACAAAATTGAAAATAAATATTGATTGTATTGATTTCAACTTTAAAAGAAAGAAAAAAATAACTTTAGAGAGGGATTATCTTATAGTAAATGCTAAAGTAATTAATTCAATTATAATAGTTGGATTAAAAATGAGACATTTTAGCAAGAAGAGCTTATGTTGAAGCTAGAATTTCAAAAGAAAATTGAAAAACACTTCCACAATTTAGAGTTCAGTAAAGTTTGTTTAATCAGATGTTAAGAACCTAATGAAAAGTATACATAAAAGAAATGGAATGATCATAATTTTTTTTCCAGTTAATATCCTGATAAATACATGCTTATAAAACACTTTTCTCCTATTAATGGCATGTCTATAGAGTTGATAGAAGCAGTAGCATTGTAATTTATTTTAGATTAGTTAGTTTTAGATACTTGTTCACATATAGGACCAAGATCTGTACTCGTACTTGTATATAAATCATTTTGAACAGTGGGATAGCTAACTCAATTTCTTTAATCATTCTCATTGTTACATTTGCTCTATTTTAGTTCAATACAATCTTTTTCTTCTCGTGTTTCTTTCACTTGTGAAGGAAGACAAGATCAATAATCTACAATTGTGATTTATTTACATGGTATCAAAGCAGGTGCTCAACAAAATAATCATTCGATAACTTCTTACAAGTTTATCACAATAGTTTCTGTGATTGTTCATTTGGTCAAATCCAACATGGCTATGAATTATGATCATTCAAACTCAATTGTTAATTGTAATGATTCTTGGTATATGTCCAATTCAGAGAATCAAGATTCCTTGATTACTACTTTAGTTTTCAATGGCATGAATTTTCTAAGGTGGAACAAGTTGATTAAACTTGCCCTAGGTATGAAATTGAAATCAAATTTTACTGACGAGGACTTAATTACTCAAGGCTATCAAGAAGTGTTAAGAGATCTAAGAGGGAGTGAAAATGCAGATACGCCTTATGGAAGTTGTTGTTTACATTTTGCAAGTCAAGTTTCTATTCAAGCTTCTTTTTGTAGGATTATTGTTTCCTCATAATGATATTAGGCATGAACGGATAACTAACACAGGGCTTTAGCTCATATGACACCATTTAAACACCTTTTAACAAATTTACACACTTCGAAACATCCAATTAGCATAAGACTCCCTAGTGGAACTAGAAAGTTTGTTAATGAAGTAGGAAATCTTGTGATTAATCATCACATTATGTTGGATAATATTCCCTATACGCTAGACTTTCATCATAACCTTCTCTTTATATGAAAACTACTTTCTTGTACCAACCTCATTGTTACCTTTACTTGTGGTTAATGCATTTTCCAAATCCAAAAAACCAAAGAGCAAGTTGCAAAAGCTGATGGTAAAGGTAGTTTGTATGTCCTTGAGCTGAAGTCTTATGGTTCTTTTCCTTCTATTGTAAATCTTTCCATTTGTAATAAGTTTGTGTCTTCAGATTATAACAAAACTTACTATACACTAACATTCTCCTTTCGGGTCATCCATAATCATTTAGATCACCCTTCTTTGTTGAAGATGAAGCATATATTTTCATCTAAAATAAGTGTTGATGTTTCACATGTTTGTGACACTTGTAATCTTGCAAAGTCACATCGTTTACCTTTTCCTTCAAGTACTTCAATTTCTACTCACAATTTTGAGTTAGTTCATATTGATTTGTGGGGTCCATATAATGTTTCAACACATGGTGGAGAAAGATATTTCCTCACTTCAATAGAATATAGACGTAGATGTATGTCAACCTACTAGTTGAGATATAAATGTCAAACTTCATCAGTCTTAAAAAGATTCCTTTCATATGTTAAAAATCACTTTGAAGTAGTTCCAAAATATATAAGAAGCGATAATGGAGATGAATTTCTTTCCCATGAATATCAAGACATTTTTCATAGTAATGGGATAGTATATCAAAGAACTAATGCATCTAGTCCACAACAAAATGGTGTTGTGGAAAGAAAACATAGACACTTGATGGAGATGGTAAAAGCCATTCGTTTACATACCAATTTGCCTAAAATATTCTAGGGAGCAAATGTTTTAAGTGCTATGACACTAATTAATCGTATGTCGATGGAGAAATTGAAGTGGAAGTCACCGTATAAAGCTCTTTTTAACAAAGCTCCAAATTATGGTACCTTGAGGATAATTGGTTGTTTGTGTTTTGTTCCAATTTTAGATGGAACAAATGACAACATGGATGTAAAGGGAAGCAAATGTGTGTTTATTGGTTATTACACATATTAAAAGGGTTATAAGGTGTATGATTTGGAAACACACAAGATTTTTGTAAGTAGAGATGTGAGGTGAAAACATTCTTCCTTTCAAATAATCTGTTTTAGATTCATGTCTTGGTCCTTCTTCGTCTTTTTCTTCTCCTATCATTTTTCCATCTATCACTTTTTGTTTCCTTCACCTTCAATCCATGATCATAATACATCTCATTTTGATACTTCTAATGTTCCCCATATGTCTTCTATCTCACTACCATCTTCACAATATGTTCCTGTGAATTCTACACATGATTCAAATCCTTCAGTACCATTGTCTATCTCTAGTACTTAAGTTTCCACAAGACAATGTAAGACTCTAAGATAGCTTCAAGATTATGTTCATTATGTTACTTCAACATCAACAAATGCACTTAACTTAGCAAAATACTCCTTATCCAGTTCTCAAAACTCATACATTTAACCAATATCCAAAAGATTACATAGTGTCCCTAGCCAATGTGTTGACTATCCATGAACCACAACACTATTATGAAGAAAAGGATGATCCACATTAGATTGAGGCTATGAACAAGGAATTGTTGACCTTAAAATCTAACAACCCCTGGGAATGTGTTCCTTTATCCGATGGCAAGAAGCTAGTTGGTTCCAAATATGTTTATAAGATAAAACACCAACCCAACATCTCTAATGAGAGATATAAGGCTTGTTTAGGGGTAAAAGGGTATAATCAAGTCAAAAGGATCGATTATACTCATAAATTTGCACCAATAGCATGTTTATCTACTGTTCGATTGCTTCTTACTATGGTTATCATGAAAAATTGGCATGTGCATCAATTAGATGTCAACAATGCCTTTCTTCATGGATATATTGAGGAAGAAATTTATATAAAAACCCCCTTATGGTTATAAGAAAATTCCTTTAGGCCATGTTTACAAATTGGTTCAGTCATTAAATGGTTTAAAGCAAGCTTTTAGATAATGAAATCATGAGTTTACTACTTTTATATTTTCTCTTGGTTTCATATAATCAAGGAATGATTATTCTCTCTTCACTCAAGTACAAGATAATGAATTCATAGCTGTATTGATCTATGTTGATGATATATTATCGGTAGGCAGTCCACATGGTGCTATATCTCAGGTAAAGGATGTAATTCATGGAGCATATACCATAAAAGACTTGGGTGAACTTCTTTTTTTCTTAGGAATCAAAGTTTGTTGAACTACTAAAGGCATAATTCTAAATCAGAGGAAATTCTTTTAAACATTCTTTAAGACACAGTTATGATAGGTTTCAAAACTTTCAAATTGCCTTTTCCACCTAGTCTTTGTCTTGAGAATACTTGTGGTGATTTGTTAGATGATCTTAGCATGTATTGCAGACTTGTTGGGAGACTACTTTACTTAACAATGACTTAGCCTAGCATCTATTTCACTATCCAATAGTTAAGTCAATTTATGGCTAGCCCTCACACTCCTCATCTTAAAGCTGTCCTTCGCTACTTAAAGGGACTTTTAATCATGGATTATATTACACAGCAACAAACAAGTTAGATTTATGAGCATTCTCTAATGCAGTTTAGGGAACAATTTTAGTTTATCGCAAATCGTTGATGGGATATTGCATGCTTCTTGGATCTTCACTTATATCTTAGAAGACCAAAAGTAAGCTACGGTTTCCACTTCTTCTATCGAAACCAAGTATCAAAGTATGGCTTCAGCTACTAAGGAACTGTTACGACTTGTTCATGTATTACAAGATTTACACATCTCAGTACCTTTACCTATTCCTTTACATACTCATAGTAGATTGACTCAATTAATTATCGAGAATCCTTGCTTACATGGATGGATAAATCATATCAAAATTGATATACATTTCACTTGTGATTATACAACAAGTGGATTTCTTTGCATCAATCATGTTTCTTATTTGACACAACTCACAGATGTTTTCACTAAAGCAGTCGGTGCAATCCAATTGTCTTCTACTTTGTCCAAGTTAGGACTTAGAGATTTCCTAACTTGAGACCAGAGGATGTAAAGCTGATAGCAGTAGCAACATTGTAATTTATTTTAGATTAGTTAGTTTTAGATACTTGTCCACATGTAGGGCCAAGATCTTTACTTGTACTTGTATGTAAATCATCTTGAATAATGGAATAATTAACTCAATTTTCTCAACCATTCTCATTTTGACATTTGCTTTATTTTGGTTCTCTACAATCTTTTTTCTTATCATGTTCATTCAACTTGTGAGAGAAGACAAGATCAGTAATCTATAATTATGAGTTGTTTATAATGTCAAAGATAAAGCATGAACTTGTTAACCTAATTGTGCACCAGGTATTATTTGTAGCTACCTATACTCTTCCTTTATTCCATTTTTTGTAACTTCTATTCGAACTCTTATTTCCTTGTGTTGCGTTTATATACTTTTCGATAAAGGTTTCTACTTTGATAATGATTGGAATAATAAATAATATACATCTTGGTAATGTAAGAACTTGATCCTTAGTACTCACACATAAACATAATATAACAAATATTTTAATTTACACACAAATTAATATAAAAATGAAAATTCAAAAATTAAGAAAGAATTCAATTGGTCTGGGGTTAAGGTACGAGCTAGTGAGCCAATAAATTTTGGCCCATTTAAAAGTAGGCCGACCTAGCCTGTCCTAGCTTACCAGGCCGATACGTACTCCTCTAATTGGAAGTAAAGGGACCATAAATTATAACACGCAAGAAATATATTTAAAAATTGAAAGGATGAGTAGGGATCGAACTTCCTCTGGAGCTAATCATAGGAGAAGAGAAAAATACACCAGCTAACATGGAATAGAGTCATAAGACCCAAAGAGAAGTGGATTAGAAATATGAAAACACAATTAAGAAACAAGAAAATATTGTGAATACAACTAATTACAAGGAGAAATAGAAAGGATGTAGCAGATAAAGAAAAGAAAAACAAATCATAGATAATGAAATCAAAGCAATATGGAAAAATTAAGATATATGTTCTATTACGCCCCGAGGGGTACCCTAAACGTGGCAGTCCACCGTACACAATACTAAAGCCTAGGAATGACTACCTTAATCACGCAAAGGCTTCCATATCATGTACAAAGCGTACATCACAACCAAGGGAACGCATTGGAGTAGCGCAATTTATATTGATAATAAATAAGTATCAAGGCAAAGAGAATACTTATCATAAAACATACTCATATTTCATTTCAATTCTTAGGGGCCTATCCCTCTACTATCTTCAAACAAATATACATCACACTACTCATATAAGTTATATAAAGAACCTTACAAAATTATTTCATCTTATGATTCTATTTCCTTCATAGGAGCTTAACATCTTTCCATGACATCCTTAACTTCATGATCCCCAAATTAAATCCTCGGGTATACTTGTTTCAACAAAATCTATAGGGGTATAAGCTTCAACTAGCTTAGTGAAATATTCCTTTTCATTCGTACCATATATTTAAACAAGTTTATTTAGATTTTCACGCATATGCTATGCAATCAATGCAACAGTCACATGATTACACAAATATATATAGTTATCCAGAAACCATATATAGAACGGATTTACCCTTCCGTATCAAAGGTTAGGGAATCGGGGTTGAAGGTCCTCGACCCTCTACTGCTAGTCCCCAGGTCCTCACCCACAGCGTTCGGTTGGCTCTGCTCCAAACCTAGAGTCGCTTTCTCGGAGCGATTTGGATTCTCCAGGAAGGAACATGGCCCGTGGCACCGCATGATCATAGCCAACCCAACTCTACGCGTAGGAGTAGCAGCCTTCCGAAAAAGATATGACTCGATGGATGCTATGCTTGAGCGTTTTAGTTTTCTTAATCCAAGCCTTATTAAGGTTTATTAGGGGCAATCAATCACTTTATCAAACAATAAATAGTCATACAAGTAAGTAAACAAAATTATTTAAGCAAGCAGTTCGAAGTTGTGATATTCTTAATTCTTATTTCATACATGAACATAGAATCACATATACATAATCCCGAATTCCCCAAATATATATCCATTTTTATCTTTTCTTAGTATACTAATGCCACTACTTTACAAGCACAAGCAAGGTAAAGAAATTAGGAGGAATAACTCACTCGTCCATTTTGCAATCTTCCTAGTCATAGTAATCCTCAGGTAGGGTATTCTTGTGTCCTTCGTCACCTAGACAAAAGAAATACCCAGGATGAGTCTTTCATAAAATTTTTATTCTTGGAGATTCTAAACTTATTTTTAAAATCGCAGTAAAATCGTATAAGAGGAAATTCCAACTTAAAATGGCAATAACTTGCTCATTTTAACTCGGAATTCCGCATATAATATACCGTTTTCTACCTATTCGAAAAATCTATCCATTTCTAAACTTATCTTTGTTATAAAAGGCCATTTGGGTTCCGAAAACGTTGGGTACAGATTTAAAACGAATTATTTCTAAACTTTTGCAAATCCATTTTCTAACTCAACTTCATTTTAAAGAAAAACCTTTTGTAACAATATTTATATAGATATATATTTTGATAAATACTTTGAGTATATAGGTAAGCTCACTTTATATGCAAAATTTATAATGGTAGTGTCTCAACAATTTATTCCATAAAACCATTCTTTTTTAAAGTATGAAAACTTATCTTGATAATTTTTTTTCAAGTGTTTGGAAGAAACTTTGTATTTTCATGAGTATATTCTTATTTTATTTCTTCCTTCTTTTTCCAATAACAAGTAAATTTCCTTTAACCTTTAGTCTTGCATAAATTTTTTACTTCTAATAATCAAATTTATCAAAAGTATACTAAGTTGTTGAAAACCGTTTTACGAATTTAGAATGGTTTTAGGAATTGATTCTTGTCTCTATTATTTAAAATATAAGTTTTTATTTCCTAAAACTTGTTCTTTTTAGTTTCTTTAAAAAGAATTCTCTTTGTTGATTAAATCCATTATCTTATTCATATTCTTTGAAAATGAATTCTTTCTTTGAAAATTCGAAAATCACTATTTTCCTAAGAGGGTTTATAACTTTATGGGTTGAATTCATTTTAACTTTGAAAACTAGTTTGTTTCTTAGTTTTGTTATGAAGCGAAAAAGAGTTTAAATCTTAAGCTTTTTGTAAAACTTTTAATTTTAATAAATTATTCTACTAAAACTTAGGTTACTATAATATATAAAGAAAATATTTATTTCTTATGTTTCATTGGTAAACTATCTTTGTTATGTAAGAAAACTTTGAGAAAACTTGCATTACTTCATTTTTATGTTGTTGATAATAACTTCATTATTTGTGACAAGTCACATAATAGGAAATTTGATTTTTAAGTTCTTTTAATAAAATAAAATTCTACTTTTGAATTAGTTGAGACATTAACATTATGTAGATGCAAATATCATGAGCATATAAAATAATAAGAACATAAGAAAATACTAGAAACAAATAATAAGCAAGAAAATAAAATATCAAGTATTGGGAACCTTAGCTTCATTAAGGAATCCCGGTCAAGTATTGGAGCCTTAGCTTTATCAAGACATCCCGGGACTAAAAATGGACTAGTCCTGAAAGATTAAAGAAAATAAATAAAAAGGTTGTTTTGACTTGATATAGACAAGTCTAAGACTAGAAAGACTAGTCTTAATAATTGTATAGAATAAATAAATTGCATAACTTGAAAGTAAATAAATAACAAATGAGCTTATATGCTCTAAATAAATATATATACATAGTATACATAATATTATATATAGGTTAGATTAGAAGCAAATAATAACAATAATATTAACAACATAATAAAATAGAAAGCTTATGTACAAGAACAAAACATGAACATGTTGTTGCTTTTACTACTCATATGAGTTTCAAAACAACACCATAGTAATGTTAAGTTACATGACATGAGTGAATAATAGTTGAAAGAAATCTTTACCTAAAGTGTGTAAGTGGTATGAAGATGGTAGATGAAATAGGTTTTATGGGAGTAGTGATATGTCGTAGAAGGTTTATGTATGAGGAATGATTTTTGTGAGGAATTGGTTTGAGAGAGTTTTTGGTGGAGAGAATTCTTGAAGAGAGATTTGTGGAGAGATTTTGAGAGAGTTTTGGTAGTGAAAATGAATTGTGTAAAAGAATGAAAGAGGAATGGGGTATTTATAGAATTTTTCGAGTGAATTTTAGATGTAATAAAATAAATTGAAAAATAAAAATAATTGAGAAGAGGAGAGAGGGAGTGACGCCAGTTTTGAGCTTATTAGAGGGGGAAATTGATTTATTTTATTTATTTTTTAATAAAAGAAGAAATGTGTAAGGTTTGATGTGATTAAAGTTGTATTAGAAATATAAAAAGTAAGAAAATAGGTATGTAGGTGTAAAAAAATAGTTGTAAGAAAAAGTAAAGATAGTAAAATAGTAATGAATAGTAAAAAGGTACTATAAATAGTAGACTAGACAATTAAAGTATCGATAGTAATAAAAATACGCATAATAATGCGATATCTGTAATTTTTAGCTACCTAAAAATTCTAAAACTGATATTTTTGGAATCCTTGTATTTTTATGAGTCTATTGGTATAAACGGAATATTTTTAATATTCCGAGCTCTGGGACACGCTTTTCGAGAACTGATCCCGTTTGAGTCCGAAGGACACTCGAAATTCGCGAATCTGATATTTTTGTGTTACTCTATATTATTACGAACTATTTTAAGCTATTGGCTTAATTTCGTTTTCTAGGGTTTGAAAACGCGAGATTGCCGAATCTTAAACACTAGGGTTCGTTATAGGCTTTGTTGACTTTAGGGTTCCGGTTTAACTTCTAGTTTCGTCGAGATATTCGTAAGATCGTATAATTTTCAAGTTTTGATCGTTTTATATTTTTAGCTTGACATCTATGGTTTATCTTATTTTATTTTTTATTATTTAATAGTTTTTAGTTCTCGAGATCATTTAACCGAGTCTAGGGTTATGAGTTGACTCAGTTTGACTTTTGGTGAAAATTAAAATTTCTGATTCTAGAATTCATTGACGGTTTTAAGATTTTGTTGTCGATCATTATTTGGGTATATATTATCTTGATTTGCATGTTAGGAAACGATTAGGTGATTTGATTGACATACAGACGTTGATTAAACTGGTAGTTGGACTTTATATTTTGTTTCAAGGGTTCTCGTTTTCTCGAGACTAAGAAATCTCGTTTTTGATCTTATTTGGAATTAAGTTTTAACTTGGTTCGATTTTTAAGGTTTCGTTTCCAGCGTTTGACTCGATTTAGAATTGGGTTTTTATCTTGAGTCGATTTTTCGGGATTTAGATTTTGATATTAGATTTCTAGGATTGTTTTTAAGAAGTATGAAATTTTCGGGGGTTTATGTAAGTTCCCGAATTTTCGGTTCCAAATTTGAAACCCAAACTCTAATCGAGAGTCAAACGGACTCTTAAGTCAACCAAAACCCTAGTATATCGTGACCGCTTAAACTCCGGCATCACCGTTTTCTCTAGCCCTAGAACACGAAGTTGGAAAAGTTTGCCCTAATAATTCGTAATAGCCATAGGTTGCGTAAAAATATCAGATTGAAGAATTTCGAGTGTCCTTTGAACCCAATCGGACATGATTCTTGAAAGACGTGTCCGGAAGCCCGGAATAGGAAAAATATTCCGAATATACCGTTAGACTCGTAAAAACATAAGATTTCCACAAATATCAATTTCGTAATTTTTCGATAGCTAAAAATATCAGATATCGCTTTTATACGCGTACTTTCTTACTACCGGTATTTAATTGTCATGTCTACTTTTACATTACACTATTTTCTACTATTCTACACTATTCACCTATCTCTACTTTTTCTTACAACCTATTCTTACAAACCTTACACCTATCTCTTATACTTTTTCATTTCCAATAAAACTTCACATCTTTCATCTCTTACTTTAATTAATCAAAAGACAAAGAAATCAATTTTTGGTCTTCCCCATGCTCTAAATTAGCGCCGGCCACCCCATGCATGCATCCATCAATTTTGTTTTCATTTAATTAATTTACACAAATTATCTCCCACATTTTCCTATAAATACCCCCACATACCTTCACTTCTTTCACACCTCTTCTTCTCTAAAGTTACTCTCTCTCAAAATCTCTCTCAAATTCTCTCAAGAGTTCTTACAAGAAGTCCTCTTAAGTTTAGCTTCTTTAGGTAAGAAATTTCTCAAGATTTCTTCATGTTCATTTACTTAGTATGAGCTTAGTGTGTGTTTTCTAAAACCATGAAGGTTAAGAAAGCAACATTAGGTTCATGCTTTGTTTTTGTTCATAATCAAAATTCCTCCATGATCATTTATGTTTCTATTATGTTCCTTATGTTTCTCTATAATTCCTTTATGTTTATTACTATCTAATATATCTTTATGGCTATATATACTATTTAGAGCATATAAGCTCATAGCCTTGCAATTTATTTACCTTTCATGCAATTTATTTAATTTTAAGTTGATTTTAAGACTAGTCATTCTAGTCTTAGACTTGTCTTCATCAAGTCAAAACAATCCTTTCTTTTCTTTTTCGGGACTAGTCTTTTCTTAGTCCCGGGGTACCTTGATGAAGCTAAGGTCCCAATACTTGATATGCTTTTCTTTTAAATTATTATGTTCTTTTCATATTTTCATAGCTTATGGTTCATATTCATGCATGAACATAATGTTTTTGTCTCAACAAAAATTTAAAGAAGTGTCTTCTAAAGGTTCATTTTAGATAAATGAAGGAAATAGATTTTCTTGGAGCATACTTGAAAATGATTTTTCATAAACAAAAGGTTTTGTGAAAACTTATTTTTCATCAAGAAATATCCTTTTACATTACAAGAAACAAAAATTGTCATTACTCTTTGAAACCAAGTCTTGGAAATAAAACCACACCTTAGGAATTTAAAGAAATTACAAGAAATTACATTTAGGAAAAGAATATTCATCTCAATAACTCAAGACCTTTTCAAAAAGTAAAATAAATAATCAATAGAATCTCAAAGTTCAAAGTCTTTTAACACCTTAGTTGAGACAACTTCATTTACTTCATACATTTGTTATGAGTCATTACATATATGTATATACCTTTCAAAAAGTTTACAAAAATAATTGAACCATTTAAAAGAGCTTTGTTTATAAAGAAGAAAACAAGTGGTTACAAATTCGTGGCAAATCTGGTCGCTATCTTTTCGGAACCGAAACGACTTAGTTTTATGAAAATAAGTTTAGAAATGCGTAGATCTTTTCGAGTAGGTAGAAAACGGTATATTATATGCGAAATTCCGAGCTAAAATGAGCAAGTTATGGCCATTTTAAGTTGGAATTTCCCCTTATATGATTTTACCGCGATTTTAAGAAAAGATTAGAATCTTCAAGAATAGAAGTCTTATGAGAGACTTATTTTGGGTATTTCATCTTGTCTAGGTGACGAGGGACCCGAGATCATCTATCCGGAGGACTACTACGATTAGATCCACCGATATGGAGTGAGTTAATTCTTTTCCTAAGTTCATTTCCTTGATTGTGCTTGTAATTAGTGGCATTAGAAAGCTAGGAAAAATATAAATGAACCTTTGTTATGAAATATTGTTGAACGAAGGTTAAGAATATCGAAATACGAAGTGTTAAATAAAGTGTGATTTATGTATTGATATGATGAAGTTATGGTTGATCACTTTTAATATGAATTCAACTTATATGGCCAAATGATAACTTGAAATTACTCATGCATATCATATACATGAATTACATTTGTTCACTACTTTTCTTCGTGTGGGGAAACGAGGAAAGAGTAGTGGTGGCTGGTAGGAGCCGGTAAGTCTACGTGATGGCTAGTAGGAGCCGGAAAGTCTACAGGGCAAGCAGGAGCCGGTAAATCTGCTAATATTGATGGTCGTATAGGCCTGTAACTACCCAACCCTTGTCATGGAGGGCGTTAAATCCATGCTACACTTGATTTCCGGTTAATCATGTGTATCTTACATGTTCATATGGATGATGCATTTTCATATGTTTTGATTAAAATACTTGGCTGAATTTTGGGAAATGTCTTATAGTTGGAATTATCTCACTAAGCTAGTCATGCTTATACCCTTATAGTTTTCTATTACAGTATGATTATCTATGGTTGGCCCCGAGGAGCCCCGTATGCCAGGTACGAGCATACGCTACTAGGAGTTTTTGGAGGAAGTTTATGTATTTTTAGTTTTGAATATAGACTTCTAGGAAAAATCTCTATAGTAGACTTAGGTAGTAGATATGTTTATTTTGATGAATAGTATTGTTGATCAAAGATCTTAAGACGGGGGAATGCCCCTAAGAAGATGTACTTTTGTATGATGAAATGAAGAACTTATGATTATCTATGCTTGTTCTTGCCATCTGTTGAAACGTAACACCCCTATGAGTCTCCTACTATCTTGGAAGCACGCCTTGCATATAATATCGAAGCTCCTGCATGACTACGGTTGTCGTTCATTAGCTTTAATATTGTATGCGGAGGACTGCCACGTTTAGGGTACCTTCTGAGGCATGACAGTTTACATATTCTTTTTGGGAAGATTGTTGATAAGGATGCGACTAGGTGGATTCTTATAGGATACCCAATCCATCCAACTCGATAAACCCTACGAGGTTTGGGACAGGATAAGTTTTGGGACAACATACAAAACCCTATAAGGTTTTAGATTGGGTTATGGGATGGATATAGAATCCATTAAGAAATCGAACCTGTTAAGAAAAAAATTTGAAATTTATTTAAATTAATATAATTAAAAATCAAATTAGTTTTAAGTTTATGTATTTTAGTTATTTTAGGTATTATTTTAATTTAATGAATGATATATGCATTATTAAATTTGTAATTCAATTTAATGAATGGTATATGCATTTTTAAAATTATAAAGCATTTATTTTTTATAATATTTCATTTTAATTAATCATTGTGACTCATTGAAATGTTAAGCTAATGGAAAATAAATTTAGAAGGATTTATCTTATACTCAAATATTAATAGAAATAAACTTTTCCATCAATAGACAAGAAGAAAAATTTTGGGTATGTATGTTTTTTTTTTTCGTTGTCGAAGGTATGTATTTTATGAGAAAAATATATATTTTTTTATAACTTTAAACATAAATAATTGAAGTTAAAATATTTATAGGTCTATCAGTTCAATTTCTCTATATGGTTTATCAGGTGGGTTTTTGGTTTATGGACTAAAACTTTATAGGGTTTGGGATATGTTTTTGGAAGCCTAAAAGGTATCAGCTTAGGTTTAGATTTCGTACAACCCGTCTTAAACCCTTCTCCGTTACATCCTAATTATTAGTGAGGTTCTAGGCCACTTAAAAACTTTCTTAATAGCCTAAAAACAAGAGAATTGGACTCTATGAGATTAATCCAGGCAGGTCCATAATGAAATACCTATGGAGGAAGAAATTGAAAAACCGTTTAATTATACTTGGCTTTATCAGAATAATAATGAACCAGATAAATATATATACAAATAGGAATAGATCTACATATAACATAATATAATTTTATAAGAGGAGGATAAGCACTTTAGGTTTTTAAAAGGCTCCACCCTAACCGAAATTGCAAATGCTTTTGTGCATATTAGGATTGCGCATGGTACGGTCCGGTTCGATTTGCCCCTCAAATTGAGAAGTATCATATTTTAGGATTCGAGTTTTTTTTATAAATTCAAATCTAACCATATGGTTCAGTTCATAATTTTTTCAAACAAAGAAGAATGGTTCAATACGGTTAGGTTTGCTGTTCGAACCGTTTTTATCCATAAAATAAAAAATATATTCTATCAAAAAACTTCTATTACATATTTTTTATCACTAATGCAAATATAAACAGTAATATTTTAAATTGGTCATTTACTAAATAAACATGTAAAACTTATAGGAAGAAAGGGATTTCATCCATTAAAAAATTATAATTGTGACTAGTCTCATTTTTTTGAATTATCTTGAACAATAATGGTATACTAGACTTTATCCCAATATAAGATATAAAATTTAATTTGTTGTATGCTTTTAACTAATATATTACTAATCATATAAATCAATAAGTAACTAAATAATAAAAGTAGATTAATTAGTAATACAAAGAGAAAAAATATGCAGGAGTTAGAATACTAGAGGCTAAAATCTAAAATCTAGCTTATTTGTAGACAACATAACAATAAAAACATATTATGACAAATCTAATTTTATTCTCATAATGATACTATCGAGCCTAGATTTTTCATTTTCTAGTTTCATTTCTCTTAATCCGATTTGTACCAAATCTGAACCCATTCGATACAAACTCTCGACTATGAATTAAAAGAAATATATTTTTGAAATTATTTTGGAGTTGCCACCTGATCAAGACTGGGAAAAAATATAAGTTAGAATTAATTGAATGGTTAATTCTAACTTAGCTACTAGTCTGTAAAAAAAAAATGAATTTAAAACCAAATTTTATGAACAGAGATTTGATATTCGAGGTCTATCCTATTAAAACCATATGATTACCACTTAAAAGTCATAACTTAACATTTATCCTTTTAATACTCAATAGATAAGTAAATAAATAAATCTAATTTCATGAATTTCTATATTTGCAATTCTATTTACAAATCAATAACAAAATCACTTAGTATTTATGACTTAACTAATTAATTCAAAATTTACAAGATAGAGGAAAAATATAATTTTTTTTAGATTTTATGTCGCTCCAGAAGTGCCTACATATCCGCTAATCGGGATCAGACAAATGTAGTTCTTTTTATAAAACTTTAATATGTTGGTGATTTTTAGGATTTAGAACTCCTTTAGCTTTAAATTTACTAAATTTTAATTTTTTCCTCAAAACAAATTTTTGTATGAGACCCTATGAACTATCATATCCATTTTTCCTTATTTTAGAAAATAGATTTTTCCAAGTCTAAAAAAAAATTATTTTTTTTTGTTATACATTTTTTTTTGCATTTCTATGTATTTCTAAGTATTAATACATATATCTTATACATATATATATTTATATACACATATTATATCTATATTTTGTATTTTTTTCCTTTTTTTTACTAATAATTATAATAATAAAAAAATAAAATTTATATAAATATACCAACAAAAGAATTTATTATATTTTTATTTTTTATGCATTATATAATAATAATAATAATAATAATAATAATAATAATAATAAACTCACCTATTGGAAATGGAGTAGGGGTGTGGGTCGGATGCGGGCGCGGATTCAGGTTTAGATCGGGTTGAACGAGTGAAGAAGACGGCGGAAACTCCTGGCGGTTGCTAACGGCATTATGGCGATTGTTGATGGCGTTGGTGGTGTCGGAGCGACCAAATAGGGTGAAGTGAGTTGTCTGGGAGTGGTGGTTGGCTTTGAAAACCACCTTAACTGGTGGTTTCGAGATCAAAGAAGGGGGCGGTTGGCGATCAAAATCTGGGTTTGCTTCAAAAAATTCTCAAATGAGCAATTCATTTATACTTCAGTATTTGGACTGTGTTTGAAGTGTTTTTTTTTTTTTTTATTACTTGTTGATGACCAAATAGTGAATTCGAAGTCCTATTTATAGGATTCGAATTAGGGTGTGGTGATTGCCATGGTTGGTGGTTGTGGTTGGATTCGCGTGTGAATTTAGATAAAATATGGTGATTACCTGCCAGATTGGGCTTCTAGATGGATGATAATAACATCACGCATGAAAAACGAATTTTTGACAAACTTTGAATCCAAATTCGAAGACCAAATTGTGATTTTTGGATCTGATTCTTGGTTCTAATTTGTAGTACTCCATGCATACTTCTAGATCGATCCATCAATTTGATGAAAATAAGCTTGAAAGTGGGTAAAAAATGGGTTGAAAACAAGCTGTTCGCATGGGGAAAACATGGCTCTGGGAGGAAAAAAATGCGTGTATGGTATACGTACGATACGCATAGGCGCATGTACCTCACGCTATGCATAAAAAATTTTTTTTGCTCCTTATGCGATTCGAACCGTGGTCTCCCATGTGCATATGTGTGTCCTTTACCAACAGGCCATTGGCATGTGCCTTAGTTTTTTTATGCATTTAAAATGTATTTAAGGTTTTCAAAAAAATAGGTCTAATTAAATAAACTTATTTAAATAATTTATTTAATTAGACCTAAAATTAATTTATGAAAAAATAATATTATATCAAGCTCAAAAAAATTATAACATTTATCTGTATTTTTTTTAATTTGTGGACTCAATACAATATTAATTTTATTACAAATTAAAACCTTAAAATAGGCAAAAATAGAGTGTCTACAGTTGCCTCTTCTTGTGGTGAAGTTTAGGTAAAACTTTATCACAAAGACAAAAAATAGACCTCTACTTTTGTTCTTGCGAGTAAATGAGGCACCGTCTTGAATGTATGGGTTTAAAAGAAGAGCACCATCTTGAATGGATGGATTTTGAAAGAAAAGCACCATCTTGAATAGATGGATTTTAAAATAAAGATAGCAATTTTGTGAATCTGGGAAGAAAATGCTAAACTATCTGTCGAGTTTAGGCTTTGGTTAAGTAAACTAAATCATTTGAAAAGTGCTAAGTCATCTATCGGACTTTAGGCTTAAAGTGTGCTAAGTCATCTGTCAGATATAGGCTTGGAATGTGCTAAGTCATTTGTCGAACCTAGGCTTGGAATGTGCTTGGTCATTTGTTGGTGTCACGCCCCGAAGGGTATCCTAAATGTGGCAGTCCACCGTACACAATATTAAAGCCTAGGAATGACCACCTCAGTCATGCAAAGGCTTCCATACTATGTACAAGGTGTCTAACACATAGAAGAGACACATTGGAGAGATACATTTTATATTGATACAACTTGAGTAACAATGTAAAGGAAATATAATTCACTATACTTTAGATACAAATCACTATACTTCAAATACGAATCACTATACTTCAAATACCATTCATCAAAAGATTTCATTACGCAATTTATTACAAAACATTTCACAAAAACTAGCTAATATCTCCAACCATTCTTACTTCCTGCCAAAACCCCGAAGTTATATTCTGCTCCAACGATCTCGGTTCCCAAGTAGCCTTCTTCCATTAACCTATTTATTCAAACAGCTATTGGGGTATAAGCTACACTAGCTCAGTGAGAGTTTCCTTAATTGCACACCATGATAAGCAAGTTATAATTCATCCATATGCTATGCATGAACAAACCATGAGCAAACAAGCATATGACTTTCCCGTAGCCATATGTGAATGGATCTACGCCCTCCATTCGGGGTTAGGATGGTCCATAAGACATGCAACCATAATTCCAATATTGAGTGGGGTGGCCCATAAGTTATGCAACCACAATCCCAATCTCTTTCTCTTGTTGTTTTATTGTAGTTTTATGTGCCTACCCCACATCCGTTAACTTAAGCGATCTCGCATCCTTAATGTTAACAAAGCCCCCTCGCCTTCCGCTAATATACATTTGTCCCACCAAAAATATATCAGCAATGCAATGTGACTCAACATGTGATATGCATGCATAGTTTATTCATATAATCGTAGCATATTAATTATGCAGGTTAAAAGCGATCATAGAGAATTTCAGACAATTCAAGTTTATGCTAACTCATATAATGATTTCACAACAAGTCTCGCCTCGATATACTTATCATTCATTTAACCAAGATTATATCACAACTCATCACAATTTTATCTTTTCCTAATTCTAGTGCAACTAGCTACAAGCACAAGCAAGGTAACAAAATAAGAGGAAAACTCACTCAGCCATTGAATCACCGGTCTCTTAGTAAAAGTAATCCAGTGGTATGGAATCGTCGATTTTGGGTTCACCTAAAAAGGAAGAAATACTCTAATAAGTATTTCATCACTTAACTAATCCAAACTATCTCATACAAACTATCAAATTCGTAATTCTCGTCCTAAGCGAGAATTTCAATTTAAAACGGCCATAACTTGGTCATTTTAACTCGGAATTTTGTAAATTATATATCGATTTCTATCTACTTAGAAAGATATATCTATTTCTAATATTATATTTAAGTTTTGAAAACTTTGAAGCTTCGAAAAGGTTCGATTAGTTCTGATCAGTAGCAAATTTCAATTCCAAAAAATAGTTTTGTAAATGTTTGAAATGTTCCTATTTAATAATTCAAGAATACATGAAACATGAATGATTGCCTAACATGAATGGTATGTGATGAGTTTAATGCATGCATTTTTTTGACAATATTTACTAAAAGGAATTTTTAGAAACTTTTTATTTGTAAGACTCCATGACTATTTACTTTCAAGAAAACTAGTTTCCTAACTTTGATCATTTCCATTTGTTCTGGATTTATTTCTTAAGAAAATATAATTGTCCTTGTTAAAATTGAGTCTTCATTATATCTATTACTTATGACCTTCATTTCTACATAAACATTTCCATTTTACACTTTGTAAACATGTTTTCAAAGAGGAGTTATTCTAAAATCTGAATTTCGTAAAAATTAGTTTTTGAGTGATTCCTTTAAGTAAAAATCATTTGATATTTAAAAAAATTAGGGCTCAACCATACATAGCCACTAAAGACTTCATTTCTTTGATAAAACTTCTAATTTGAGTTTGAAAAATATGGATTTTCATGCCATTACTCCATTATTACGAATTTCTTAAAATGACAACAACTCAAATTTTTCCTACTTCATTTCTACTCCTTGTTCTATATATTTTTCTTAGCAAATCCCATCTTAATTTATCAAAATCATTACTTGATGATACCTATGACCTAAACTCCTCATTTTTCATATAAAACACAAGTTTTTGAGTTGATAAATGGGTTTTTTTAAGGCATGGTTTTGAAATCATCCAAATTTACAAATTTTAGATAACCTCAATTTTCATACCTTATTTCTACAATGCATCATGCATATATGTATTTCCTACAAGATATTTTTATGAAGGCTATGAGATGATCTACCTATATGTATACATATAGTATCAAGAATTCCTTTTGAAAACCTTTACTTTGCAAAACTTTGAATTTTACTAGACTTAAGAAAAATAGTTTTTCTTCTTGTAAAATCATACTTTCTTTTATCAAAACTCAACCTTGATGATCTATATAACCATCACCTTCATTATTTCAATAAAAACCTTCATTTTTGGGTTAGAAAATAGGTGTTCATATAGGTGGTTTGCCTAATTACGAATTTTACAAAATTTTGAAGAATGAAAACATTGTTTAACCTATTCTTGGAAACCATTTGTTATCCTAGGATTATATTTTGATAAACTTCTCTTATCTTGTCAAAACTTGGTCTTTATTACATATATTCCCTAGGACTTCCATTTTCGTATAAAAAATATCATTTTGGCATTTGGAAATGAGTGTTTAAATAGTGGTTATTTTCAAATCCGAATTTTGATAAATTCATTTGAGCTTGTTTTCTTTGTAAAACTCATTTAGTCCTTCAAAAACCATTTCCTAATCAAACCTATCCCTTAAGGCTTCCATTTCTTTAATAAAAGTATTGTTTTGAAGTTGAAAAATAGGTTTTCAAAATTGGTCTTGGTTGAGATCCGAATTTACAAAATTTATTTTTGGACATATCTTTTGATAAAATCAATCTAAACTTATGAAAATACATCCCTTACATATCCTATCTTAAGAGCCTTCCATATCTTAAATAACATCTTCATTTTTGAGATGGAAAACATGTTTTTAAAATATGCCTTGGCCTAAATCCGAAAACGAGATTTTTATTTTGAAAATCACCTTTGATTCTTGTAAAAAAAAGTCTTGATGATATACATACGTTAAGCCTTCATTATCTTAAGTAAAAACTTCATTTTGACACTTTGAAAGTGGTTTTTAAATAGAGATCTTGCCAAAATATGAATTTCACTATTTTGTTTGAGTTCAAAACCAAGATCTACACTTAATATGAACATAAATCTAAAAGAAACCCATGATAGTAAACTATAAACTCATAGATCTAAACTTTACTTATCAAAATCTTTCATTTATGTTATCTATATCCTAAGCCCTTCATTTTGAATAAAAAATACACATTTTGAAGTTAAAAAATAACTTTTCTAAATATGTTTCATTTTTCATCCGAATTTTAAAAAATGATTTTTGTTGAAAATAAAATAAATCTTGAGTTTTCTTAAACTTTCCTACTATCATCATGCCACTACAAGTTGTTTATGAACATAACACAAAAGTCTAATGCATGTATGAACCTAAAACAACTAGATCTAGTTATAAATGCATGAATCACTATAATAGTTATGTGAATAGTAAATATATGCATAAATCATAAGCAATAACAAAAATAATAACTCAAATAACAAGATATAAGACATAAACGAAAATCAAAGCTATAAAAAGTTAGATCTACTAAATATAATTACTTTTAACAAGAAAATAAGAATGATACAAGATAATAATCATAGACAAGAGGAGTGTTTCATTTTCGCATCATCATCCTTAGCTTTTAAGCTTATGGAAGGTCATTTGATGCATGAAACTCTCACTATACTTTACCTATATCACCTATGGAAGCTTTAAGAAGAAGGTTTACTTAAAAATCTTCAAGAATAAAGTGTGGAAGCAAATTTTAGAGGTGGGGGAAGTGTCACGCCCCGAAGGGTACCCTAAACGTGGCAGTCCGCCGTACACAATATTAAAGCCTAAGAATGACCACCTCAGTCACGCGAAGGCTTCCATACTATGTACAAGGCGTCTAACACATAGAGGAGACACATATGATACGTTTTATGTTGATACAATTGAGTAACAATGTAAAGGAAATGAAATCCACTATACTCCAAATACAAAACACTATACTTCAAAATATAAATCATCAAGCTTCAATTACATTTATCCCAAGACTTCACTACGTAAAACTATTACAAGGCAAATCATAAAGCTTAGCCAAAAACTTCAAGCATTCTTATATCTTGCCGGAATCCCGAAGTCATTCTCGACTTCAACCATCTCGGTCCCCACTTAGCATTCTTGGAATAACCTGCTCATCTAAACAACTATAGGGGTGTAAGCTACACTAGCTTAGTGAGAATTTCCTTAATTTCGTACCATAACAAGTAAGTATTAATCAATCATATGCTATGCATGAACAAACACGTGAGCAAGAAATTATGCATGGGTAACCGGAACCCACACACAGAACGGATTTACGCCTTCCGTATCTTGGTTTAGGGATGGTATTAAAGTCTACACGACTGCTGCTAGTCCCCAAGCACTCGGCTCATAGCACTCGCCTCGGCTAGGCTCACACGTGGAATGCATCCCCGATGCGCCTTAGTTTCCTATGAATGAGCTCTGATCCCGGGTCTCATTATCCAAACGAGTCCTCGGACCATACTGATCGACCTGCGTAGGAGTAGCACGCTACCAAATGCAATATGTCCAATGCGATGCATGATCAATTTACCTTTTTGCTTAGGTCAAAATATTTATACATTCTTTAGAGTGACCAGGCAATATCATACACATAACAGAAATAATATGAACAGTGCAGTTATCCAATCAATCGTGGTTTCGATATGATTTAGTATTCTTTGGCATACATTCATCACAGTCTCATCATATCTCCCATCCCCATTCATATCAACTTTTATCTTGTTTCTATAATTCTAATGCAACTAACTACAAGCACAATCAAGGTAACAAAATAAGGAGAAAACTCACTCGACCATTGGATCACCGGTCTTCTAGTAATAATAATCCGGTGGTAGGGAATCGTCGAACTCGGGATTACCTAAAAAGGAAGAAATACTCTAATAAGTATTTCAACTCAAACTAATCCAACGACTTCATACGAACTATCAAATTCGTAATTCGCATCCTAAGCGGAAATTCCAACTTAAAACGGCCATAACTTGGTCATTTTAACTCGGAATCTCGCAAATTTTATATCGATTTTTATCTACTTGATGAGAGCTATCTATTTCTAAGGTTATATTCATCAAAAGAGATCGAAAAGGTGGCAATCAGAGGGGTGCAGTAGGTCTGCACGAATTTCCCCATTTCGCAAAACAAGTTCCAAATCCAAATCACACTTTATCCAAAAACTTTGATAGATACTTAGCTATCAATATACCTTGAAAAACTCCTTTAGATAATCATATAACTCATTTATTAAGTATGATTCATGGACGATAATTAATTATTTTATTATGGCCTTGATCATAGTCTTAGAAGTTTTGGAAAATGTAGTGTTAGTTTTTATTTTTGAGAAATGATCTCTTAAGTTTTATATCATTTTAAAGATTTTACTCCTTATATCTATCTTATGGTTTTTTTTTTCCTTGTTCAAGATTTTATTTCCAAAAATCACTTCCATTATATTTAGCCTATGGTTTGAAAGTAGGCTCTTGAGTTGGTTTTCTAAGTTGAAAAACTTGTTTTACTTCTTTCAAAAAGAGTTTGTAAATTTCTTGGATGATTGTAAAGATCAACTTACCCATTTTTAAGTTTCCAAAACAAAATCCTTATTTTCATTTTGCTTCAATCTTGGGTAAAACCTTCTTATTTCTACTATATTGAAAATATGAGTTTCATTCCTTTAAAATATCTTTTTAAGACCTCATTGGTGTTATTTTTGAAAAGATACTTATTTTATCAAATCATCTATTTCGAAACTAATTTTTGAAAACTCCTTTCTTGAAATGCCACGGTTTTATAGAAAATTATTGCTCTTGTCAAAACTAGTTTATTAATCCTTAAACTCTTTTGGAAAAAAAACCAACCCTTTAATGACTTTGATATAAAAAAAAAAAAAAATCCTTTCCTTTAGTTTTTCAAAGAACTTCTTTTATCAACTCTTGTAGCTAATTATTTTTCTTATATTCAAAATTTGTTTCATGATTTAAGTTACCATTGGTCATTATAATATTTTAACCATGAATCATTCAAGTTTATGAGCATAAGTAAATAAGCAAAAATAAAAGAGAGATATGAACATGAACATATAACAATATACATATATATCAAGTATTGGGAGATCTAAGCTCCCGGGACAAAGAATAAATTCCGTCCCTAAAATATAAATAAAAGAAAGAAAGAAAAATTATTTTGACTTGATGAGGACAAGTCTAAGACTAGAAAAGACTAGTCTTAAAATACTAAGAAAGCAAGTAAATAAATTGCATTCATAAAGTAAATAAATAACAAGATCAAATATAAAACAAGTAATAAATGAGAAGGTATAAATATGCATGAAGGTAATTCTATGAACAAGAACCAAACATGATCTTAATGTGGTTGTCTTTAGTTTTTCAACCTAAGAAACAACATGAAAACCATATAAGGTTACTTGACATGGGAAAAAAAAATGAAATATGAGTTCTTCATTACCTAAATGGGTAAGAAGAAAAGAATGATTGCTTTCTTGAAGGTTTTTGGTAGTGGTTAGAAATGAGGCTTGAAAAGAAACTTATTTTGGTAGAAGAAGAGAGTTCTTGTAAGAATATGAAGAGGAGTGTTTTGGAGAGAATTTTGCATAAATTCTCTACTTGAGAAAGGTGTGAAGAAATGAGAAGGGGAGAGGTGGTATTTATAGGAAAAGATGAGAGGAATTAAGAGTGATTTAAATAATTGAAAAAGAAAAAAAAAGAGAGGGAAGAGAGAGAGTGATTGGATGGCAACATGATGGGGGAGAGACAAAAGTACAATTATGATTAATTTTTGTGTAAGAGAAGTGATATTTTGTAAGAAAGGTATGAGTAGATTTTTATGGGAAAAGAAAATGTGAATAGTGTGAATTGTGTCATTTGTAAGAGTGATTAGAAATAAAGTAGAGAGAGTGAATAGTGTAGAATAGTGTACTAGTGTACCTTGAATAGTGTAGAAACAAATTAGTTACCGATAGTAATTAAAATACGAATGAAATCGCTATATCTGATATTTTTAGTTACCGAAAAATTATGAAACTGATATTTTTAGGAATCTTATGAAATTACGAGTCTAACGGTATCAATGGTGTATTTTTGGTATTCCGAGTCCCGGGACACGCTTTTCGAAGTCTGTGTCCGAACGGATTCGAAATAGGCCAAAAACTTACCAATCTGATATTTTTAAGCAACCTTATACTATTACGAGCTATTCTACACCCTTAAACCATATCTCGGTTTCTAGGGTTAAGAGCGCAGGATTGCCGGACTTAAACTGCTACTTTCCACTAGGGTTTTGTTGACTTAGGATTCCCGGTTGACTTTCCGATTTAGGTATTGCCAAATTGGAAACTGAGATTTTCTATTTGTACAACGTATTTAGTTTGAGAAATTTATTTTTAAAAGTATTTAATGTCTCTTACTGCTTTCGGAAATCTTGAATTGAATTATTATATCCGGAGTTTTATCGGTAATGGTTACCGGATATGATTTTCTTGAGTTTGAGTCAAATATCGATTTTTGGAATGATTTTAGGGAAATCTTGATTTTTATAATTTGCTTTGAAAAAGGATCTTCATAGTGTTTTGTTTTCGAAATTATTTTGCTTCGATTTAAGGTTTTATGAACAATTGGTTAACTTAAGGATTATTTAATTTGTTATTTTGTTTCTTGAATTCTTCCTTCTTAAGATTACGAGATTTCAATTTCTAACTCGTTCTATGATTCTTAGGAGTTTGATTTGATCGTTAGGACTTTATTGTGATTTTCGTCTCTTAGGATTATTAGTTTGGTCGTTTGGGGAATTTCCAAAGTCTATATTTTATTATTGGCAAATAAATTTCCTTAATCGTGCCAAAGCCTGGTTATGGAATTGGCTTTTGGTGATTTCCTGATCCTTCAAATTGTCATGTTATGGATTAACTTGCTTTTTAGCAAATTATCACTGTGTTTTATTTTTATCCCGATTTTTATGAATTATAGATTAGGTAAGCAGTTTATCTTACGTAATGGTTTTTGGACTTAAGGACTTTTGTAGTCCTTATTTTATTTTTAGATTTTCTCAAGACTAATGAATTCTTACTTTCGTTTATATTTTAGGACTCATTCGAAGTTCGGTTTTAATTTTAAGTGATTTTTGGGGTTTATTTTCAAAGTTCATCTTGAAATTATTTATCAAAATTTTCCGAGGCTTACAGGAAGCAAGGTTCCTTGTAAGAACAAGAGAGAAAGAAGAAAGAAAGAAAGAGAGGAAATAGAGAGAGAAAAGTGTAAAGAATGGCTAAGGTTTGAAGGTGTAAATGAAAGATAGAGAGAATGAGTGTATTAAATGAATGAAAGAAAGAAAAAAAAAAAAACAAGGGCAACAAAAGAATAGGTGCTGCACGTGAATGAGAGAAGAGAGAGAGAGAGAGAATTTGTTGAGTTTTGACTTGAAATTGAAATGTGTAATTAATGTGTAATGTAGCTTCTTGAAAAAGCGTTGAAAGAGGGTGATTTTAATTAATTTTTGGAGTATTTCAAGAGTCAAGGCAGCCATAAAGGAGTCAAAATCTGCCATGAAGTGATATAATGAAGTGTAAAAAGATTGAAGTGAAAAAGAAGTGATATGTGAAATGTGTACTTAAAAGTATGGGTTGTAAGAGTACTTTCTTAATAAAATAAAATAAAATAAAATAAAAATAGAAAATTTATTCCAAATATTTGTAGCAGATTTTCATAATTAAAATAACATAATTAATTAATTAATTTTAGTGAATTATCAAATAAGTTACCGATATGATCAAAATACGTGAATATGGGCTATAAATGATATTTTTATAACCCGAAAAATTCTAAAAATTAAATTATTTTTCAAATATTTTCCAATTATTAAATTAATTTACTTTATTTTTAGTATCGGATCTTAAATAGAATCTGATCCTGTAAAAACCCGAAACGAACTAAATTTTGGAAAAACGAAATTTTCTATAATATATAAATTATTTATCTAAAAATATAAGGCTTTATAATAATAATAAAATTGTGTAATGAAATAAAAGTGAATAGTGCAAAAGACTATTTAATTACTGGTAGTAATGAAAATACGATAAAAAGGTTATAACTGTAACTTTTATAACCCGAAAAATTATATAACTGATATATTTAGAAATCTTATGAAATTACGAGTCTAACGGTACTAATGGTATATTTTTGATATCTCGAGCCCCGGGACACACTTTTCGAAGTCTGTCTCCAAATGGGTTCGAAATAGGTCAAAAATTTACCAATCTGATATTTTTAAGCAAACTTATATTACTTCGAGCTATTCTACACACTTAAACTACACCTCAGCCTCCAGGGTTAGGGGCGCTAGATTGACGAACTAAAATTACTGTATTCCACTTAGGGTTTCCGAGTGATTTTCCGGTTTAGATCTTTGTCAATTTGGAAACTGATATTTTATGTTTATACAACATATTTGATTTGAGAAATTTATTTTAAATTTTATTTTTGTAAGTATTTAATATCTCTTAATGTTTTCGGAATTCTTGAATTGGGTTTTATTTTCGGAAGTTAATCGTTATTTACTTTTTAATAATTTGTTTTTGGGTTCTCTATTACCCGATTTTATAAGTCAGAGTTACGTATGGAATTTGTTGTACGTGGCGGTTTTGAATTTGAAGACTGTTGAGTTTCTATTTTATTTTTTTGAGGATTCTTATTTTTCCCAAGATTAAGAAATTTCTGAATTCGTTCGTAATTTAGGACTAGTTGAAGTTCGGTTTTAATTTGGAGTGATTTCTAGGGTTTATTTTCGAAGTTCATCTTGGAATTACTTACTGGAATTTTCCGGGGCTTACAGTTGGACCAAGGCTTAGAATGTGCTAAGTCGTCTGTCGAACCTAGGATTACTGAGGTGCTAGGCCATCTGTCGGACCTAGGCTTGGTGATGTGCTAGGTCATCTGTTAGACCTAGGCCTAGGCTTAGTGATAGAAACTTTGTCAAAAAAAATTTTTCCTTTTTTTTTTTTAGCAAATACTTACTTGGCACTTGAAGTTTTTGGTCCATTAGGGAAGACTTGACTAAGAAAGTTATGGTCTTGGAACGATGGTAATAACTTTTAGTGAAGTTACTTTGTTGTTAAAGGTTAGCTTTCCCCTACTAAATTACCAGAATCGTCTTAAGACGATTTTTCTAAGGTTTCTATTTTCTTTTATTTTTTTAAAAATTTCTAGATTTTTTTTACAAGGAGACTCGGATGGGCTTCGGGTCTCTTTTTTTTTAAACATTTTTTATGGAAAATATTTTTTTGAAAAATTCTTTTTATTTTCTTTCTTTTTCGTAAATTATCTTCTTAAAACCCTTAAAAAAAATTCTATTTTTCTTTTGGAAATATTGCCAACATTTGAGAATCCTTTGAAATTAATTACGCATTGGGCTTATCCCATTGATCACTTGTTTTAGTTTAGCCTTAGGCTTAACTACTAAACCACTTAAGCTTTCTCATTAAATAACTATTAAACATTGGGGAGAAAACTTTTCTTTTTAGGACCTTAATTTGCTTCTATTGGGGCATTATCTTTCAACTTTAAAGCAAATAGTTTTTAAACTTGAGGCAAATACCTTCCAAATTGGAGCAAATGATTTTCCATGCCCCTGTAAATGATTTTCATATCAAGGGATAATTATCTCATTCTAAATTGTCTAGTCCAAGAGGACTTCCTTACACTCTCTTAGGCTGATTTTCATATATTTGCCTCGGATTCCAAAAATTGTGGTCTGACTTGTAAGTGATACATATTAGTTAATCTATTAGGTCTTTTTTGGACCTTAATGTAAGCTTTTTGGTTATTGTCTTAAATTGAAATGGATAACTTATAAAGGCTTTCTCTGAAATTTATCTTCAATACTCATCGGGTTTACAAGTCAAGAACCCTTAAAGAAAACTAATAATGTGTTTGTCCCTAGTTTCAAGGGCATCAATAAGTCAACTCCTATGATCTGAAGAGTCTCTAAAGGGAGTGGTGATGAGGGTGGGCCCATGATATAAAATTAATGTAGATTTTGGACTTTGTGTTTTGATGGGTTTTGGTGGTTTTGAACTTTGAGCATACGCTTGCAGTTTTTAGGCATAATCAACTTGCTTGATTATTGTTCCTTTTTTTTCCTTCATTTTTTTTACACTTAATTATTTTACCTTTTCCTTCTTTTTTATTTTTTCCTTTCTAATTCCTTTTTCTTCCTTTTTTTTTCTTTTTCTTGTTTTTGTTTTTTTGTGACATGAATCCAAGGTGATTTATGTTTCTTCATCTATCATTAGATGACTTAAAGCTCAAAGTATATGGGTTGTGTATTGTATTCTTCCTTTCAAAGGAGATGAATTATTTATATCAATTGATTGCCTTTAAATTGAAATGACTAAGGCAAGCACATAAAAGTTAATCATTTTCCTCCTTAATAACCCTTACTTCCTAATTGCCCCATTGTGGGATGGTTCTTGACAGGGTTCAATTAAAAAAAAAAATACTTCTTTAAATGACTTAAATGGGTTGGTAAGTGTATTTAGGATATTGAAATGAATGCCTAACGTCATTTTGACCTACATACCAAATTCAAGTCAGACCTCCTTTATAAAGACCCGGTATGCTTAATTCTCAAATTAAGCATACTAAGTCCCAAACCACGTGTAACTCTCACGAATTATACGTAAGGTTATCTTTAAAAAAGTTGTTTATGTTGAACTTTGCTAAACCAATTTTAATCTAAGAAATTGTTTAGTTCGATTTTCAAATAACTTGATTTGGCAGCAGAAAATCAAATTTTATAAAACGACTTATAAACTTCTACTCTCTACAGAACAAACCGGTTTTCTAAGAAACTAAATTTATAAAAATACTTTATGATTTACTCTTAAGGGTAGATAATTATTTAATAACATTTAAGCATTAACAAGCCCTTAAAAGAAAATACAATATATAAATAAATCGAGTCTCTATAAAACAAAATAAAGAAGGAACAAAATACAAATATATGTCGGTCCTATTACATTTCACTCATCTCCCAAATCTTCAAATTTGCTTAATTCCTGAGACAAACATCATCACATCAACAACAATAACAATAATAAGAACAATAACATCAACAGCCTCCACATCATCATCAAATCATCATCTCGTCATCCATCATCACCAACATCAACAACATCAACAAGAACTCATCATCATCAACTTCATCAACATCAACACCAACACTAACATCATCTTTATCAATAACAAAACCTGTAAAAAGAATAACAACAGCAAAAATGAGCTGAAGCCTAGTACACAGCAACACAATCACACATGGAGTGACACACGAGCTTAATTAAATGCAATGCACAATCAAGAAGTTATTATCTTTTCTTTAAAATAAACAAATCAACATGGAGTATTCAAACTCCGGACATCAAGGATCCAGTATCACGTCCTCCTCCCTAAGTGGTCCCTACTGTTCATACAGACTAGGCAGCCTCACCTTCCAACGTAGCTAGTAATACTAAGGTATCCTAAGTAATGCATCACGACACTCAAAAGGTTGATATAAATAGCTCGGATACTTATATCTCCTAGATAAATCTATCCAATAACGAAAAAGTACCATGCCCCCAATCTTAGTAAGGTGCCGCTCTCCAAACCAGATTCAATGGCGTAAAAGACAATCAACATTCATCAATTATTAAGTCAATTTTAACTTCTTAATTCATTTTAGATGCCTATCCTAACAACCAACATGCAAGTTACTGCGTACCTTAAATATGAAATCCAAACATAGCCTCAGGAGGAATTTCAGAAGATAATCCAAAAGATAAATCAGATATCCACTTCTGTTAAGAAAAGAACTCGTATAAGAAACTAAACTAAACTAATCATCCACTTTTCTCAAACTTTTATTAACCCTATTTGATTAGACACTAATTTGGAACCCCACTATGGCTGCGAAGATCGCCCCGCCAAAATATGGATAGTTCTCATTTGTCTGTTAAAGTGTTTCTTTTCACTTTGATTATGGTTATTTATTCGCAAAAGCATCAACAAGGCATTTATATTCAAAAACATATCAATCCAAAACAATTAAACATTTGAAACAACATACTTCTCATATAGAATAAGATTTATCATGTTTTTCTAACTAAAACCCATCATTAGTTATTAAGCCTATTTTACTTAACTTAGCCAAATTGATTAGATTTACTCATTTAATTCAAAAACTAAGTCAAGTTGATTAATATAACTTAATCTAATTCATTTTAACTCATTCAAGTTCATTTATTCAAGTTGAACCTAGAATTATCAACTAAGTTCATTTTATATCTAACTTCCACATTTAATCCAATTATTTGTTAAATTTATAAATCTATCTAAATCATGCTTAATTATTTTAATCAATCATTATAACACATAAATTATCATATATCTATCTCATTTTAGTCCAAAAATATCCATTTTCTAAAGCAAACACACATAAAACAAACAAAAATAAGTTTTTAACTTTGCTTGGAAAATCTATCAGTTGGAAATAAGTGAAATTTAAGCACTGATAATTTTAAAATTTGCAAAAACTCAAAACATAAAATTTGTAGATCTCTTTTTAGTCTTTCCAATGCAACTTGAATCACCTCAATCAAAGGTCATATGAAAAAGTTATGACCAAAATACAATCAAGTTGCGAAACAGGGCAACATTGTAAAACGAATGCTGGTGCTTCTACACCGGCGGTGTAAATCTCAAAGCCGGCAGTGTCGAGGTTCAACACCAGTAGCGTTGGAGGCAACTTTAAGAAAATTCCTTCTAATCACTTCAACACCGCCTCAAAGCTAGCCACGTAGAAGCTCTAAGAGGCGGCGTTGACGACAAAACAGCTTTGCAAAAACATGGTTTTTACACGTTACTCTTATCAAAACTTCTTCAAATCATCTACTGAGCTTCCTATATCAATTCTAACATCAAATAAACACTTATAACAACTTCTAACACTTCAAACTTCATGCAACAACATCAAACAAATCCAAACTTCATCAAATCTCAACTTCCACTATTCATCCTCTTCCTCATCTACTCAACTTCCATTAACATTAATCCAACATATATAAATATAAACAGCACTTCCAACTCCATTCAACATCAATTAATCAATTATTAACTCAAACAACAAATAAAACAAAGATAACTTGAAATAGAAAACCTAGCTTTTGGAGAAACATGTAACTTCTTCTTCTATCTCCATTCTTAACTTTGATTTCTCCTTTAGCTTTGTTGAATTTGAGTTGTGGTGAGATTAACTGAAGAAAGAGAGGAGAGAAAATGAAATGAAGAAGAAGAAGAAGAAAGAAGATACAAGAAAGGAGAAGAAGAAAAGAGAGAGAGAGAGAAAGAAAAAGAAGAAAAAAAAATAAAGGCAGGGGAAGAAAAATAAATAAATAAGGGAAAAGATAAATATAAATATATTTTCAAAATAACGTATTAGATTTAGAACTACCAGATCAATATCCATAGTTCCAGAAGTATTTAGAAGATGATTTCTGAATTAATAGGTTAGAAATTAAGAACTTAAAATAAGAATTTAATTTATAAATTTAATTTGGATACACAGATATTTAATTTGAGTTCGGGTTTAAGAATTGATATTTTTATTCAAGCAAATGAACTCAAATTTTACTGAGATTTAGGAATTAGTGTTTATGCCAAGAATCAAGAGTTTAGGATTCCTCTAAACATTTTTAGAACATGTTTAGGGATTATAGGAATTTCAAACCTCAAAACCAACTTAATTATTAGCTAATTAAATTAAGCCCACTTGTCTAATTAAATCCTATAATTCATTTGATTCATTTAATCTATCTAAACTCAATTTCTAATCTAGGTGAAGGTTTGGGGTATTTCATCCTTTAAGGAATAAGTCCATTTCCTCCCTTATATGCCACTTCACTCTCGAGTGTTTAGGTTTGGTGTATAGGATTTATTTTGCCTCTTATCATTCTAGACTTTTTAAGATAATGAGGTATCATTCTTGGTTTTCAATGATCCACTTTTCAATTACCTCAAAATAATTTACTAAATGCCCCTTTTGTATTGGCTTTAGATTTTAGAAATCAAATCCAACAAATGCTCCTAGTTAGTAAATTATCAAGTGCTTTTGGTTGGCCCCCTATTTCTGATCTCTCATCATTTATAGTTTGCTTTTATCTTAAAATGAGTGATCATTGGGCCAAAAATTTGAAGTATCCTTGCCCATTAGCAATTCTCCTTTTCCTATTTTTTTCATTTCTTTTTTTTTTTGTTTAAAAAACTTTTACTCTCCCTTTTTTTATTTTTAAATTTGTTAGAAAATAAGTTTGAAAAACTTTTTATTCTCCTTCTTTTATTTTCAAATTTATTAGAAAACTATCTTCTGGAGATAACAAAACATTAATTATTGAAAGGATGATGAATATTTATAAAAAAAAAAAAAGTATTTTAAAATCACATTTTATAATGACTATTTATAACCTAAAGTGGAAATTTATGTATACAGATAATTCATTATTATTTTTATTTTCTTTCATTTTCTCTTTTTTTTTTCTTTTCAGAGAAAAAATTATTTTACAAAGAACAAAAATAATTGTAAAAAAGATGACCCATTTTAAAAAAAAAATTACAAATAGAGAGTGACATTTACAAAATAATAAACTTGAGTTTAAGGGAGTGGAATACCTATAACAAAGGTAATTCTCGTTGAAAATGACCTATAACTATCTAATAGATGATCGAATTATATATAATCTGTGGGTATTTACAAGTCTACTATACGTTGTTTTTTTTACAACTTTTATATACAAGTTTTGTATTTACTACGTTATGATGTATATAATCTAAAGAGTATTTGCAAGTCTAGCTTTTTTTTTTAAATTTATTCATTTACAAAAAATGAAAAAAAAAAAAACAAGATTAATGATGATTATTTTATATACATATGTACACTATTTTACATGAGTAAAAAAAATCTTTTATCTTTTTTTTTTTATTCAGAACAATTTACAAGTATTTTATTATTTTTTAATTTTTTAAACTATATACAAACAACTATAATAATACCAACAAGCTATTATTTACAAAGTATAATAAATAATTCACATTACATATTACACATGCAATCCACATGGATGCAGCTTTAAGGGTTAACAACTAATTAATGATGAGGCAATTTTGGAAATTTTCATTTCAGTTCCAATCTTATTTTTAAAAAAAGTGAAATAAATAATTTGAAATTGTAAGCCCTTAAAGTATGCCTTATTATTATTTAATCGCTACCAATGTTCATGAATGCAATTGGGTGGGTTGTAAAGGCTTCTCAGTCTAGTAGATCGTAGACCAACAGTATACTAGAGTGAGAGGTTATTCCATGAAGCAGAGAGTAGAAAGCCATAGCTCCCGGATCATACTAGCGATCTCCTTGCCTAGAGTCCTAAGACGACCTAGTTTTGACCATATCTACAATACAGTTTTCATAAAATCCATCCCCCCCCCCCAAAACACACACACACACAAACACAAAATCCAAAAAAATAAAAGAAAAAAAAAAGATAATATTTGCCCTAGTTAGGGGCATTTATAGAATTGTCTTTTTTATCTGCATCACTTAAAGAAAATATTAGTATAACTATTTACCAATTAATAGCTATACAAATAATATACAAGAATAAGCAAACAAAGGATAAACTTTAAATTTAAAACTTTAAGTGGCTAGCCCTCTTAAAAATACGCATCCCCAGTGGAGTCGCCAAGCTATCGAACTTGGATTTTTCATTTTCTAGTTTCATTTCTCTTAATTAGATTTGTACTAAACCCGAACCTCTTCAATACAAACCTGAGACTAGAAATTAAAAGAAATATATTTTTAAAGATATTTTAGAGTCACTACCCAATTAAGACCGGGAAAAAATATAAGTTAGAATCAATTGACTGATTAATTCTAACTTAGCTACTAGTTTGCGAAAAAAATGAACTTAAAACCAAATCTTATGAACCAGAGATTTTGGATTCAGGGGCTATCCTGTTAAAACCATATGGTTACCACTTAACATTTATCCTTTTAATGCTTAAAATAAATAAATCTAATTTCATGAATTTCTATATTTACAATTCTATTCACAAATCAATAAAAAAAATCTCTTAATATTTGCAACTTAACTAATTAATTCAAAATTTACAAGATAATGGAAAAAAAATAATTTTTTTTCGATTTTATGTCGCCCCAAAAGTACCTATGTACCTACTAATCAGGAATAGACAAACGTTATAAAATTTTAATCTACTGGTGATTTTTAGGATTTAGAACTCTTTTAGCTTTAAACTTATTAAATTTTAATTTTTTTTCCTTAAAATAGATTTTTGTATGAGACCCTATGAACTATCAGATCTATTTTTCCTTATTTTAGAAAATAGATTTTTCTAAGTCTAAAAAAAATTATTATATTTTTCAGTTATACATTTTTTTTTTTTTGCATTTCTATGTATTTGTAAGTATTAACACATATATCTTATACATATATAAATTTATATTCACATACTATATCTATATTTTGTATTTTTCCTTTGTTTTTTTTACTAATAATGATAATAATAAAAAAATAAAATATTATTTTATATATATACACATATATATACCAACAAAAGAATTTATTATATTTTTTATGCATTATATAATAATAATAAACTCAACTTTCGGATATAGAGCAGGGGCGCGGGTCGAATGCGTGCGCGGAGTCAGGTTCGGGTCAACTCGGGTCGGGTTGAACGTGTGAAGAAGACGACGGAAACTCTTGGCGATTGCTAGCAGCATTCTAGCTATTGTTGACAGTGTTGGTGGTGTTGAAGCGGCCAAATAGGGAGAGGTGAGTTGTCTAAGAGTGGTGGTTGGCTTCGAAAACCACCCTAAGCAATGGTTTCGAGATCAAAGAAGGGGGCAATTGGCGGTCAAAATATAGGTTTGTTGCAAAAAATTCTTAAAAAAGCGATTCCTTTGTACTTCAGTATTTAGACTGTGTTTGAAGTGTTTTTTTTTTTATTGCTTGTTGATGATGACCGAACAGTGAATTCGAAATCCTATTTATAGGATTCGAATTAGGGTGTGGTGACCACCATAGTTGGTGGTGGTGGTTAGATTCGCACGTGAATTTAGATAAAATATGGTGATTACCTACCAGATTGGGCTTCTAGATGGATGATAATAACATCAAATAACAATTCTAGAAGCCCCAACGAATCATGTTTGAATTTGTTCCAATTTTCATCACACACAAAAAACGAATTTTGACAAACTTTGAATCCAAATTCGAAGGCCAAATTGTGATTTTTGGATCTGATTCTTGATTCTAATTTGTAGTACTCCATGCGTACTTCAAGATCGCTCCATCAATTTGATGAAAACAAGCTTGAAAGTGGATAAAAAATGGGTCGAAAACAAGCTGTTTGTGTGGGGAAAACATGGCTCAAGGAGGAAGAAAATGCACGTGTGGTACATGCGCGTGCCATACGCATGATATGCATGGGCGTGTGTACCTCACTCACCATGCATAAAATTTTTTTTCTGCTTCTCGCGCGATTCAAACCGTGGTCTCCAATGTGCATATGTATGTCTTTTACCAACAAGCCATTGGCCTATACCTCAGTTTTTTTATGCATTTAAAATGTATATTAGGTTTTAAAAAAAATAGGTCTAATTAAATAAATTTATTTAATTAGACCCAAAGTTAATTTATGATAAAAAATAATATTCTATCAAGCTCAGAAAAGTTTTTATAACAATTTATATGTTTGTTTTAATTTGTGGGCTCAATACAATATTAACTTTTATTACAAATTAGAACCTTAAAATAGGCAAAAATGGGGTGTCTACAGATACATATCGAAGTCACAAATTTTAGAAACAATTATTTTTTTTAATGAAACAATTAAGAGTAAAAGTAATATGTTTATTTTTTTTTTTAAATATGTAAAACGGTTAGGTTTGGTTTAGAGTCTCTAACCAAATCATGAATTGTTTGCTCTTTACTGAACTGAACCGCAAACTAAACTGTTTAAAAAATAACCAAAGTTTCGGTTGAATTCGATCCGGTCCGGTTTGGTTTTTTTTTTTTTTTTTCCACAGCCCTAGTACATATGCATTTATAATGCATAATTTCGTATTATTTTATATATTAAAATTTTATCAATATTTATATCTTACTAATTGAAACCTTTCTTCCGGAAGACAATCTAAACAAAAGAGAATGAGAATTGATGCAAAGTGCTCAGTTACATCAATAATATTCACCTGCGAAATTTCACGATTTCTTTCCCCCAATGACATAGAAACATAGGTGGCCCTAATTGGATAGAAATAAAATTATAGTTGACAATAATAATTCTATTTTGCACGTATTGAATCTCACTTTGTGCAAATAGTAACAAATGGAAAATTGATTTAAAATATCATAAATCTAACTATAGTCACGTATTTTCCCTTAATTAAAAATAGAGAGGAAAAACAAAAAGAAAAATTATTCAAAAAATTTTATGGTTCTATTATTAATTTTGATGTGATCGGTTTCATCACCATCCAATGGCTCACATCATATCCAATTATGATCAAATTACTAAAATAGTTAATATTTTATTTATTATATTTATTTTAACAGTTAAATTAATGATAAAACGGTCCCAATCGATGGGACAGTAGAACTATTCCGTTGTTTTTCCGTATGCTATAAATATTAATGTGCAAGGAACGCTGGTGCATATTAATTAGAAAGTGCCAGCGTAATTTTGTCGTTGATGTCATTCCTTTTAGCGGAGATGCAATTTTGAAATTTGAACATACCTCTTCCAAACTCATTATTGTTGTCGCCGATTTGGTCTAAACATTTGTGCATATCTATTTGGTCCATAGGGAAATCTAGAGCCACCATTTAATTCTGGTCTCCGAATAAAATTCCTTAATTGGAAAACCCAGATTCTTATTAATGTGCCTTTATTTATTAGCTTTTGTAGCCGTTTATATGTGTATATATATACACAGAAATGCATATCCTCATTACCATCAAAATTTAATCCTTTGATTGCCTATTCATAAGAACATAGGTTTAACAAAAAAAAAAAAAAAAATGGATGTTGGCAAGGAAATCGCATCCAGTTCGACGAACAGGAAGAAGTCATATCGTCGCCACGATGCCCGCCAGATACAAGAGCTTGAGGCGTAAGAATATAAATTATTAACAAAATCTATTATTTTTGAACACACACACACACACACACATATATATATATATATATATATATACATTCTGTTCATAAAACCCCTTTAAGGATATGATAGAATTGATAAAACATGTAATACAGAGTTTAAGGTTACAATAATTAATCTGCAAATAGCAAAACAAAAAACATCTCCATAAAAAAAAAATTTTAACGTATTTACCTCAATCTTTTATATCTATATATATATATATATATAAATATATATTGATAAATGAAAAACTTACTTTGCACTCGTAGGAAAATATTTGTATAGAAGAAAAAAATATTTGACTAGCAAATATACGAAGGATATTCATTGATACAAAATCATGGCATAAAAAAAAAAAAAAAATCCAAGACATGTTTTCTTAGGAGTACGTTCAGGTTCTTGACACAGCTAATCAGGATTTTATATATTTATTTAATGATTTTTTCAAATGTGAAGTGTGAAGCGTGAGTTGTCTTACTAACGATATTATCTGTATTAATTACCATATGCATTTAAATTCCATTCATGTACTTAGAAATATTTATTTTGGAAATAACAATGAATATCAAATATGATTAATATTTTAAGAGTCACCTTTATATAATTTTTTAATAGATTAAGCAAATATTTTTATTGTCGAAACCATAGCTATAGCTTATTATCAATTATCTTGAATCAGATTGATTTAATTGGGTTATTTGGAACCAAGTTATGGGGAAAATAGATGGGATGAAATTTTCTGGTATTATTTCTATACTGTTATTCCCTACGACCAAACCAAACATTTCCACATTTTTGTTTTTTAATTGTACAATTATGTGATTGTGCATATTTGTTTTTTCTTTGACATTAAGGTTCTTCAAAGAATGTCCACATCCTGATGAAAAGCAGCGACGTCGATTAAGCATGGAACTAGGGCTTGAGCCAAAACAAATCAAATGCTGGTTTCAGAACAAGAGGATTCAAGTACAGGTAGGTAGCTCCGATTTTTTAATTATACTATTGTTTAAGAAAGCAATTTATAAACATACACACAATCCATTTAATTGTTAAAGACTTTTATGCTTAGATCTACAGAATTAGAAAAAGGCACGATTCTAGTTTCGAACCAAATTAAAATCGAAATCATCAGTTCCATGTGTTAAAAATAAAGAATCGGAACCGTCTCTTATAGTTCTAGTCCAATTCCGTGGAACTGACGGTTCCAGTTTTAAAACCGCCTTTTTTTAAAGTAAAAATAAAAAATAAATAAATTAATTTTATTTTTAATACTAGAAATTTTAAACTTAAGAGAATTATTTATTTAGTTTAAAAGTATTAAATCATTTAACCAAATTTTTTAAAAATTTATTTAGAACACTTGTTTATTTATATATAAACACAACCAATATCATCCATTATAGTTAGTAATATGAGATTACAAAATACCCTAGAGCATAAAAAGAAAATTGCAATACAAAAAATAGTCTTGTGTTATTAAGGTAATGAATTTTGCTTTTATAAAAAGTTTATATAAATTAAATTATATATGATTTTAACTTATATTTATTTATGTTGTTGATAATAACACATTCAATATTTGTAAATAGATACTAAATTTTACTATTCATATGAAATAATGTAAACATTAATAATTATATATTTAATATATTTTTTTCCAATTTTTCTCTAATTTTCTTTTTTTTTTTCAATTAAACAGTTTGCCAATCTAGTTTTGGGTTGTAGAGCTGCCCGGCATAGGAATTGAAAAATCGGTAGCTCCTTAACCAATTCTGGAACCAGCCAACCAATCCGATTCAATTCTAAAACCGCCTGTGGTGGATCCGGTCCGATTTGAATCCGAACTATGCCCATGTCTATATAGAACTAATGAGTTAATAACCTAATCATTAAAATAAATAAATATATATAATATATATAGTAATTGGCATACTAAGTATTTTAATAGTGCGATAATAGTCATATATGAATTTAAATTTGAGCCCTTAAATATCTGGGAGAGCCAATCTTATTAAAAGATATGATTAGATGATAGAAATTTTCTTAGTTTTTTAACAAATATCCAACATGTACTTTTTTTATAAAAGAAAAAAAAAAATTACTGATACATAGATCTATTTCGTTCATGTACAGGCTCAACAAGAGCGAGCGGATAACAATACTCTTCGGAATGAGAATGAAAAGTTACTGTGTGAGAATCTCGCAATGAGAGAGGCACTTAAGAATCGAATTTGCACAAATTGTGGAGGTGGTCCTGCCCAAGCTGAAGACAAACTGACTACAATGCACCATTTACAGTTACAAAACTGCCAATTGAGAGAAGAGGCTAGCTTTTTATTACATGCCCTTTGCCCATCATACAACATTAATTTTGTTTCTCATTAGTTTGACACATGTTTTTACTACTAATGTCTTTTTATGTTGCAGTATGACAGATTATGCGCAACTCTGACCAAGAAATTGGGCAAGGCAGTTTCGCAAATAGATGGGCTATCGAAACCTTATGTTGGTTCAACATTGGATGTGTCATCATTAGAGTGTCTGAGAAACCAAGGAAGCAAAACTTCTTTGATAGATCTTGGTGACAACACCAGTGTCTTCCCTTCAAACCCTCCATCATTGGCTCAGCGGACAAGGGGAATGCTGGAAACAGCTAAAGACTCTATGGTTAAAACTGCTGTTGAAGCCCTAAGGGAACTGGTTAAGCTCTTGCAAGTGGATGAACCTTTGTGGACCAAGTCCGCTTGCGGAAAATATACACTAAATCGAGAAAACTATGAAGCGATGTTTTCAAGGGCTACTCATTTTAAAAACCCTGATGCTCGAATTGAGTCCTCAAAGGATTCAACCGATGTGGATATAAATGCTGTTGATTTGGTTGGTATGATGCTAGACCCGGTGAGTGATATGGATTGCTTTGAAAATTTTGGAAATATTCTCCTAGGCCCTAAGATTACTAGTAAGTGAAAGTAGACTTCATGAAAAAACATGTCGTCACATTTTCTTAACTTTTGAGAATATGAACTTATCTCCCAAATCATTATATCTACAACCCCCAAAATCTTCAGTATATTTTAATATCTTGGGTATGATATTGGTATATATATCAACCATAGTTTGGGGGTAGAAACTGCATATTATCAAAAGTTATAAAGTATATGCATACTCTTGGAGTTTATATCATCAATGTGAGTATGAATAATAGTTTTGAATGTATTTACAAGTTAAACATTTAGTACTTAACATTTACACAATTTTATAATTAATTACTTAAAATTTAAAAATATCAATTTGATATATTGAATTTATACTCTTTTTTTTTTAATTAATCTCCTAAACTTTAACCCCTTTTTCAATAAATTACTAAATGGAATTAGTCTACACTGCTATAAATGATATTAAAAATTTTTAAGTTAATAATTAACCCTTATAAACTTTAGATAGTCAATTATATAAATGACCAATTTCGAATATAAAATGTGACATTTACTATTTCTACAATCAGCTCTTTTAGGTTATTCTATAATCATGTTGTCATCTATTATTATCTCTTGTATTCCTCATGATTTATGATTTAAATTATCAAGAAGTAAGTACATTAAGCGACTTACCAATGGCATCATAACCAGGATCAATGGATGGATATCTTTTGCACAATTGTTAGAACAGCAAGAACTGTCCTAAGGTTTGAAAGTGAGACTTTAGGACAACAAAGTGGTCATTTACAGCTGGTAAGTTATGATTGTCTATGTATTGTACCTTCTTTCTTATCCTAATATACCCACTCGATAAATCTAACAAGAAATGGTTCAGATGTACGCAGAAATGCAGATCCTTTCCCCTCTAGTTACACCTCGGGAATTCTACTTTCTTCGCTATTGCCAACAAATTGAGGCAGGCGTGTGGATTGTTGTGGATGTGTCATATGATTTTAACAATGAGAACATTCTTGCTTCCCGTTCGTGGAGGCTTCCTTCTGGATGCATGATTCAAAAGATGCCAAATGGCCGTTTATCTAAAGTGAGTACCATCGCCTCCATTCTTTTCACATATAACTTGATGCCTTCTTCTATTATTCAAAGAAAAGAATCTACTAGCGCTAAGGATGATTATCATAGATTAGCTAAGTCATTCAATTAAATACAATCAAAATGATGCACTAAAACTCGAATCTTGAACCTCATAATTACAAAATTTATAAGTTTACATGTGATAAATCTAGTGTAATTTTTTATTTAACGTCCTATATTACTCAACTTAAAAAATGGTATATATAGATAAACGAGAATATGATAGATGGCACGATTGAATAATACTTCTTAGATAAACTAGGAACGAAACATGCAAATGTATTAGTAGCAATTTATTTTCATGTTTAGTTGGAAAATCAAGATTCTTCTCATGTATAACAGGTGACTTGGGTGGAACATGTAGAAGTCGATGATATAACTCAAATTCATAGACTTTATAGGAAAGCAATAGCTGGTGGCTTTGCTTATGGTGCAGAAAGATGGACAAATGCTCTTCAAAGGATGGGTGAAAGACGCAAAAATTCCTTCTTTTCAAATCTTCCCCCTCTTAATTACGACGGAGGTACTTCTACACCAACTTTTACCCCGAGCATGTTTGTTTGTAGGAAATATAATCTAACTGTTCTTTTTCGCATTTTCTATAACTTTAATATTGTCAAATATTATTAAAGTAATCTCAAAATATTGCCATAACTCGTGGCTTTAGAAAGTAGGTGATGGTTGAAGGCAATCATATAGCATCAAACAACCAGCGGACAGTGGTACTTGTCCATATTGCAAGCCAAATATATAATTCTTCAAGTTTATGATTTTATATATCTTTTTCTTAATTAAAATAGATACAAATTTTTTTAGGTACAGACATAAAAAAAAATATTTTGAATTTTAGGTGTACGATTCTACACATTTATGATATTATTCGTTTTGCATAATTTTATACTATTCTATTGCTTTTATATAATATAATAAATAGTAAAATCACGATCTTAGCAACCACTAGTAGTAGTTAACAATTAACTACATATATTAATTAAATGATGATTTCTATTTTACAAAGAAAAACAAAAGAAATTATTTTTGTTATTTTTTATTAATGTTATCGGCTTTTATCTATTACCACCACCACTTATTGACTGCAAGAATAATGTTTCATTGCTTCTTAAATAGTAAAAAACATTAGTAGCCATAACGTTTTGAGATTAGTTTGACAATATTTTACCAATGTAAACATTATATTACATCAAACACTCAAGCAAGCTCTTCATATGTTTAAGCTATATTTCGTATTTGCTCACTGATTATACAAGACATACTCTTTGCATTTCTCCAGCGATTAATCTCTCTGAAGCAAAGAGAAACATTATGAAGCTTTCACATAGGATGGTCAAGAGCTTTTGCTCTAACCTTATCATGCCTGTTAAAATGGACTTTCCTTGTTCATCTGATTTGGACAATAGTGGAGTACGGGTATCCCTTTCTAAAAGCACAGAACCTGGCCAACCCAATGGCATAATCATAAGTGCTGCTGTCTCCCTAAGGTTTTCACATCCACCTAATGTTGTCTATCGTTTTCTAATAGATGAAAGCACTCGCTACCAGGTACAATAATCAAATTCTCAATCAATCTGAAAGTACAAAATTATATAATAATAGACCACATTAACGGTGAAAAAAATTTGTCTACCTCCTTTTTTTTAGTGGGATGTACTACTTGGCGGAAAACCAGTACAGCAACTAGCAACTATCAACTTTTCAAATCAACCTGGAAACTTTATATCTGTAATCAAGGTAAATCCTAAAATAAACTATTTTTGTATACATATATCACTAAATTTCAAAAACTAGTATTTTTCTTAATTAGGCAATGTTTATTTGCAAGCTCATAATTTACAAAATAGAATTGCATGTGATGGTTGATTCAGTTACAATAACTATTCTAGAATTTGTTGACTTATGCTACTACTTTGCTAAAACAAACGTTTCCAAACCCTTTTCAATATTTGATGTAATTAGTGTTGTAATTTTAGATAAATGAATTAGGTAAATATTAACCTTTCAAATAATTAAAAAGAAGAATCAACATTTTGCAAAATGAGTTAAATGAGATATCCGTTGAGAAAAAATTAAGGAAAGTTGATAAAAAAATATTATTCACATCTTGATACTTTAAATGAACTTTACGAAATGCTGATACCTCTTTTTACTCAATTTTTGAAACATTAATTTTTTTTTTAATCACTTGAAATATTGATACCTTAAATAAATTTACCTCGAAATACTGATACTTTTTTATGTAATTTAACCAAAAGTAATTTTAAAGGACCATAACCTAAAGTTGTCTTAGTAAGCATAGCAAGAGATACACCTTGAATTATAATGGCAAGTCAATGGGTTGTAAAGGTAACTTATAAATTTGATTATAACTAAAGTACAAAAATGCTATGGAAAACAAGTTTTGTGAAACACATTTTACAATATTTTTAAAGATTTAGTAAATCTAATTTTGATCATTACTTGGTGAAACAGCCAACAGTTACAACTGAGACCAGCATGTTTATTCTTCAAGAAAGTTGCATGGACAATATGGGTGCCCTTATAGTATATGCTCCATTAGATATACCATCCATCAATATTATCATGACCGGAGAGGATACTTCAAGCATACTGCTCCTTCCATCTGGTTTTATAGTAACTGGTGATGGTGGTTGTCATGATCAACCTATGGGTTCACTGCTTACAGTCGCTATTCAAATACTAGCTAGTGGTTCACTATCATCTGAACAGGTGAATGCAAAATCTATCGCCAGTGCGGATACTCTTATTAGCTCCATAGCTCAAAATATAAAAAGAGGTCTCAATTCCGATAGCACACATGATTAAGTTTTGATTGGTTATATGTTGTTGGTCACAATTTAAATTTGGTTCACATTTGCTAGAGTGTTATAAGTGTTGTTGAACTTTGGTTTTGTTCATTATATCAAAATTGAATATTATTTAAGTTATGAGCCTACTTAAAGTTGACACATTTCCTTTTGTCTTGGCTAAGAATCATGGCTATTTTTTTTTAATACATAACACAAGACATGTGATATCAACTATGTATAACTATATTGTACCTGGGTTTAGCTCTATCAATATGTAAGATTTCTTCTATGATCAATAGCATAAATATGTGACATGTGAATGATAAATGTGTAATCTTGTGCAATGGTATGTATAAATATGGATTATACACAAGTACATACAATTATCATATTATACTATTCTAAGTTGCTCTTGATGATTTGTGTAAAAAAAAAATCCATTTGTTAAGGAAGATGAATGCTCTCCATGGAATCCTCTCCATCTCCATAGATTTAGAAATAAATAACTAAAATTATATAAATTTATAAGGGGAAACTACAAATAAACCTCCAAAAGTTTGACTTGAATATGCATATACCTTATAAACTTTAAAATGATGCAGACAATCTCAAACCTTAATAAACTACCAAAATAAAGTACATCGAAATCAAGGTTTGCAGGGGTTCAAGTATACTTAGATATACTATATAGGGTTATTTTTGCATCAAGGTCAAAATTTGGGGTATCATTTTCAACTTATGGAGGTTATTTGCCATTTATCAAAGTTGAGGGATGCATTTACAACATTTAAAATTTAGGGAATATATTTGTACGAAGGTCAAACTTTAAGTTGCTTTTTACATTTTCTCCAATTTTTAAGCTATCCCATGACATCATTATGATGTCATCGGTTGTATTATAATCCCAGCCATTCACAGTGGTATCTAAAGGAAGTAAATTGATGGAAATTGATAGAATATAAATAAAGATTATTCATATTTGTTTTGTTAAGATTCTAAAACGAATCATTTTTTTTCAATATTCATTATGTATTTTTTTTCAAAGTAAATAAGTATGTACAAGAAATAACAGTATGCTCTTTTGGTCTATCACCAAATTATTGTCAAAGACCTGTTATCATTTTACATTCTAAATAGAAACAGATTATAAAACCCCTAAGACTTAATGGTGCACCAAATATTTATATAGATAGTTGATATAGACACGTTAAAATATAGAATAAATTAATAACCATAATTAAGGAACATATCACTCAACCCACATTTACCATAACCACATGGAATTCATAAAAATAACAGCTCCACATAAAATTATCACCACAACGTCACAGGTGGCTTATAGAGTCCCCGCAAATACAACCACATGAAAAGTACATATTGATAGGGCTTGTGTCCAAACACTAAATAATCCTAAATAATAACAATTAACAGAGGATCCTCAAAACTAATGTAAAGACCCAACCTATTTAATTCTAAAATTAAACAAGTCAAGTCCCCAGCCACATATAATATTTTCATATTATATGTAAGGTTGTCCTAAAACTACTTGTTTATGTTGATTGTTTGTTTAACACCACTATATCTTCATCATACAACTTACATGAGCAATCTATACATTTTTACAATAAAACAAAAGGTTACAAAAGCTTGTGTTAATCTTAGGACACAACAAAAAGAATTTCATCTTATTTAATCCTAATAAGAAAATAGACTTTAAAATCTCTTTTTACAACACAAGGCTTAACTAATAAACCTTCTATACAAAATATATTAAATTTTCAAAACATCTTTCTTTAAAAACTTCTTCTTTAACCATTTGCCCCTCGGAATCCTATTCGTCCCATTCATCCAAGAATTTCTCCCAATCTGTCTCATATCCCAAATCACCATAACAATCATCATCATCACTTGAAAACAAATAAAAGTAAGCCAAAGGCCCAGTACACAGCAACAAAACCAAAGATAAAATGGCAAGCAAATTTTAGTTAATGCAACAACTCAATATCTCATTTTATCTTTCTTCAATATTTATTAAACAAATCAACATTGAAGTACTCAGACTCCGAGACAATCTACGGAAATCTTGGGTCCTGAGTAACGCTCTCGAAGCTTAGAGGGTTGATATAGGTAGCCCGAATACCTATATCTTCTAAATAGTTGTAAAGACCCGACCCTCTAAATCCTAAGATTTTGAGTACCGAGTCCCCAACCACATATAACGTTTTCACATTATATGTAAGGTTGTCCTAAAACTAACAGTTTATGAAATTATTTGATCAAAACAACTAAAACTTTATAAAGAACATTTAACAAAACAAGATTGCTAACAAAAGCAATCTATACATATATTTACATCATATATATACATTGTTTAGTGTCAATACAAGACACTACAAAATTACAAGTTTCTTAAAGCAGAAAGAATCCTAGGGGATCTTAAAGTCTTTACAAATTAGGCTTATCTATTAAGCCTTCTATACAACACTTTTCCTTTAGCAAAAAACTCTTCCAAAAGTCTAGGGTGTTCGAGTCCTATTCGTCCCACTCATCTATGAATTTCTCAAAGTCGGACCCATAACCCAAATCATCATAAAACTCATCTCTAGTACCTGCAAAGCAGCAAAAGTGAGCTAAAGGCCCAGTACACAATAACCAATGCAAAAACAAGTTATCAAGTCAACATAAATCCAATGAAATGCATCAGTAGACAAGTGTTTATCTTTATTAAATTTTCTTTCGCAAAACAACAGGGGGTATTCAAACCCCGAATACTTATATCTCCTATATCTATTTCATAAAGATAATATCTTCATTTAGGGTTCAAAAGTCGTTGCCCGACTCTACTTAAACTCAGTCCATAACATGAGCCTAGTTCACAAGTTCCCATAAACTTTGAACTAAACCATGGTATTTCCCCCTAAGTTTAAGCAAACATTACTCAGATACTATTCCCCCTATCGGCTACCCACTTAACCAAAAAGAATCGCTATTGCATCATAGCGTACCATTGCATCATGGTAAAGTCATTGCATCATGACTTGGTTAAGCGCCTAACTAACATGTCATTGCATCATGACAGGTTTGCTGCTCCTCGAACCAGATTAAACAGCGTAATAGACATCCAATTCAATCAAATATTAAGCCGAATCAAATTAAGTTAAATTAGGAATGCCTAGTCCTAGCAAACATCTAACAAGTTATTGTGTACCTGAACCCGATAGTATATCACTGTAGTCTTTCGGTGATGAACGAACCAAAGAACCCTTAACTAAAATAGGAATATCAAAATAATCAATAAATAAATATAGATTTCACATTCACAAATATATATACATATCACAATCCTAGATCAATTATACAAGGAAATTCATTAAACTTTGCATAGAGTTTTAATATTAAATTCATGCATAAAACATGTTTATCTAGCTCATATATTCAATAGGGAATTATATATGAAGTAAAGATTGAAAATTGAAGAAGTTTGGATTTGAAAAACTCAGGGGATACGCTGCCTTCCAATGCTTGCAAAAATTGATTGAACGCTGGCAGCGTAGGTATTTACGCCAGCGGCGTTTCACTCCGGCATTTAAAAATTTGGTTCTGTTCCACTTCAACACCGCCCCATACGCCGGCGGCTTAAACTCTCTAATTGCCGGCGTATGTTTTGAAGAACAAAAGCCGGCAAAATTTCTTATAAAAGCCGGCTGTGTTCGAAAGCAGCGTTAAAAGATTTACTTCTGTTTGGTTGCAATGCTACCTCTACACCGGCGGCATTGAATTTCCAGATGCCGGCGTACGTTCAAAACAGACCTATTCGACAGAACTCAATTCCCCTATTTTTCATTTTACAACTTTCTAACCTATAACACTTTTAAATCTTCTTCAACTTCATTTTTAGCTTCATATACTTACTCCTATCTACACTACTCAATCCTAGCAACTCAAAACATTAAATCAACACATTTAATCACTTCAAATCCCACTTCCATTCATCCTCAACTTTAACTACTCAAACTATCTTTATTTCTTCCCAACACTCTATATTACTACCACAACACATAAACAAACTTACACCCTAACAAAACACAATCCAAGCTAATTTCAATGCATGAACAAGCAATTTAGATAGCATTAAACTCATTCTATCCAAGATTTCACATAGCCACTATAAGAAATGAAAACAAAACAAAAGTCATACTTAAATCAACTCACATGTATATGCCTTGTCTTGGAGAGAATTTTGATTCACAGAGCAAGATGTTGTCTTTGGGTTAGGCTTGGAATTTGGAGTGAAAGAAGAAGAGAAAAGAAAGAAAGAAAAAGGAAAATTCGGATAAAAAGATAGGGTTGCAAAAAAGGAGTCTAATTAAGCAAATTTGAGTCTTAAACCTATCTCTAATTTGACTTTTAAGGCATATACAACTTTAGTTTACATTTGAGTGAATTTGAGTTTCATTTGGGGTTCATTTAGGCATAATTATTGACTTAACTAAGGGAAATTTCTATTAACTAATCTTAATCAAAACCAAAGTTGATTTATAGATCTAAACTTAACTTAACATCTTAATGTATAAAAGACACAATTACTAATTATACTATACACACATTAATATATATAAAACAAGGATATTAATTTCACCACATATACAAAATAACACATGAAATGTTCAATTTACACTAACCTAAACACATTTAGACTATTACCAAACATAACTATCATAAATCAACATGCTCATTTAGTTCAACAATTGGGATAAATAAACATATACATAGAAATTAAATAGAATTTAAATTTGGATCATTTCATTCTTCCCTTCTTCAAGAAGTTTCGTCCCCGAAACTTAACTCACCTTCTTAATCAAAAAGTTCAGGATACTTCTGTCTCATAACACTTTCTACTTCCCAAATCGCTTCTCTCTCATATTGGTTACTCCATAGGACTTTTACCATCGGTATTACTTTATTCCTCAATTCTTTGTCCATTTTTCCCAAGATTCTAATCGGTTTCTCCTCAGTGGTCAAATCCGGTAGTATCTCCGGTTGATTCGTGTCCAATATTGTGTCGGAATCAGATATGCATTTTCTAAGCTGAGACACATGAAAAACATTATGAACACCTGACAAATTTGGTGGTAGCGCCAATCTGTAAGCTAATGGCCCGATTCGTTCCAAAATTTCATATGGTCCAATATATCTTAGATTCAATTTGCTCCTTACTCCAAATCTAAAAACTCCTTTCGTCGGGGATATCTTGAGAAACACATGATCTCCAAGTTCAAACTCCAAAGGTCTTCTTCTCAAATTGGCATAACTTTTATATCGGTCTTGAGCAGCTTTTAATCTCTGTTTGATCATTTGAATCTTATCAATTGCTTGTTGTACCAAATCACGACCAATCAACACTCTCTCGCCCACTTCATCCCAATGTAAAGGAGATCTACATTTTCTCCCATATAATGCTTTATATGGAGCCATCTGAATCGCTATCTGATAGCTATTGTTGTAAGCAAATTCAACCAGAGATAAGTGTTCATCCCAATTCCTTCCAAAATCTAATCCATAAGCTCTAAGCATATGTTCAAGAATTTGAATCGTCCTTTCTGATTGACCGTCAGTTTGTGGATGAAAAGCTGTACTAAACTGTAACTTTGTCCCAAGAGCTTCATGAAGACTTTTCTAAAATCGATTGACAAATCTGGTATCTCTATCTGAAGTGATGGTCACTGGTACACCATGTAATCTCACTATCTCTCGAATATAAATCTGAGCCAATTTTTCAAGTGAATACCCAACTCTCAGTGGAATAAAATGTGATGATTTCGTTAGCCGATCTACAATGATCCAAATCATTTCATTCTTGGCTACTGTCTTTGGTAAAGCCGTCACAAAAACCATAGTTATCTCATCCCACTTTCATTTCGGGATTCTTAATGGTTGCAATTCTCCTCCAGGTCGTTGATGCTCAATCTTCACTTTTTGACACACCAAACACTTAGAAATAAATCTTGCAACATCCTTCTTCATTCCTTCCCACCAAAAATGTCGCTTCAAGTCCCGATACATCTTTGTGTTTCCAGGATGAATTGAATATGAAGAGGAATGCGCTTCATTCATAATTTGATGTCTCAAGTCATAGATCTCAGGTACATAAATTCTATCCTTAAACCTAATAATACCTTTATCATCAACCCTCATATCTTTTCTCCTCTTCTTACTTATCTCACTTCTCAATTTCTGGCTTCCAGGTTCTTCCAGTTGTCCTTGCTTAATTTGATCCAGAATCGTTGGTTGCACTGATAAACTCGCTAGCATAATGTCAACATTTTCCATGGCTATCTCAATATTCATCTTTGAAGATCTTCTTGTAATTCCGTTGAGTAGTAACAGAGATTCCACATTCATTGGTTTCTTTCTACTGAGCGCATCTGCTACAACATTGGCTTTTCCTGGGTGATACAAAATTTCAACATTGTAATCTTTGATTAACTCCAACCATCTTCGTTGTCGCATATTCAATTCTTTTTGAGTGAAAATGTATTTCAAACTCTTGTGATCAGTGAATATCTTACACTTTTCACCAAATAAATAATGTCTCCAAAGCTTCAATGCTAATACCACCGCGGCTAGCTCGAGATCATGAATTGGGTAATTCCTCTCGTGGGGTTTCAATTGTCTTGAGGCATAAGCTATAACTCGATTATCTTGCATCAAAACACATCCGAGTCCTTGAAGTGAAGCATCACTGTAGATCACGAACTCTTCTCCGCTAACTGGTAGTGCCAAAATCGGTGCAGAAACCAATCGTTCTTTCAGCTCAAGAAAACTTTGATTACAATCTTCATCCCAATCAAATTTCACATATTTTCTTGTCAACTTAGTTAATGGTGAAGCAATTTTGGAAAAACCTTGTACAAATCTTCTATAATAGCTTGCCAAACCCAGAAAACTTCGTACTTCAGTGACACTTGTAGGTGGTGGCCAGTCCAATACCGCTCTAATCTTTTCCGGATCAACAGATATTCCTTCTTTTGTAATGATATGTCCCAAGAATGCAACTTCTCTCAACCAAAACTTGCACTTGCTAAATTTAGCATAAAGCTTCCTCTCTCTCAATCTTTGTAAACAAGTTTCAAATGTTTCTCATGTTCTTCCATATTCTTTGAATACACCAATATATCATCAATGAAGACTATTACAAACTGATCCAGATAATCTTAAATACCCTATTCATCAAATCCATAAAAGCTGCTGGGGCATTTGTCAAACCGAAAGGCATAACCATAAACTCAAAATGTCCATATCTTGTTCTGAAAGCAGTCTTGGATATATCTTGTTGCTTAATCTTGAGTTGATGGTATCCGGATCTCAAATCTATCTTGGAAAATAATGCATCTCTCAGCTGATCAAATAAATCATCAATTCGAGGAAGTGGATACTTGTTCTTGATTGTCACTTGATTTAATTCTCTATAGTCTATACACATTCTTAAACTTCCATCTTTCTTCTTAACAAATAAAACTGGAGCACCCCAAGGAGAAATGCTTGGACGAATAAACCCTAAGTTTTGTAATTCCTCCAACTGGCTTTTCAATTCTTTCAACTCGGCCGGAGCCATACGGTATGGAGCTTTAGAAATAGGTGTAGTCCCTGGTATCAAATCGATCCCAAAATCAATCTCTATCCGGTGGTAAACCCGGTAATTCATCAGGAAAAACATCAATAAATTCCCTTACTACTGGCACCATATCAACTCGGAGTTCTTCACTACCCATTGTAGTTCCCATATCCTTCTCCCACAATTCCATAGAATACATACTCTTCGGTCTCCTTCTTTCCAACACATGAAGCAGTCTTCTGCCCTCCAACTCAAAACTTACTTCCGCTTTATTACAATCTATCGTAGCTTTGTAAAGATTTAACCAATTCATTCCAAGAATAACATCAAAATCGATTAAAGGCAGAACTAACATATCTATTGGCATGCTTTCATCAGAAATCACAACATCAACATTTCTACATACACATGGCTCTTTGGATTGCACACCAAAAGGAGTATTTACACTCATCATTCTATCATACAACACTTCAGAAGACACCACACTCATTCACAAAACTTTCAGCAACACATGCATGAGTAGCACCAGTGTCAATTAAAGTATATGCAGGATGATTTGCAATCTGTATTGTACCTGCCAGTGTATCAACGAAGGAGCTTTCTCACTGTTGTAAAGCAAATACTCTAGCAGCTGTCATTCCCTTTCCAAAGTTCGGTCCTTCATTCCTAGGCTTTTCTTTACAATTCTCCACATGATGACCTCTTTGTTGACAATGAGCACAGAAGATGGGCTTCAATTTAAGATCAAGACACTCAGAAGCTTTATGACCTACTTTCCCACATGCAAAGTAAGCTCCAGGAGTCCACTTACATTGAAATGATTCATGAGGCCCAAAACATATAGGACACCGCTTATCAAATGGAATGGAAGGCATAGAAGTCTTCACTACTTGTCCCGAACTTGGTTTCTTACCCAGATATGGTCACTTGCCTTTGTTAACATTACCAAACCTTGAATAAGGAGTGTATGATGTCATCGATCTCTTGCCCATAAATGTAGCACGTCTATCCCTCTGAGCTTTATTTTCATTATTAATTTGTTCCACTAAATTTGCTTTGATTACTGTTTCAGACAGTGTTGATAGTTGAAACTTCTTGACCTCACTCTTAATCTCCATGTTCAAGCCATCTTGAAACTTTTGAACCTTCATGATTAAGTCATTGCATCATGACAATTGGCTTAAGCATTTATTCTAACATGTCATTGCACCATGACATGTTCGCCACTCCCCAAACCGGATTTAAAGGCGAAAAACACAATCAATTCATGCAAGATTTAAGTTGTCTTGAATTTAGGTCAAATCAAGGTATGCATATCTTAACAAACTTTCAAGCAAGTTACTACATACCTGTACCCAACAATGTATCACTATTTTCACTCGGAGGAGAATTAACTGAAGAACCTTTAGCTGAAATAAGATATTAAAACTAATCAATAATCAAACATGGAAATTATATATATATATATATCACAATCTTAGGTTAATTATACAAGAAGATTCATTGAACTCAAAATATAGTTTATCACTTAATTCATACTTAAAACATGTTTATATAGCTTATAGATTCATTAGAAGACTAAATATGAAGTAAGGAATGATAATTGAAGAAGATTAAATTTGTAAAACTCAAGGGATATGCAGCCTATTTACACCAGCAAAATTGAGGTGAACACCGGCAGCATTGAAATTATATGCTGGCGGCGTTAAGCCCGGCGTTAAAAATTTTGATTCTGTTCGCACCCTACACCGCCTATACGCCGGTGGCGTTAGGGGCTCTAATGGCCGACATATACTTTGAAAAATAAATGCTGACAAAATTTCCTCACAAAAGCCAGTGGCGTTTTAAGCGGCCTTAGAAAATCGGTTCTGATCACTTTTAATACTGCCTCTATACCAGCACGTTAAAGTATCAGATGCCGGTGTACACTTAAAAAACAAACCTATTCGAAAATGTTTCATTTCCCCAGTTTTACACTTTGAAAATTTATAACTTATAACACTTTTAATCCTTCTTCAAACACATATTTAACTTCATACACTATCTTCGACAATGATGAGAGTTGAAGCCCCTTGGTCGCATATTCTGATGTTGATGACAAGGTTTCCACTGTAGTTGGAAATTCCAATGTGCTACAAGGTAAATGTCTGCAAATTCTTGAGGAAACGTCTTCTAAAGATAATGGGTATTGGTTTGCTGATGGGGAAAGAATCCTTCTCGTTGTTGTCTTATAGAATCTTCTGGTTGTTGAATCAAAAATTGGGTATTATACTCCATCCTATCTTAAAAACAAATAAACACAAACAAACAAACAAACACAAAGATAACAGAGAAACAAATAGCTATACTAACAAAAAGATATATGTAAAAAACAACTAGAATAATAAGTGAAATGCTTTCTAATATTACCCTATTGGGCTTCAAATACATGAATCCAACACCATTCCCCAACAACAATGCTAGAAAACTTGATGGTTGATTTGTGGGTTGCAAATTCTCTCTCTATTGCATTTATTATATAAAACAAACTTTCAAAATCACAACTCAAAGCTGAAGTTTTTAAAATTTATAAAACTAATTAGTTCTTTTCAACTTTGGTTTACCAACTTCCAACATCCATGGCAAGTGCACCTACCAAAGTAGTATAGAAAGAATTAAGTCGGATCCCAAGCGAATGATGGCAACTATTATACTCACATTCCATTTATTATCTAGTAAGGAAAAGAAGCTCAGCAAAACATAATAAAAGCAAGAAGTTATGCTAGGTTAGATATATTCACATACGCTTTCAGGGCAAAAATTAAAGATCAATTTGTGAAAATGCAAGACGATAGCCCAAGATTTTCTTTACCAATTCCTTATCATGTGATTTCAAATCTAAACTCTGAGAGAGTTGTTGCTGATGTATTTGGACTGATGGATTCACTGAGTTAAAATAAAGCTTCTCTCAAAGTCAATAGTTCTAGATCTAGACCAGAGACCAGAGACCAGACCATCAGAATCTCTTCTCAGGCTATCAACGGTCTAGACCTGCATAAAGCTTAAGAATCCTTTATTTAAAAAATCAACCTAATGCATTTTAGAAACAAGTGACAGAAAGCCTCACAATCCCTCTCTCAAGGCGATTATGCATAACTCCACTAGCAGCCGAAGATCTATTCAAAAGAATAATCTCTCAGCCTATTAAGTTGAAATCAAACATGGGTCTAATAGGTGCACCACACAAACAGATTCAAGCTACTAGTCACAAATACTCAGTCAATTGACTTGAAAACGCATTTGATTTCACATGAATCAGGATTTAGATTTGCAAACCCGAAGCTCTAGAAGATTAGTTCTCCATGGATTTAAAAATTAAGAACATCGTCTGAAGAAATAAAATGAGATTAATCGAATAATATCACAATTCAGAAAAAAGTCTTGCAGAAATTACAAATAATGGGTTAAAATGATTTGTACCAAAAAACTACGAGATCTCAAAAGCAAGAAGAAATAAAATTCTTTCGATCCAAAAATGCTCTTTCTACACTAAGTTAATACTATTCTATCGTATGTATACTATACCCCCCCCCCCCCCCCCCCCCTTTTTTTCGCGTGCCTTTGCATGTTTATTTATAGGCTCAGGGCATGGAAATCATGAAGATTTTATTACTGAAATGGCAGATTCTGTATAACAAAGAAATTCTTTATTCACATGTGCGTCTAAATTATACATAAGCAAATCACTCGTCGAGGGTAGTCGAGTGCTCGAGTACTAAATCAAGGAA
>JAMXBD010002403.1:0-199463 GCA_024138025.1 Combretum micranthum | reverse complement strand
AGTCAAAGATACTCAGTGATCGCTTGAGAGTATTTGATGTTGTACCTTAACTAACTTTCAAATGATATCTTTCATCAAGTCACTACTATAAATCTGTTTTGAGTGCATGTGGGGTGATCTCTCTTATACTCACATAAAATATACATGTAAAATGAATTTTCTTTTTAAGTTAATTCACAAAATATGATACATATATCACTGATATACAACAATTTTAATATAATTCAATTTTTATTGGCTAAATCAAAAAAAGTCTTTAAACTAATAAATTAGTAATCCATCGATTAATTTATACCTCTCTCTAATGATCCCAACTTTACTAATTTATACAAGTTTTACTATATATGTATTTAATCCAATCCAAAACTCTTTTATTAAAATTTTGGTAAGAAAATTGTCCGTCATCTTTTACTAGGTTTCTATACTTTTGTTTTATGTTATAATTCAACTTAGAGGAAATGAAAAATCAAACCTAGCAATCTCACTGGAAGATTTTTATTCATATCACTAGATTATAATGGTTTGACCACTAGCTTTTTATTAGATCTTCAATTTTTAAACTTTGCCACTCAAATCCTTTCGTCAAGCAATATTACCACGTTACTATCATCATCATCATCATCGCAATTTACCTTCATTCAATATTTTTCCACATTCATATCAGAAAAATAACCCTTTCTTTTATTTTATTAACTCTACTTCTTTTGCCTTATTTTTCTTCCAACCTTAATACTTTGTTTAGGAAAAAAAAAAAAAGAGGGAACATGAGCTAAAGCGATGCACAGAAACAGTAACCTAGCTTATTGGATTAGCCTACAAAGAAAGGTACAAATCTAGCTGAAGCCCAAATAGTAATAATAACAACAACAACAACATAGATTCAAATCTCTCTCCTATTAAGAAAATGTTAAAAATATTGAAATCATGTCTTAGAAATACAATTTCAAATTGTATTAAAATCATTATCAGGACACAATTTTGATTCAAGACATTAAAACATGCTAAAAGAGGATCGAAAAGTTAGTCTACTCTTTAAAAAAAATATTGTGAAAGTAGGAAGGGAGCAAATTAATTACTAAAATAAACCCTTAAAATCACATCTTTAAAATAAAATTTCACTAATCAAACAAATCATAGGTAAAAGCTTAGTATCGGCTAAAACTCATTTCCATGCATCTCTCATGTGAAAGATACGAGTTTTGATTAAATAAAATCACATGCTTACGTAAAACTTATACATGCAAGTCTAATCAACTAAATTTTGAAATGTGAAAATTACATAAAGAATAAAACGCAAATCCAATATATAATTTTAGTGCGATATTTTTTATAATTAATCTATATTAATACCTATTTTGGAAAATATTTAAAAAACGCATTATGGACAAATTTTCTAAAAGAGAATTAAAACAATGAAGACACAGGACACGTGGAACGGAAAGCAGATTCCATTCATCTTCACAAGGCAGCAAGCTTTAATAAATCCTGAGGCGCTTATTCAAACACATACATGTGCAAAACGATATGCATGTGCAAGACTAAACACGTGTCCCACATGACTAAGGAAAATGCAGATCTTTAAGGACAAGAATGTTCTAGAAAAAACAGGTTGAAGATGACCTACGAACAGAAAATGCAGATCCAGGAGGAGAAAGAATGTTTAAGGAAAACGGGTTGAAGATGACTCTGAATGAATTAATGATTAGATCTAGTGAAAAAAAAAGGAACCAGCTTTGAAGAATCAACCGATGGATGCAAGGGAAAAATATAATAAATAAATAAATAAAGAAGAACAATAAGAAAGAGATAAAAACCACATCATGAACCTTCTTTGTTTAAATGGATGATGTCCAACACAGGTTTTTTTTTTTTTGTTTGTAACTTGAAATCATGTATTGAAAATACAACATTTACAATAATCCTATAACTATTTTTCAAAAATCTGCATTCAGATTTCTTTTTCTTTTAGAAAAAAAAAGAAGAAACATTCGTTCTTCCTTCCAGTTAAAACATAATAATAGCAATATATATGATCCATATATTTTTATAATGCCATGTTTAGTTTACTAGAATAGAATAATAATTCTTTTATTTTATTATTAAGATCATCTTTGAAAAAAATATATATTTTTCACAAAGAATAGCAATTTCCTTCGTTAGTAATTCCTTTAACGGATGAAAGGAATAGAGACTCCTAATCTATTTCACATTACATAAAATAAACATTTCTCATGATAGAATTTTTTACGAACAAAATGAAAAAATAAGTATTCCAACGACATTAATGACAAAATATCAATTTCACTTCTATCAACCAAACACAACATAAAATAAAACTCACAACTCAAATTATGGCTAGCCCAAGCCATCGTTTTACAGATCCAAATATTCTAATTTTATTGCCCCTTAATTGGTGTTCTTTGGCAATCTCTTCAGATACGGCCATCCTTGCGATTCTAACGTCTGATGTTATATAATTTTATCCAACTAATCATATCCCACAGAACAAACATAGTAAAATTGAGGTTATAATGTTTAGACATTAAGAACAGCAACTGTCTTCACCATCAAAATTAACGCAAACATGACATTGGCACATTTGCTCTCCTAAACTGAAAAATTATGGTTGTGTACATAAGCACAACGTTATTTCAGCCAAAACACCGACATCTATCCTAGAAAATCAGCCACAACTGCGTGGCGGGGGTTATTTCACTAAAAGGAATTTGTATTGAATAAATAATCATACTGACAGCTAAAACACCTACTAAAATGCTAAAGGCTACAAATTATATCAGCTGGCTATGCTTCAAATTAAAACTAACAGCTACACCTACATACATTAAAGTGACCGTCTATCCCATGTGGCTCCTGCTTTGATATAAAGTACCTGCAAAAGCAAGAAAAAGTTGCGAATTTGAGTACACATCTATACTCTGCATAAGATCTGTTCGTCGTATGCTTTGCATAAACATAGCCAAAACCAATGCAATTCTTCTCAAAACCATCATCATTTTAAGGAATGAGCCTGTCTAATACCAACCGGCCCCGATTAGTATTTATCAAATATTAATATCATAGGATACTCATCCAAAGATGCAAGTTAATTTGCCAGTATTTGGCTGATTAATTTAAGCATACTATCACATGCTATCCAGCATTTGATTATCAACTAATTAGGAGGCGGAATTAATGGTAGCATGAACTTTCCAAATTATGCACTCCTCAATCCACCTATTCATTAAATGATCATCAGCCTATCAACCTATCATTGATAGATCGCTCTCCTTGGTATGCAGCTCGCAGCCATGTTCTCGTAAATAAAGTCTTAAAACATTTCAAGTGGAAAAACCCTGTTCTAAAGTAAAAGTTATAAAGGCTCAGTTTTATTATGCAGTTATGTTTTCATATTATTTTCTTGGTATTTTTATTAGCCAAAGAGCTGCTCTCGAACAAAACAAAACAAAACCAAAAACATGAGCCAAAAAGGCTTGAATATAGCGTGTCAGAATTCCCAAGCAACCAATTACATACAACAATACCTTATCAAAGATGGCACTTTAGAGAGCACTGGCTATATAACTTTCGGCAATAGACCAGTCAGCTTGCTAAGTAGAGATAGCCTGAAAATGGCCTTTCAATTCGTCATAAAACCATCTGCAAAGCAAAACAATATTATTTTCCATCAACATAAACCCTAACTTGCCAACTTTTGCTAGTAATTAATTAATAAAATAACATCAATGATTTGACCACCAAGAAGCATATTTAAAATAAAAATTGTTCAAATCAACACAATAGCATCTGCAAGATAGGGGCATTCAACTCAATCCTGATATTTACATAGGACCACATCCCATCAATACTGACTGATGCCTATGTAGGAGGTTCAACAATAAAGGCAACACATTCAAGAGAAAACATAAAGGTCACCAGCAAATATATCACACATAGCTTGTAAAACATACTTGCAGACAAACACAGGTCTGGATCCAGTTTCGACTTCTGTCCCCAAATGGCTGCATCTTTCAGTATACTTGGTTGGTGGAAGAACTTCACATGGCCCTTGAATCAAGCCAGCTAATAACATATTTTCATGATTAGATTCGAAAACCTGTAGCATCCAAAAATAAGTAGTCTTAGTATCTCTGAATTTATCAATTGAATTTTCACTTTCTAAAGCATCTGGCCAACACTTTCCAAATCCTAACAAATGATATTTACAAATATATGATTAATTAAAAAGCAAGGAAGAAACAGCCTATTCCATAATCACACTTTCGTACAAGAAAAGAGATATCCCAAAGCAGCTTTTAACAAGATCACATAACAGTTAGCCAGGTCCCATCAGATGACCCATTAATGTAAAGTGGGAAAATCACCTCATTACTGTCAGGGGCAAATGGATGACTGGCATTATTAGGCAAATCACCAGGAAAATAGCACCTACTGACTTGAACCCACTTTAAACCAGTCTCGTTATCTTCCCACATTGCCTGCAACATACATTTAAAATGTTCATCAAATTTTGCTGGAAAAAAATTAAGGATCATTGTCAAAAGCAACAAACTCTCAAACCCTCAAGTAGGAAATGACCTAGTAGAAAAGCTCGCAGGAAGAACAAGTTCTTCCTAAAAAAGACTCACCTGAAGCTTAAATGGCACCATTTTGTTTTGATTAGATCGAAAAAGGACATGCTCCTTCAACTTATATGCAACTCCCTCAATGCAGCAAGCTTGGTAAAACATCTTCCCCTGCTCTATTTTGAGTACATCACCACTCCACTCAACACTGTGTAAAGCATCTGAAGAAAAACCAGCACGCTCCATCATAGCAGAAACTGTATCAGTAGTTTCCACATGTGCAGGTTGTTTGGCACTATGGTCGCCATCCTTCACATCACATCTTTTCTCAGAGTCGAGTTCAATTGTTGAAGGGCAATTTTCTCCTTTTCCAGCAGAACATTCACCCTCACTTGCTCTAGATAGCACCGCATCACTATTTGGGACTGCTGGATTCTTTATGTCAGATGAATCATTTGCAGATGGAGATCGATAAGAATCTTGACATACTGACTCAGTTTGTTTAGAAGAATGCTCTGAGTCTGACTGGGAAGTCAGTCTCACTTCACCTGTGGATGGCTCAGATCTGTTTACATCTTCCAAGGCTTTTTCACTTGAAGAACCAGCAACAGCATGGGTATCACAAGCTGATCCTTCATGTTTAATAGAATTGTTTGCAGCAGATTCAGAAGAGGGCTTCTGATCCATCTCTTTTCCAGAAGATGACATACTGTGCTCTTCAGTTTCAGCCTTCACAACGTGAGGATTGGAAGTAGTATTAACATGATTTTTGTCGGCAGTAGCAGCAGGGGGAGGGTTTTGTGGGGCTGAGCTCCCATTTGGCCTTACCTTCGGCTGCTCAGCTTTTACATCTGCCACTCGGCCCACTCCCACTTTCTTTTCCAAAGACGAATGGGCAGGACCAGTAGAGCCTACTTTGGTGCACCTACGTTTCTCATTACACGTCCATATTTAGGGGGCAAGGGCTTCCCATGACTTATTACCAAACACTTCTGACAGTGCCATTCAGCTTTGGGTATTGTTCTCTGATTTACTGATTGTAGGCACTTTAAATGGTATCCCTTCTCACATGCATCACAGATAAGTACACTTTCCACATCATTGATGACAAGTTGGCATAGCTGGCAGGTCAGAGCCTTAGTCATATACTCTCGTGAAGGAGGAGTCCAAGTGGGACGCTCAGAAACCTTTGGAATTATAAATTTCTGAACAATTTTAGCAATGTCATAGTGATTAGAATAGCTCGAGCTTGATGAAACAAAATTAGCACCCTGAAAAGTCTGATGATGCATGTTGGACATATGTGCAGATGCTGCTTGTGCTACAAATGGTCTGCTTGTTCCCACATGTGGAGGCATAGATGGCATGGCTAAATTTGAATTTCTATCAACTCTACCCAAAGCATGAGTAGGGATATTATTCTCTGGGCCAGGTTTAGCTGATAAGACAGTGCTTTGAGCAGACCACATAGGGCCACCAAGTGATGGTTGGTTTGCAGAAGAATGCACTGAAAAGACATCCAAAAACATTATAAGTATGCAAAATATTGCGAAAAAGCAAATCAGCATATCTCAGTGCCAATGAAAAGGGAAAAGAAAGCAGCACTTGCAAATGCGATGCAATATGAATGAACATATCAGTTCTTTGAGGAAATAGAAATGAATCGTCAGTATTTCTTTTCCCTTAGGAAAAAGGTACACGGGAATTGAAGATTCGGGAAGCTTTAACAGAATACCTTGAAAGTGCTTCCCAGGTCCAATGGGTCCCCCAACCATAGCATCATGGGTTCTCTCAACTTTAGGTGGCACTTGCATGTTTCCAACATTTCCAGCAACCGTTGCAGATGGAAATGCATTACTCCTTATCTCAATTTGATGCGACTGAAAAGGCACAGAAGCAGAGTTCCCAGCAGTCGTAACCACTGAGGGGGAAAGTGGGATGACTCCTGTAGAAGCTGGAGCCTGGCTAGATTTATCTGAAGATAATGTATAAACTGTTCCACGACCTTCAGATGTTGGGATTAAGTTTGGCTGTAAAGTAGGTGGCGGATAGGTTGTGGGATGTGAGGGGAACTTTCTTGATTCTTCCATCTTGCAGAGCAAAAACAAATCATATATATACTTAGAATTTCAATCACATCACATTTATGTCCACAAATATTCAGCATATGTTACTTAAAATTATTAAACATCACAGTGCAATCTGGCCTCTCAACAAGTCAAAATCATAAATCCTTGGGTAAGGTAACAGGAAAATAGAAGCAAAAGCAAGCATCGCTGCTTGAAATGCATATCAATGTTTGACTTGACTAAACTCCCCTTAGATACACAATCAGAAGAAAACTATGTGAAATGTCCATCCTCTATCAAAGCAGAGAAAGTAAGAAGCAGAGCAACCTCCATCATGATAGCAAATTAAATACGCAATGTACAAACCACACTCTCCCATGAATAACCAGCCTCTGTAACATTTCTATGTTACAGACAATTAGAAAAAAATTCGGTAACGGATGAAAGCTAGAAAATGAAATCAATTTTAACACTTGATTGGTCCCAACAATAAGAACCTAGCTACATCACAATCACACTAGAAAATTGAAAAACTTTAACAAACAAGTCAACAGTCCCTAATCAAGACACACACTGCAACAACTCTCAAGCCTTTAATTCCACTAAGTTGGGTACTCTAATCATAGGCCATACATCCATCAATGAACCAACAGACTAAAATAAATAAATTCCCTGAAAGGAACCTCAACAAATCAATTTCAGAGTCCAACCAACGAACTACCAACACATCTATCAACAAAACAATCCTGATAGGACATTTTCACTATTCAACAAACCAAACAAAAAGCACGGAATCCAAAACCCTCACCTTCCTCTTAGTAAAAGTAATCTTCTCCGCAATCGACAGCTTCGGAACCTTAAACCCTAACTTCTGATCCCTAACCTTCCCATTCAACCCTAAATCCTCAATCACCTTCCCAACAGCCTCGCTCTCCACAATATCCCTAGGCGCAAAATTCTCAATCATTGAAACAAGCTTCTCCCTCGCTTCCGCCATCAAAGTCACCTCCTCCGCGGTGGGATCCTTACCGCCACGTATCCTCCCCATCGCGGCCAACACAAGAACAATCTCAGCAACCCTTGAAAGATCCGAAGACTCATACTTCACCTTCTTCTTGGAAGAAACAACAACATCTCCATTCTCTCCGCTCGAAACCGTTTCCGAAATCGATCTCTTCTCGCCAATCCTCGGGTCCGAGACTTCCAATTGGGGACCAGGAGGAGGAGGAGGAGATAGAGGGGTGGTGGATTCCATGGATTAGTAGAGAGAGAATGGAACTCCCATAGAAACCTGCAGAGAGAAGACATTATTGGAGAAGTCAGAGAGAAAGAGAGGGAGGAAGAAGAGAGAGACAGAGAGAGAGAAACCCTAGGAGAAGAAAGAGAGGGAAAAATAAAAATAAAGTAGGGGGGGTTTGATTTTGAAAAAAATAAGGATTACTTACACTACAACGTTGTTGTTTATTGTTATTTTGGCGGGTAAATTGAATTATTATTATGTGTATATTTGTGTTATTTGTAATGTAAGTGATAATATTTTGAGAAAGAATGTGTGCGAGAGATGGAGAGAGAGAGAAAGGGAAGAGAGAGAAAGGGGAAAGGGGTTTGATATGCGGAGAAGAGAATAGAGAGAGAGCCAAACCGGTTTGGTGTTTTGGGATTATATGCCAAAACAGGGTTGGGTTCGGGGGAATTAGGGCACGAGTTGGAAATTTGGGAATTTTATTAGTGGTGGGGTTGTGTTTGTGGGCTGGGCTTTTCCAGACTTTAACTTTGGTTTAACTGACCCACTTTAAAATAGCTTCAAAGCTCAAACCCAGATTCTTAATTTTTTTTTTTTTTTTTTGGGCATAGAATCTTAATAGATCTTGCTCTTTTAGATACCTGACTTTTTGGCTTTTTCAATTTAGTATGCAGTATTTTTCTTTTTTTTAAAATTTTCATTAAGGTGAATGTAGTTTATCCAGTGTCCTTTTTAGTATTTTTATATATGCATTTTACCTTATAATTAGAAATCATCATCTAAGTCTTATATAGTTTTTTTTTAAATAATTGATGAATAGCGCATATCAATTAAGTTAACTATCCAAAAAAATACATGAATAGAGGCAGTTAATTTTGATATATTTTTATAAATTAATAATGGTAAGTCAAAACCAAGCAAAAAAAAAAAAAAAGCCTTCTTGATAATGCTCTTTTTGTCTTATCCTGCTATAAAAATATACCTATTAACTTTAGCAAAGATGCAATTGAGATCCTGAGGTTTAAGTGGAAAGAGGATACAGCTTTATCTAATGATGTAAATAGCCCCCCTTATTTTGCAAGCAATGAGTTGTGGGGGTGGGCGGGGGGCTGGGGGAGAGGAGGAAAAATGGAGAGAGAGAGAGAGAGACAAGCATAAAACCAAAAATATATCATAGGAAAATTTTAGTCTCAACATATTTTTACGAGATCGATCATGTTGACTATTTAACGATTCAAAACTCATACCTGATCGTAACTACACCATTAAAATGCTTCATATATTTTGATAATAAGATGAACAGAACAGTAAAAGCTCCCTCATATTATATATGATTGACTTGCTCACTTGCTTTCATTCCTATACTCTGAAAATAAAATTTCAAATTATATTTATTAACATAATACCAATTTCTAATTTGTATATGTTCTAAACTTGTCATGGTCTTGACTTGTAAATCAATTCCTCCTATGCTAGGTGCCTACAAGGTTACTAAAACTGTAATTTTATTTGAAAATTATATAGGTTAACTCCTAACACCTTATCTCTAGCTACTAATTCTACGAATTTCCCTTTATAACTCTTCCAAATTGCTCTAATTGTTTTTCCTAAGAAAAAACTTTCTAAATACATATATATTTAATCTACATCTGCTTGTAATGGTGAAACATCACCGAGAATCAAAGCTTGACTTGGAAGCTCAAAAATCAAAAGTTGAGTTCAACTCAAATTAAGTTCAGTTCAAATTCATTGGTTGGATCTCAACCAAGATGATGCAGTTTGCTCAAGTTGAATAATTAAGATCTGTTAAGCTAATAGTCTAGACCGTGGGTTTTCTCAAGTCCATGTACTACTAACAGCATAAGTAAATAAGAGCAAGAGAACCTGGACCCAAAAATACAAACCCATTTCTAAACCAAACCAGCCAATCTCAGAGAGAATTACAAACAACATTAAACTGAAATAAACAAACCGAACCAAGGCTGGATGCGATTTCACACGAAGATGAGAAAACAATTCTCAAAGGGGAAAAATTTTGTCAAGAGACAATCATAGACCTAACTTATTGCTTTCAGGAAAAAGCAACATTTTAGCAAATCTTTGCAAGGACGAGGTGGTATGCACCTGAGAGGTCACAACTTCCTCTTTCTCACCATAAAACCTTTGCATTCATCTCTCCCAAAATTACACCTTTTCGCCTTTTTAGACCAAAGTCTCTCTCACACAAACAAAAATTACAATCAACTATTAAATGTCTTTGACGGATAACAATTAGTACACGCTATTTAAATAAAAAAAGGCGGTAGAAGCCGACAAAAATTAGGCAAACCCCTATGATCCACACAGACAAATGATGCCGGAAGCATGCTCTTGCCAACAGGCACCAATCAACGAAAATCTACCCATCGGCTTTACAATAGAAGCAAGAACCTTTATCTTGAGCTTCACTCCCCTTTGGCTCTGTCCATTTAAGTGTCTTGGATGTTCATAATAGAGGACTCGACTGTTGTTAAATCATAAGAAGTAATCTGGAGCGGGTTTTTTGGCAGGGGCCCCTCTTGACTCCTGCATTTACAAAGTGCAGGCTAACATTATAAAAACTTACCAAGATTGGAAGCAAGAATAGGAGGCAAAACTAATCATCTAGAGCAGGATCTTATTCCCCTGTAAAGTCTTATGTCCTGACAGAATCCAAAAATGAACCAACCATCTCATACATTGAGTTCTCTTTCATTTGCCTTGGACAATGACAAGTTAGCAATGCCATTGATGCAATAAATGATCTTTTTAGATAAAAAGATGGACAAACCTGCGGGGCAGCTTCAAAGACACGGAATTGCTTGTTCAAGTTTTCATCTAACTCTAAAATGGCAGCTACATTACCACATCTGCAGAAGACTATATAGTGAATAAAAGCATCAAACTAAAAGCAACCAGAGGAAGTGCTGCTGATTGCGTACCTGTAGCAGTAATTTGGAGCTGACCAGACCGTAACTATCTGATGGTTGAACATCCATTTATATCCTTCCATCACTAGTTGGTGAGCACGACATATGTAGTCGATGTTATTTGTGTGGTTAAAAGAAGAGACGACACTGCCGCCAAACAGATAGCCAGCACCACGGGGACTCATGCCCCAGCCATCCACAATGTCTTCAGGATCAGACCAAAGGAGATCACACATGGCACCATCATGTGGCACTTCTTGCTTCCGATCAATTATTCGAATCTGGAAAAAGAATTATAAAAATTGCTATATATAAAAAAAAAAATTTCAAGACCATAAGAATGAGAGTATCCTACCTGGTCTAATGTAGATATGGCAGGAGAGAGACCACCGTGGACACTAAAAATCTTGTTCTCAATGAGTGCCGATAGGCTGTAATTAATATTCACAATCAAAAACTATAGAAAAAAGGCAGATACTAACAACGTTTAAAATGCATAAGAGCTCCCAGGAATATGTACACAGACAACATATATTATCCTCATTATTCTATTTCTAACAGAAAGGTGATTAAAATAAATAATTTTCTGACATACCTTAGATAATCAAATATGTCAGTGCAATATCTCCAAACATTTGCAGAGCCATATTTGCGGAGGCACTCGTCATAGAAACCATACACCTGTTACAGAAGAATGAAGATAGTGACCAGTGAACCTCAATGAGCAAACTCCCTCTTGAAATTAGGAAGAACAAACTAGAGACCACACAATACTTGACCTGGGTAATCTGCCGGCTTTCATGGTTTCCTCTAATTAGTGTAATTCGATCTGGGTATCTCACCTATATTAAGCCAGATATCAAAGATATTCAAGAATGACTAAAATAAAGCAGAATGACAAATTGACAAATCAAACACTCCAGATCACATCAAAACACAGAGCTTTTAAGTTACTACTTCAAATACTTTGCTCCCATTAGAATAACCAGGCAACAGCAAGGATGGAGATATAGCATCTGAAAAGTTTTCCTTTCTGATATGGTAAATGAAAAACCAGTGAAAGTGGATGTAAATTTGATGCAGCAGATGTCAATACCAGACATAAAGGATCCTACAGTACCAGTAGAGCTTGTAATTAAGACTCATCAGCTAACATACAAGCCGCCTTTTTGGAGCTAGATGTGACACAAAAGGCCACCTTCCTTTTCACTAAAACAATCCAGCCATCATATCAATTCAGCTCTGCATCATGCCTTTTCTATCACAATTAACAAGCAAAAAGTTTCTCTTCAACCAAAGTGCATTTTCTTAAGCATATCAAGAAAGTTAATGTTAGAAGACTGGGATTGTGATCTGACTGTCGGTCCTTCCAAAGTGAAATTCTACAGTGTTTAAGTTTCACAAGATCTTTTACCTAAGTTCTCTAAGGTTGAAAGTCAAAATAGGGCTTGTTTAGAGAGAGAACCCATGTCCTAGGTATTTTTCTGAAAGTAAATGGGCTTCAAAATGTAGAGAGAGAATCTTGTTTTATGAGCTCAATCTAAAGTAAATAGGCTTCAAAATGTCTCTTCTCCCCCTCATCTTATTCACCAATTGTAAAAGCGTAAGTCATTTTAAGATCTTTTCACGAGCTCTATCTACCAATCATTTACTATCTAAAGACATTCATTATTAACTTTTAAATATTTTTCCTTAGTAGATTTATTTTTCATTATAAAATATGTATTTTTTATCTTTTATACTTAAAATATATGAGTCGCCTTAAAGTTATACAAATAGAGAAAAACCATTTTCATAAAATTAGTTAAAACATTACTACTTTTCAGAAAAACTTTTTGAAGGAAAAACGGTTTTCATAAGTAAATAGTTTTCCTCAAAATAAATAGGACCATAAACAAACCCACAAACCTGCAAACCAAAACACAATCATGATTTCAAATAAAAAGAACTGACACACAAACATAGATGGCATGTGCAGAAATTCTGCCCAACTAGTTAATGACATTTTTTGCGTATAACATGGCTTCCCCCTCCAAAATGAGCCTGACATGGGGCCCTAGTGATGGATACAGGATATGAAGTTCCCTGACTGGATGTGCAGATGTATCTCAGCTTTCTCTGCTGCCTCTTCCTTAACTTCTGTTTCTGCCTGTTTGTCTTCTATTTCTAACCAAAAAGGTTTGTGGCACTTTTAGCCAGTGATATACAGTTTGTCAAAATTAAAACAAAGCTCCTTCACACACTGCTCTTCCGGTTCCTCACAACTAAGTTTCCTCACAAAGGGGTTGTGCAGGGCAAAATTTAATAAATTTCCCACCTTGCGCATCATAGTTTGAACCTTATACATCTCCACTGTTTCAATTTTTGAAATTACTCTTCATTCATCCAATCACATCTAACTCATGGCATGAGCCAATTTGTAGGGGTAGTGGAGTTCCACCTCAACCACAATCACCTCCTTCATCCTGGTGATACAAATGACTACTTTTTGTGCTAAAGCAAGAAAACTTGACCAGGCTGATTACTGCTCAAAACGATGCTAATAATCTTCAACCAATCCTATTTACAAAGTTTCACCAACAAACCTGATTGGTTATCCCTCAAAGGTGGTCCAACTCTAAGATTAAATTGACTCCTAAACTCTTCCTTACTTTAATTTGGATGATCATGCTCCAATTTCAAAGACCATAGTAGGCCATCTCCCTCTATAAACAATGATACTAACACAATCTTTTCATCTTCTGGTGATCTTTGACGGTGAAAAAATTGTTAAAAGTGGTCAACTCATCCCAATTTAGAGAACTGGCCTGATGTTCACTGCCACATGGTGGCATGATGCCCTCTCCCCTCACTTATGATTGTTGCTTCCTTCTCCTATCTCAATATCATCCACAAGCAAAGAATTCAAGTCTCAATATATTTCCACCAATTGCCACTTGGCTTCAATATGGGGTTTTTCCACTTCCTTCATTGTGCACCTACACATCTTATCATCTTTTTACATCTCTAGAAAGCCTCAGACTGCAGCTGAAGACCTTGGAAATCACCCATAGAGGCTGGCTTTAATGCCAAAATGTTATGGTTTCAGGTTTGTGATCTGGTTTCTAGTTGTTCCAGGGAGAAATCCTTAACGATCTTAGTTTTACAGGACTTCAAACTAGCTTGCCCATGGTTGAAAGTTAAATAGCTCTTTTAGAGAAAACCCTTTAGGGTGTAGAGCTCATTTATAGAGAACACAAGATCTCCTTAGAGTTGTTTTTCCAAAGTTTCTCTGTAACATCTTTAGTTGTTTACAATACATACATGTATCAAACAATTTCCTGGCAACTATCCATCTACACCATAAAGCACAAAAAGAGAAAACATGGAATCATGTAAATAACCCTACAAACCACAAGATAATCATAGCCACAAATGAAATAAAACTGACACAAAAACATAAGTAACATGTACAAAAATTCTGCTTAACTAGTTAATGGCATGTTATTGCATGTAACATGAAGTGATCAACTAGTAACTGGTTCATCTAATGCAATGAATTCAGAACCAGTGACTGGAGATGCTGAAAATTCTCAAGGAAAGATGGAAATGATAATGGTTTTGATGTATAACAATTATCTTTACTTGCATAATCACACCTTGCAAAGTATGGCATAGAATATGTGTGAATAAGTGATTTGAGCATTAAAACAGCACACTCGCTATTGAGACAACAAAAGAGGTCTTGTCTCTTGGCATAGTGTGGTGTAGCACAAAGGAAATGCACACAGGCATGCTTTTATTTGTGGTTGGCAATCCAAGATGGGTTTTTACCATGGATCAGCCATTGAGATGGGGAGTTATTAAACAAAACAAGTGTTAGTTCTGTAATTCTGTAAAGGAAACACAGTCGCACTTATTTCTAAGGCGCGGTATGCAGCAAATATCTAAAGGAAAATTGGCATAGCTATCAATTGGTCAGCTAATCTCTTTACAGCCACCAACTCTGTGGTCGAAGCTACAGAGCTCTCACAATCCAGACCTCCAGTTTCTTGGAAGAAAACCTTATCGCCAGTTGTATACTATTTTTTTTCAGATAAGTTCAAACTTTCATTGCTATGTGATAAAGTACGATGTACAAGATGAATAAAAACAATAGGACTCACAAGAAACCAAAAATCTTTAGCAAATCACCACACTAAACAGAAAAATGCCAAGATCGAGATCTTGGCAATTACAATATAGGAGTACTATCCAAAATAGAAAAATAATGAAGAATGATGTGTGATGTGGCACTTCAGCTAGAGTCTAAAAACTAATTCCAAGCCTTTTCTCATTTCTTTCTCTCCAGGTCTAATAGACGATTAAACTAGTCAATTGGACCCATAAGATAGGAACAAATCTTAGATACTATAGAAATTGAAGGAATAGGCCCCATTTGCTGGCACCGCCTTTCTTAAAATTTTCACAATTTTAACAACAAATGAGCATTTTAGGAACAAGCGGTCATACGATTCCTCTTCCAAACTGCATAGATAACAATAGTTGTATACTACTCTTTGGAAGGAAATGAAACAAAGGAGTAGGAAGATTCTTTAGCTAGAAGAGCTTATGAAATTTTTTCAGGAAAATTGGTGTTTATTTGCCAAGTAATCAATCTAGGCACCCTCTTATTTTTGTCATGGCGTCTACATTGATTTCTTAGGTCTTCTATAGTGCTGATGTACAGCAATTTTCTTAACCTCTTCTTAGCCTTTGAATGAAATAGATACATGTATCTAACATGACCCAAAAAAAGTGGTAGATTCTATAGATTGAAGCAAAAAAAATGTAGGCCCTTCCTTCTGCTTTACAGTTGAAACAACAACAGACCATGAACACTGCTCAGACCTGAATACCATTAAGCATATCAGCAAACTCTGGCACACTAGAAAAAGGTCTCACTGAAGTGTAAGAACAGCAAAGTTGAGGAGAAACCATAGGATTCTAAATCCCAAAATATAAGCATGTGCAAGCCTGAAAAACTCTTTATTGTGAAAGGTGTCACCAAAATAAAACAAGGGCAAGAATTGTCCACTACTTGCGAACTCCAACTAAAACACAATCCTTTTACACCTGACTAGCTAACTGGTATAAGATCCATCACCCAAATTGTTTACTGACATCTGAAACCATGTGAACATCTTGAGAGTCTATGCTGGAAGTTACCATACTTCAGCAAACAGACTGCTTTCACAAAATAGTCATATCAAAATTCATATAACAAGGAAAGAAAAGCATGTTCCTTCTTTCCCAGTGCAGGAAAAGAGATAAGAGACATGAGAGGTCGAACTTGAGCATTTTGCCAATCCATAAAATACACCCTTTCAATTGCAAATGGAATTATCAATGTGATTGTCTAAATGCAATGAGAAAACCAAACACAACCTCACTCTAATCTACATCAAACCATATTGGAACAAAGAAATAAGTAAAATTACTAACCTTCAAGGCAAGGAGAAGGAGGAATGTCTCGACAGAGTAAAATCCTCGATCAACAAAATCCCCAAGAAATAAGTAGTTGGTCTTTGGGCAATCACCTCCTACTTTAAAGAGTTCCTTCATGTCATAGAACTGGCCATGAATATCTCCACATATCTGTGTTAAGATTCCATTGATTACGAGGGTTACAAAAAAGCATGCTGAAGAAAAAAGAAAACTTAACCAAAATTTTGCCTAAAATATTATGGAGCAACAGCATACAAAATTCAAAATGCTTAAAGTTTAAAATTCATCTTAAAAAAAAGGGGCTAATGTCACAATTGGTACCTGAACTTTGACCAAATGTGCAATTATCTATTTGAACTTTTAATTTGATCAATTTAATACATGAACTTTAAAATTAATCAATTAATACCTGAAAAACTTTTTATGTATACCCATGGTACCTCCGTTAAGTTCATTAATGTACTAAATTGATCAATTCAAAGTTTTTTAAGTATTAAATTGATCAATTTCAAAGTTCAGGTACCAAATTGATCAAATTAAAAGTTTAGATAGCTAATTGCATATTTGGTCAAAGTTTAGGTACCAATTGTGACATTATCCCTAAAAAAATAATAAAAAAGGGAAAGTAAAAAAAATGTCACTGCAAGTAAATTCCAAAAAGAACAATAATAATGAAGAAAACACTGCAGTATCATACCACATTATCACCAAACCTACAAACACTAGCAATCTAGCATCCCAAGAGTCATCACTAATTCACTGACATTAAACCACAAACTTCCGCACAAAAACTTAAGCAATTACTTTAACTTCCTAGAAAATGAAAACAATCCCACGATTTACCACCACATCCATGCATTTGTTTCACAGAATACATCCCCAGAGTTTTTCTAACATTTTTTTCGTTAATTACTTTAAATTCGTTATATCTAAGATTTTACATTCGTCAAATACCATTATGACAATCCTAAGAGTTTGCAGCTATTAGTTACTTTTCGATAGTGTTTAATTGTAAGAACTGGACAGAATGATGAAAATTGGACAGCACATTACATTTATCCAGTTTCGATATTTTTGTATTATGAAATATAAGAGACAAAAATTAAAAATTTTGTCCAGTCTCAAGTCCTAAATATGTTTGGTTTATAACCAAACATAGTGCAATAGCTACACATGGTGCAATGTCCATTATCCAATCCAGTACATAAAAAATTGTACAATCAAATGTTATCTTAGCGACAAACAATGGTCGAAGGTAAAAGGTAGCTGATAGCTGGTGGCATTGTTACCTATTACAGGAAATGTTTATGGAAATTGAGAAGAACAATATCTGCTTATTAGAAAAGAGGAAGTTATTTCGCTTGTTTTCTATTCGCATTTCCAGTATTTGATGATTACTGTCGCTAATTCCAACCAACACCACCTAAGGCTAAAGGTTAAAACTTTGAGTATAACAAATGCCGACAAAATGACGGGAGACATGCCCTAAAACCCTAATAACAGAACCTTCGCATCCCCACTAACCCATTATAACAAACAAGTGATAACACTAGCAATTATAGTCCTTTCTCCACCATGGTTGGAATACCAAAAGCAACTCATGAATCAACATCAAATCTAAAACCCTAAATCCGGAAACTCCACCCTTAAACCCACTTATAATCTCTTCAACACGACTCAATTCAGCCAAAAATCCGAGAACAACCCATGATTCAACACCAAATCAAAAGCCCAAAAGACAGAAACTTTACTCCACAAAACCCACATAGACATTACAACAAACAGGTAATGCCTTTATCAAGTCTATACTATCGAACTAAACAGAGAGAGCCAATAAACTCAAAGGGGTGCCGAATAATAGTAAAATAAGCAAAGAGGGTTTTTTAATATATTTACAGTGACAGGAGCGTCGACTCTTTGAACGTTGCTCTCTTCTACGAGTATTTCCATGGCTTTCAAGCACAGAGCTTTAACTTCGGACTCTTTAAGAGGTTCGCATCTTTTCAGCTGCTCTATCTGTCTGTCGAGGTCCGACATCCCTCCCTCCCTCGCTCTCTATCTCTCTCTTCGTCTCTCTCTGTGCTCGTGTCAGAGAGGCCTCGTCGCCGCCGGAGACAAAGCGCCGGTGCCGATCTTAGTGAACCAACAGTGGTTCCCTAACTAAAAGAGGACTTGATGATACGTGGCGGGTGGATATAACATAGAATTTTTTTTTCACCTAGTTAAAAGAAAAATAAATAAATAAAACTTGGACTATTTTTATAAAATCCATGTGCTGTTATTTTTCTTGCTCGTCACAGTTTGTGGGAAAAAAATTTTACTTTCTTTTTTCTTTTTTTTTTTGGGTCAAAAAGATAGTGTTTCCTTATTTTGATGTATTAGTATCATTAAATTTTTTTATTTTAATATAGTTTTTTAAGTAAATATTTACATGTTTTTCATCACAACTTTGAGTTTAACTTGTAGACATTCCATTCCTACTAAAATTATAATAACTAAAAATTTTATAGTGAGAACTAATATTGGATTAAATTTAAATAAAAAAATTAATATTTAGAATAATTAAAAATTTTACCATTCGATAAAATGGGCTAAGAAAAAAAATAATATTTTAATAAAAAATTACAAAATGCTATCAAGTGAAGAATAATCTTAAAAATAGATAAGTTAAACTTATCTCTTAAAGAAATAACTGAGATACAAAAGCAAACTTGAAAATTAAAATTACGTGTTAAATTGATCAAATGAAAGTACAAGTAGTTAATTTCACAATTTATAAAAGTTCAAGTACCAACAATTAATCCTAAAGAAAACAAGTCTAGGTATAACATAAAGTTCGAAACACTTCATACTTTCCACAAACACGAATATCTCCCAACAAGTATTTAACCCACTACTTTTTATATCAATCTTAAAAATAATGCTCCCATTAAATCACCCCACAGCACTCACACAAATAACCACCGAGTGTCTTTTCACTAAACACAAGTTCACACACAAAGCATAACTTATATTCCTACTAAAACACTCAAAAGAGTATTTTAAAATAGTGCATTAAAAAAGAATGTGCAAATATCATTTTTAATGGCATTACTTAAAATATTATCTAACTTAGATACTGTGACTTAAAGAATAACATACAAATAGAATGAACAATTGGTTACAAATTATTGACCTGAAAATATTAAGTACTTCTAAATCTTCAAAATCGGCCCAAGATGCACTACATATAATTTTTTCTATGAGATTTGGTTATTGGAGAAATTGTGATTGATTTGCCCTTGCATTAGTCTCTTTAATGGCTAATTGTTAGAAGTTAATGTCTAGATTACTGCAAACAAGTGAAACACATGTATTGTTTAGATGTCATGCTTTATTATCTACACCCTAAGCACACTTCACATGATCAAAAGAATTTTGATTATTGAAATATGGCTATTGTCCAAACGCTAACTCACTTTCACCACAATAAGAGCATTTTAATCATGTTAAAAGATAGATAGTGTTTGAATGCTTGTTGATGGCATCCAAATGCTTATTGCAAAACATAATTAAGTCTTCTAATGATGCTAACATTTACATGCCATGCTATGATGCATGATTAGCATTTTGATTGCTAGATGTAGTGCAGTGTAGTGTAGCCTAACCAACGCAAATGCAAAGCAAATATATATGTATATTAAATATCAACATATCACATAACAAATATGTTTCGCTAATTTATGAGTTACGTTTTGTGTCACTTAAGCGTAATCGTTTTACAACAATTGTACGCAATGTATTTTCTTATCAAAATCTAATAGAATTATCCTGGTTCAACACTCTTTATTAGAGATTTTATTTTATATTTAGTTTTCATTTTTATGTATTTGCCTAGTTTATATGATACATTTCTTTTATACTTATTTCCTCCATGGATCCCATCAAATGTTAATCTTTTCCATGTCTTTTTTTTTCCCTTGTTTTATTACATAAAAAAAATTTGTCTTCATTGGTCTTTTATTATTAAAATCTTATATTCAAGATTTATATTAGTTTGATGTTAAAGCCTAGACGAATCTTACATTAGCAAATTTGAGGGCTTCAAAATTGCCATGAATGAGTCAAACCAAACTCCGGATTAAAATGTGCAAGTAGCCAACTTTACTCCGATCATTTGATAAACGTATTAAGTTTCTACATAAGTAGTCGCTTAGTCCAAATGTAATAAGTTCACCCATATCTATTAAATTCATCCAAATATGATAAGTTCTTTTAAACATAAACATTCTTTTTAAGTTGGCATGGCGACTTATCTCAATAAAATGCCCTAATAAAGACATTTAAATGATCTTACGAGGGGAGCATCTGGATGGCCCTTTCAAAGAGCCCAAATGATGCTTTTATGACTAGTCTTTGTCTTTCGTTTTTAAAACAAAATCGTGAGAGAGAAAAAAGGTGAGACAATATGATTCTTCTATGGCTTACGAATACACTGCATCGAGCAAATGTTGACCAAGTTTTTTAAAAGTAAAAGGTTGCATTGAATACTTTTATATGTAAATTTGCTATGTTATTGAGAGAGAGAGTTCAGTGATAAACGATTAATGTTGTTTTGCATTTCTCAAAAGCTTGTTATTGAGAGTTTTCACTTTTTATGTAAATTTGCTATGTTATTACTAAAGATCATGTGAAGTACTGAAGTTCTCTTGAGAATTGATTTGCGATCCCATTTAAATATTTCACTTTTTTACAAGATTTTTCATCTGACATACCTTAAACTACACAAATACAAAGAGCATACCATAAAATACAATAGTAACGATAAAAAAAAAAAAAAAAAGGCAGCATAGATTTTAGTGTAATTTTTCTTTTCGCCTACACTTGAAAAAACTATTTTTGGCCAAAAGAGGGATTTTTTAGAAACTTAAGGGGCTTAATACTACATTTTTATATCAAGATGGATTAGAAATTTTATTTAGACTATAGAAGAGATGTACCTTATCTTCATTTATACTCTCTTTCTTTAAGTTGTTAGTTGCATTTTTTTTTTTTTTTTGTGTAATTATTGTTCCTTAAGTTTCATAAATTAAATTCATTTTCTCCAATATAAAAGTGAAATGTCCGGTTAATTATCAAATAATCTTATACTTTGCTATGCCGATTGAATTTGTCATTGCCCATTTTGAGAGTATAGGGATCATTTAAAAATAAAAACACAATTATGGTATATAGGATGACGATTCGTGTTATTGTACCACGTCTTATGTCCATATCTAAACAAGTTCATGTATGAAAAATCCCAACATATAATCCGACCCATTTATAATATGTTCCATATCAACATGTTATTGATTGATAAATCATTAGAATATAGTTAAAATACATATATTCTGCCAGAATTTAAATATTTTATATTATCCTCAAAAGTTAATATATCAAAATAGCTATTATCCTAGCTAGACGTAATTAACAAATTATTTATAATAAACTACTAATTAAAAATGAAGAGATTATAATATGTGATTTAATGCGTTATTAAGTAAACATAATGTTAGTGGTAATAATTGATGGGGAAAATATTAGGCCTACAATATTAACTAATACTCTTTGACTTTTAAAAATCCATTTGAGTATCAACACCACAAAAACCCATTTTGTCAATGTAAATTAGCTATAGATATTTCTAATACTTGTGAGTCCAATTGCATGAAACCCAACACAAGAACTACTATAACCATTGGAGCTGTGTAAATGGGTTATGTGGACCAACCTGCCCTACCCTACTTGGACCCGGGTTATGCGAGCTAAAATTTTTAGCCCAACCTATCCCGTGTGGGTTGGTGGGTTAAATGGGCTAACCCACGAACCCACTAATATTTTCTTTTCATTAAAAAAATTATGAGAATTCAATTTGTATTTCTAAATTTTAATAATTTAAATGTAGAATATATTTCTTTTTATCTCACTAATTACTTACATACTAATTTTAGATGGTAATCATATATAGTAAAATTATAGACTTCTATTTTGAAATTTTTTATCTCACATAAAATGATTTATTCTAACTAATAGAAATTAGAATCCATTTCAATTTTTTTCTTTGGCATGGCAATGCAAGGAAAAATACAACCTGAAAATTATCAATTGGTATTATGTTGTTTATTTTAAATAGAAGCATCCACATATCTAATAGATGCAAAAGAGAAAGTATTGATAAAATAACTAAGGATATAATGAACATAATGTCAGAATTTTGAAATATAACACCCATAAAAATTAAATAATAAATATTCAATAACTAAATAATAGAAAAGTGAAATAAAGAGAAAAGAAAGAGGTTAACGTATTAGGGTTTCGTCTTTTATAAGATTTATAGTTCTTTCTTTTTTTATGTTTTTTGAGTATGGTTCACAAGTCAACCCAATAGTCAAGAGGTTGTCCTGCTTCAACTCGTGAGTTGTGCAAGATGAGTTATTTTTGTTAGCACATTAAATGGGTTAAATTTTTAGCCAAACTCGTATTTTCTTGCAAATTATGCAGGCTAACTTGCATAACCCGCCTACATGCACAACTACAATAAGATTAAATCCAAATATAAAATACCATCAAGCACAAAGTTTTACAAATACTTAAAATTAAAATAAAATCAAAAGAAAACAATGTCTACTCAACTTTCCTTATTTATAGTTTTAACCCCATAAAGCTTTTGTAATTCCACGTAATACTGATCAACTTTCATACATTCAACGATATTACAATTCGTAATGGAAAAACATAGATTCAACAATATTACAATTCAAAGTGTTGAATTCACCATACTCTAATAAGTTGAACTATGGTATGAAGGGATTTTATTATCGGTATTGATTTCCAAATTTGTCACTCTCTTTTAGTTTCTCAAGAGAGACACTCACAAAACCTACTATAAAAAAAAAAAAAAGAGAAGAGTATCAATAAAAATAAATTATGTTAAGAAATTTATAAAAACAATTTATTTTATTATCTTCTTCTCCAAACAATCAAACCTTTATACATAAAATAACTCTACATTTTCAGTATTAACAGTTCAACAACCAGTGGTAAACGTAAATTCTAAAGCAATTATAGACCTCGATATGAGCAAGATGTCACATGTCATTCAGGTGACTTGAGAATACTAAAGTTGACTAACTTTCTAGTAACTTAGTATATACATATCTATCATCTAAGGTTACTCCTCGACCAAATACAACTCTAGTTCATATCTTGTAACACCCTTAAGCATTTGTATGTTTCTAAAAGATTGAAAATCATAAACAAAATAAAAAAATATAATCATCCTATGAGATAAAAATAACTTGAAAAGTGTAAAAACAATATTATATATATATATATATATATATATAAAGTTACCTAGAAGTGTTGCATATTCATTGTTAAAGAGCCATTGATTTATTACCATCAAAATTTTGTCTAGAATTCCAACATCTCTCAATGTTATTCATCAAAGAGTAAAAGCAATGCTCTTTGAATTTTAAAAACCGTTTTCAAACATAAACCCTTTGGTGACACCATTCAACAAAATCAAGCTTATACCATGGATTCAATATAACAACAATTTCCAAAGTCATACCAAACTTAGACCAATACTTTTCAAATTTCATGAACATCATAGTTGCCATATATCTCAAATATGGTTCAATCGACTTCTACCCATATTATTATTAGTGTTAATATGCCCTAAAAACAAATGGAATGTACAAATTCACATTATAATATTTTGTTCAAGAGAATCAACAAGTGATATCATAAAAAAAGCTTTAAGCATCTAGTCATTTTCTCAATCTTATCCCATTATGTCAAAAAAGGATAATACTTGTAATTTCAATCACTCAACTTTAAATGACAAAAGACGGTTTTATATGGTATATATATTGTGTATATATATGTACATATGTAGCAAATAAATCAACCGTACATATATATTTTATTTATTAAATAAGACTATATTTTACATATGTTAAATGTAAGTTCTATATATATAATTTATAACTGCTACATATATAATTTATTTTTATATGAATAGTTTTATCATTTTGTAATTTAATTAGAGATAATAATATTATATTTTAACAAAAATAAGATTACAAAACAATAATATTATATTTTAATGACAATGCTAGTCAAACCAAAACTTGCTAAGTCACAAGTGTTTAGTAAGCCCAAACACAATTATATATGTTGTTTTCAAGTTTATATCTTATTTTCTGTGTTGAGTTTTACTTATGTAAACTTTTATAACAATATCATATTGTATCCAGATTTCTATACCGGGTCTAAACTGCGGAACGCTAGTAATATAGTTACAAAAGCAACGCAATATTATATGTACCTTTTTTCTGTACTTAACATGTGATACAACCCGTCGGAAGTAGATTCATCCCAATTAATTTGATTGTGTGCGCCAAAAACCCGATTATAAAGTTTCAAAACTTAATTATAGAAACCCAAAATTTTACATCTTCGCGCCCTATCCCTAACCTGCCAATGCAACTAACAAACTCTACTGAAGTCCTATTTGAATCGTCCTTTTGATATCGTTTTAGCGTTATTTTTAAATCGAATAGATACCAAACTAAAACATATATAATATTGATAAAAAATTAATAGTTTTACTCATAAATTGACCAAATCGAACCATCACTGAACACATATCGATACTAACTTGACATCAAACCAATATTAATTCGATACAAATAAATATCCAACAATCCAAACAAGCTAGGGCTAACCAAATTGGAAAAAAAAAAAAAAAGTTATGCTACAAAAAAATGTAGCACTCCCATGTAAAATTATCAAACATACAATTCTATCTAAGGTTACAATACTACAATGGAGAGAGAATTCAAATCTAGTATTTCTAACTTAAGATACCAGCATCTAGGATAATGTCACTAGATTATAAGACCATTAGCAAATCAATATAATAGTAAACTTGTAAAATATTTTACATCTATTTTAATCACCGAAAAACTTCTACAATCGTAAAAATAAACTCGCGATTTCAACAAACATGCTCACATGATGGTTATTATTAACAAATCATACTAAACTCTCCAGGGCACATATATCTTCAGCATATTCTCACAGTTACTCCTTAACATTGCAAAATCTACATCCTCCAACATCAAGCAATTATACAAAACCATCAAGGTGATGCCAGAACAGTCTCATTGGCAGAAACATGGGAGCTAACATCATCTTTAGAAACCGCAACATTAGCTGAAGCAAGTGTTCTTGTACTGTCCCTCTTGCCGTCTTTCCCTCCTGACTTATTACCATTTTGATGCGCATTAAGAGATAGGCGTCGGGTAGGAGTGCCATTCGCACCACCATTCGAGCGTGGTGTCCCTACTTTTTTGGTCGTAGCTGGTCTAGCACTACCAGGGCTTCCTCTAGACCCAAAACCAGTGTCTTGCTCTGCGCTTTGTTGGTCGAGGAACTTCTTCTGATCCTGTCGTATTTAAGAAGTATCAACACTTGGGGCTCAAAAGATTTTAAAGCAAGAAACAGATACTAGCAAAACAAAGAGAAATGACAGCTTAATTGCACATTGCCCCTTTGATGTTTACTCAATGTGCATATTAACCTGCCTTTGAAAAGAAAAAAGCATGCATCGGCACCCCTTAACTTCTAAGGATTTGCATTGAGCCTTTAATTTGAGCTTTGCGTCTTTGTGAATTCATAAAAAGAGCAAAACATTAAATCCGCAGAATCAAAGTCATCTGCACTTTGAATTCTTTTAAGTAATATGAATCAAGTTCCCCACTTACCCTTAGCCTTCTTTTCTCTTCTTCCCTCTCTTGTCTTAGAATTGCATATTCATCCAGCATTGCCAGAAGAGGAACACCATCATATATGAACGATACACCACGACTTGCTTCCCATGCTTGGGTTTTGGCAATCAAAGTATCAACCATTGCTAGAAAAAAGAGCAACCATCAGATGTCTACGACAATGGGGCACAAATATGCCTTTAAATAAATAAATCACAAGTCAAAAAGATGTGAGACTTTTAAGATAGAATGCATTTGTAAAAATAATGATGCAGATTAGACAAAGACGTTCAGCTATTTAAGCTTTATTAACTTTGTTTTTACTTCTCTTTCTATCTATATAAATCATACTCTATCCAGATCGTATTAAACCGATTAGTTATTCAGATTTTATCTTTGCTGTACATGTTAATGTGAAGGGAAGACTTTTTTGGACCAGATATGGAAGACAGACTAGAATATTGAAAATTGAGAATTGTGTTCATTTCTTTCCCTCTCATTTATTTCTCCCTCTTCCTTGCTATCTTTCCTTCTCCTGGCTTTTGCAGCACTACCATTCCTTTTGCTATCGTATAGACTTGAGCATTAATGTTGATACTAAATCCCTATTGTTATTCTACTATCCTCTTTGACCGATCCAGTCCCAGATCATACAATGCCCAAAGGAACACCTGGCTAATGGAAGATCTAAACGGTATGTACATTGCATAATTACTGGATTTGTTGGTGGTTGGACTGAAATTTACCTGGAATTTTGTTGACAAGGACACGGGCCTTTTCTGCACGTTTGAGATTTAAATGAGCACCTCTGCTGGCATTATACCTGTTCTCATCCTGTTCAACGAGAAATATATTACATGATTTTCAACACAATAAGAGCCAATAAGGAAACTTTTGCATAAAACTCATTGATATTGTTTGATCTCCATTTATGCATGGGAACAAGAGGCAATGATTGGCAACTAATGAACATCGTATTGTCAATTGATGACATGAATTGCAATGCTGTAGGATGCTAAACCTAATTAACAACTCCATTCACGCGACATAAAAAAGAAAATAAAGGAAGATAAAAAAGAGAGATCAAAAAATGTATTCACTTTTAATCAATAATTTCTTAGCGAAGTACTCACACACAATAGGCAAGTCACATACCCGATTATAATCTTCAAGCCAACTCTCTTCTTCACAAGCAGCCATCCATTTCTCAACTTTATCCAGTATTTCCTTTCTACTGAGTGCTTCTTCTTTAGCACTGGCTATCTGGTTATCCATGTCTGCTAGCAATTCAGTAGGCTCAATGTTCCCGGAATCAATCAATGCCATGATTTTTTCTCTAGCAGCCTCTGGATCTATTTCAATATGTGCACGTGCAAATATTTCTTCGAGCTCATCTTGTCTCTTGAATGCAATTTCCTTCATCCTGCTGGCTTTAAGCATGTCAAGCCTTTGCACTTCCACCTCAGCCTTTATAATAACAAGAAAGAAGGTTGATCAGATTTTTGTGGCCAGATGAAGACAATTACTCATTCCTCGTACTACCAAAAATGTAGACTTTTCCTCACCTGTTCAATGAGATCCAGGGCAAGAGCACCAGGTGCAGTAACTTCATCAACAGAAGATGATATGTCACAGGTAACATGGTCATATAACCTCCGTTCATCTTCAGGAGTATCCATCAAATTCCATAGATCAATTAGCTGAGTTGCTAACTCTTGGAGCTTTCATGCATCATCAGTGAAAAAAATTATAATCAGTTACTTAGTTTGAACAACAACATGAAGAGTAAAAAAGTAGATGCATATGAGTGAAAAATTTCCAAGACCATCTCGAAAGTTCAAAACTTGAGCAAAAACTGTAAAATCCTTATTGGTAGACCTTTTTATCGATATTACTTTAGTGCTTTCTTGTATCTATTATGAAAATCAGGAAAGTGGATATGAAGTCTATGGTTACCTTATGAAGTCTTTGCCTCTTATCTTCATGCAAAACTGCAACTGTGTTTGCCAGCTTGGATAAAGTGTCATTACTGATACTTTTGGATTGCGCATTCGCCGAGTCACTCAAGCTTGGATGGACTTCAGTAATTGTACTGAAGAAGTCTAATCCTAGAGCAGCACATAGATCATGTACTTCACTTACAAGTTCAAGTACCTTCTGTAACCTTTCGCTCTGCCAGATGGAATCAGGTAATCAGACATGCCATATTACAAGTTAAAGAACCTATCAGCAGCTATGTCTTTCTGTGAAAATCTAATTTTACCTTCTCCCTTTGAAGTTCTTGGAGCTGAGCGTGATATTCATCCAACTTCTTGACGGATAAATCAGTCTCATCGATAACAGGAGTTTCATCACTAAATGTCAAGCTTCCAGCGATTTCCGCACATATATGTTGAATCTGAGACTGCACATCTGAGAACTCCTTAATCCTCTCCTGTTTCTGTTTCCAGAGCTGTTCAAGAGCAGGGGCAATATCTGCAAGTTGCTGCTTAATAGTTCCCTTAGTCTTCTCAGGCTGCAAATACAACCGATTAGATGATCTGTGAGTTTCATCTTTTGGTAATTCCAGTACGTATACACATCAAAGCTTCAATGCTCCTGTAAGCAAAACTTTTTTAAGAAAACATTTATGACTTACAATACCAACAAAACTCTTCTCTCCTAAAGATGATAGCAGGTTTGAAAGTTCGAGTTCAGCATCCGATAAATCCTGAAAGAAGTTGTGCCCTTGACTTTGCAGCTTGCATAACATTTCGTTTGTATACGTCCAAACAATCCTGCTCTATCTGAAGCAGCATTTTATCTCTTTCCTCTTCACTCTCACCAACCTCATCCCAAATCTCCTAAAGAAATAGAACGAAGTGTGGTAGATAAATCTTCACTGCATAAACCTACCTCACAAAGAAAGATGGCATTCTCCAGAAATGGAAAGAAACATCATAAAATTCAAGTACCTGCAATTTCTGCAGTAAGGATCCGCAAGTGGTTTCCCCAAGAAGAGGGTTTTGATTTTGGGTATCTGTCACTGCCATTCACGCAACTTTGCACTTCACCTGAATTGCAGTATTATTTTAAGACAGGCAAGATTAGGGACCACTGGACTGGGTTGAGTTCAAGAAAATCAACTTGAATTTGCATCTTCTTATAATCATTAGAAGAAACACCAGAAAATTGAATCAATGTAGATGTAAATAGCATAAAGTTCACTGCAGAGACGATTAGCAGCAAGCATTTAAGCAGCAAATCACACAGCTAAAGCCAGGATTGATCATCTAAATCAAATTGGTGATATGCATTATTAACAAATAAAAGACAAATGATAGTGGTTGAGAGTCAAATAGTTAAAAATAGGAACAAAAGCATACTTGAGAAATCACCCAATCAAACAGTACTAGAACAATACATTGCCAAATCTTTCAAGCATTCATTAACTACTCCTGTATCGGAATTCATTAATCCACGACGAAACAGTCCATCATAACAAACCCAGTATACAAAAAATCATTAATTAATCATTTTCGCGGAGAAGCATGTAAAACCCACGAGAACAAGAGCTTAGTAACATACTGTGATCTTTAACAATTGATGAGCACAATAAAAATCACCCAAGAAAGCTCCACAATCCCAGAATCAACTAAAGACTAAAGGGTCATTGAAGAATCCACTTACAGCACTTGAAAGGAGAAGCACCAAACTTCACATACTAGCACAACGTAAGTTAACCACATTAACTTGATGATAACTAGGAACAGCTTATAGAATCTAGATAAGTCTCCATAAAATTAAACAGCTTTTCTATCACTATCACAACAATCTTACCTAAAACACTTAAAAGTGGCAATAACAAGAACAAAGGACCAAACTTTGACTTACAGACACAATGTACCATCCCACATTAACCTCATCAAAACCATGAAGAACATACCAACACTCAAAAAGAAAACTAGCAAATTAAGCAACTTTAGTAATAATATCACAAACCATTACACAAAAAACAAATTAAAGTTGCAATCTTTATCTAAAGGAAGAGTAAAGACAGGTGCTATAAAACGATAAAAGCATACCCAGATGGATGGTTTAGGAGTAAAAGGGCTTTGGGGTTTTGTGGGTTTTCAGATCTGAAGAGTTAAAAGAGTTAAGTAGGATCAGTGAGAGTCAAGAAGGGAAGGAAGAACAGGACAAAGAAAGAGGAACTGTGAAATAATATGGAGAGTGGGTCCACTTTATACTTGGCATCTCTCTCACTCCACTGCTATATCTGATTGTTGTTTTGTCAGAAAAATTAAGACAATAAACTGCCCTTGGTTTGTTGAGTAATTACAAGGTAGTAATTAGCATCTAGCAATGGCAGTTGCTACTACCAATCAAAGACATGATGATTAAAGGGCAATTCCTTAAAAGCAAAAGCTGTTCTTAGTTCTTATGCTTTGTTTGCATCCTTTTTATTTTTTATTTTTTGATCAAATGCATAGTTAATAAACAATATATATACAAAGATTATTACTATTTTCACTGGATAAGTAGGGATTAAAAAAATATAAAATACAATTTCTTTTTTCCTTTATAATTTAGTTTCCAATTGAGCCAAAATTGGAATTTTTTTAATTGCTTTGAGAAATAGATTGAATCAAATTGAATAAAATGAATCAAATCGTTTTAGATAAAATATACTTTCTACTTTTTTATTTTCTAAAATATAGTATTTAAAAGATATTAAAGATTTCATTTATTAAAGCATGTTTGGATCAACTGGTGGTTAATTATCAGAATACCTTTGAAATTCCTTAATCATATAAAATGCAAAGTTTATTAGAATCATACGTATTGCGAATTTATTAATTGAAGGAATTTAGTATTTGTGACATGAGATTATATGTCATGCTTATAAAATTTTTTGGTTTATAAATTATGGTTTAATTTTATTATTAAAGGAATTTAGGGTTTTGAAATTTCTCTAAATGAGTTATGTAAGTTGCTTTGAAAAAGCTAATACAATTCTTAAGTCATACGAATGTAGCATTTGTTGAACTTTTGTGTTCAAAGTAAATTTTGACGAGGAAATTAGTCGCACAATTAACTACTCAAACATTTGTTTGTTAATGTTTCGAAGTTCTCTATTGAGGCAACTTGTTTGGTATTGAATAAAGTGGGTGAATTCCACCGAACTCCACGTTATATTTCAGTGCAAGCTTTCTTTCTCCTATCTCTCTATTTACTATAATTATTCTTTATATTTGTTAGTGTGGCATGAATTAGTTTTTTAGTTTGGAAAAGAAATCATTTTTAGGCATAAAAATGTTTTTCCTAAGCGTTACTAGCTAGCAACAGCATCATGAATCAAAAGTATGGATTTATCGTATCAAGTTTGTATGGTTAGGAGGTTATTATAACTAGTGAATCACATACAATAGTTTGTGATCAAAGAAGTCTTGAGTAGATTGCACATGGAGAGACATCGTTGCGAAGAGAGGTCGAAAAGAAATGGGCAAACTCGACATCCCAGACAAGCACACGTGATAGCAAATCAAACTTGATGTTCTTGAGATTTCTTATGCTCATTTCATGAACTGAATGGTTTGAATTTTTATGGAGGCATTATAGCATGGTTTTGTTTTATTCTCAAATTAGTTAATACATAAGTTGATGGAAATAAGAAGAAATCTCTTTATTTATAGGATGTAACACCCTAAATTAAGGCATTACAACCCGCCACGTGTCCCTCTCTTAAAAGAGACACGCAAAGGCTCTAAATCTCAATACCACAAAATATAAACATATAAAAATCTCCATGAACCCACATTTAAGGACACTCTAAAAGAACAAAACCTGTAAAACCTGTAATTTATAACTTCAAATATCTCCTGTAATATAAACTAAATCCGAGTTGGCAAAACCAAAGCCAACAATAATCCAGAAAAGATCTATCTTCCAACTAAAAACATATAATCCTGTTTAATAAATTATTACATAAAAACCAATACTTCAAATCCTCAAAAAGATAACTAATAAAAAATATTGTTTCAAAAATCTTCAATAACTCAAGAAATCTTTTTTTTTTTTTCATATGTCCTGTATAACATCCTATTCCTCTGCAGTATAGTCAGGTCCACTATCGCCATCCCCATGATCAAAATACAAGTCATAACCAGACAAGTCATAAACAATATCTCCATCACCTGTACCTGAAAAAGAAAGGAATGAGCGAAAACGCCCAGTACGCCAGTCCACAAACAATTTGCAAATGCACAAACAACATGTATAGATACGTGCAACTAACTAAATGCAAACAACAGGATTATTATTTTCATTAAGCCTGCAAAACAACAAAGTTCAGAATCATAGATCTCTGATCCCAAACTTGGAATTACTCAGACTCCTGAAAAACAACCATATATCGAAAATAAATAATTATATACATATATTGGTGAATGGGTACTCCCCAAACACCAGCGGCCATACTGCCAATAAACCTATATCTACCGGAATCATCTCCAAGTGCAACTCCACTAGGGACAACGACACACAAGGATCATCAGGGTGCCTCACCAATATCACTGTCTGCCAGGTCTTTACTGGTCAAAGCCAAAAACATCCAGAAAAACAATTTAAGCCAAATATAATTAAGTTCATTTATATATCTGTTCCTACAGGCAACAATCAGAAAACTAAACCTGTAAGCAAATACAACAAACAAGGAAAGGTCGTACCTTTTGCAATTTTAGGAACAATCTCTCCAAATCCACAAATTTTTAAAGACAACAAGAAATCTCCCAATCTCCTGAATATTACATATAACAAGAGCAATATATAAATCATCACATCAAAACCCTAATTATCCAATTCTCCAAAATATTCCAAAACCCTAACCTCTCAAGAAATCACAACTACAAAATCTCTTCGATCAATTTCTTAGAAAACCCAAATCTCCACAAAACCCTAATTGCATAAATCAACAAATACAAACAAATCCATCATTCTAATTCGATCTTTTAATAAATCTATGATTTAGAGGATGAAAACTTACTTTGATTTGACTCTAAATCTAGAAAATTGCCAAAGACCGCAAAGAAACCGTAACCCTAGAACATCCCCAACCATGAATGAACAAAACCCTAAATCAGAAATCATTTCGATAAAATCTACATATGTAATTAAGGGATTTAGTTACCTTGAATGGATCTCAATTTCCTAATCATTCTCTCCAAGATTCAGATCTGATCTTCAATCTTCCTTAAACACCTACTCTTCAGATTTCCAAGAAAATTAGAACTGTTTCTCCAATTCTGAATTCGATCTTCAAGATCTCCTTTAACCAATAGAATCAAATCTCCAAACCCAATATGTATGTTTTCCAAATTTTGATATGGACTTCTAAATCCTTTGGCGGCTATAAACTCTCAAAGGATAAGAATCTAGGTTTAGGGTTTTGTTGGAAAAAAGACAAAGAAAGAATATATAGGGATTTGTGACTTTTGATCTTCTGTCATGTGACCAAAATTGTATTAAATTAGATTTTTGTTGATAAAGAAAGAGCCGATGGTTTTCAACTGTCTCAAACGTACTCCAAATCTCTTAGGGTTTTGACCGAGGAATGGTGTGACAAACTCGTAAGTTAAGGGTATATTTATAGAGGTATGTTGTTTAGGAAAAACCCTAGGTTCATATCCAATTTGCCAAAATCCATTCTTAATCAAGTTTTTTTTTTTTTTTTTGCCATGTGATCACAATAAAATTATATTTCAACTTTGACCATAAAACCTTCTTATTTAATATCCTTTGACTCTTTGACCCTTCTTAATAATCCCTTTTATATACTTTAGGATTGATCATAAAACCTTCTTATTTTATATCAAATGACAAATTTATCCTTCTTTATAATTTATTTATCTTTATATTACATAGGATTTAGTTTTCAATCTTGAATGCTCTGTAGTGTTTAGAAAAACAATTACGATTATGTATTGAAGATAATATTAGATCCCTTTAGTGATATAAACTACAATATTGAATACTAGTGGCTAAGCTTAGCCAAAAGCTTATATACCAAGACCAACCTCATTAAATGATAAGTTAATTTTTTTTTTATAAGGATAAGTTCTTAAGATTTAAAAGGTAGAGCTATATAAGGCAAAAAAAAACCTCTTCCGAGCTTATCTTTCCCATTTGAGAAATCTAAGTGAGGTTGTGAGAAAATAAATATGTCTAGCATCCTTATTTCGAGTCTACTAAACTGAAATTTCCTAAGGCATCTTTATAATTAGGTTTAATCCATGGCTTATTACTGGTCCACGAAATCAATCAATTGCATTAGATCTGATTGAAGTCTCAATTATAGAAATGGCTTTCTAGTCACATAAAGATTATAAATCTTTTATAACTATTTTTATTTGCATATAATCATGTCTTTAGATACGCTGTAATAAAATAAAATAAAATCATTTATTAATAGTCAAAAGTAAAACTAATAATGGCTCATTCACTTTGCTAAATAGAATAAGGAGATAATGAAATTCAAATTAAAAAAAAATGTAATAGAGTTATAATAACTATTGCAATGTTCACTTTGTGTAAAAAAGTAAAACAACTATTTATTAGAGTAAAAGATAAAATATCTATAATATTCCTATATTTATTACAGAGAGAGGATAATTGTATATGTGTTAATTTCGAGACATGAGTATTTATGATAAAGTTGAAAAATAGAGCATTCGATGGTAATTTATGGGGTGGAGACATGTAAAGGCGGGCAAACGTGCCTAGCAAGGCAGGCTAGGTCGGCTTGCATTGGCTTGCAGGTTAAACGAGTCGGACCAAAATTTAAATACCTCGGTTGATCCACTTTGGCCCACAAGCTAAATGAGCTAGCCTGCGGGTTAAATGAAAAGTTTTTATTTTTATTTATTTTTATTATGTTAGTTTATGGGAAAATTAGAATATTTATATATTTTAAGGTTTTATATACATTAAAGATTAACTTTGTTACCATTTTAATTACTTATATATAAAAACAAGTTTTTAAAATGATTTATTAGATATCATATTACGTTTAAATTAATAAAAATATACTTAAAAAATGTTATAATACTTGTGATGCATGTATCAATCTATTTTCTTCCATAATATATCATAAATAATAACTAATATATGATTATATTCTTATTCTTGAGCTTTTCTCTCACTCTTTTTTTTTTTAAAACTCTTGACTCACGGGCTAAACGAGCTGTGCCAATTTGGCCCCTATTTAAACAGGCTCAAAAAATTAGCTCCGATCTTCTTTTTTAAGTGGGTAAATGGGTTGGTCCGCAGGCTGCAGCCCATATGCCAAGTGAATACTATAATATCAACTTTACATCAAACGAAGAAGAAATGAATAGTCATTCATGTTAAGTGAACGGACTATGTGATAAATCACTAAAATTATTCCACTAAAAAATAGAAAAGATATAGTAGTAGGACAAATTTGTTTTAAACTAAGCTCTTTATTTATTTGTACTTAACTCCTTGAGTCTGGTGAGAGGATCCAAAAAAATTTAATATGTAACTGGGATGAGAATGACTTAAGAATTAAGATAGCATCATTGAATTGGTAGGTCCGTTTTCAACCTTCTTTAGAGTTCAAACTGGCTCACACATTGTTAATAGGGCATGCTACTAGCATTTAGCCAGGTTGATATAATCGTTACTCTATTATTGTCAAAAGTGTGTATGAGCTATGGATCCGTTTGTTTCTCCTTTCATCTACCTCTTCTGTTTGTCCTATTAGCCATGTTTGGTTGGATTATCCATTACTCATCTGTATCGAAATAACATATATAAATATATCAAATTACATCTATTTTTATCTATATTCGATCTTTTTATGAGAATTACCAATTATTTTTTATCTACATCTAATTCTTGATAAATAATTTTTAAAATAAAAAAGTTTAAAAAGAATGTCTGTATCTACTGAAAAGAGCTATCCAAACAGAAATATCCTTTTAAAGTGTTATCTAGTCATATATAGCGAGATTTGTATAGTATTCGCGGGGCAACATCATCTAAAACCCACATATATTGATACAAATAAACAAGTCTAATATAAACATTTCACTTTACTACTCTAGTGCTTCAAAGTATCTATATTACAATCGTTTTTTGGCTTTTGGATAATCATCCAACTATGGTGTATAGATTTTACGACGTGGGTGCATTGCAAATCATATGCTAATCACGCAGCACCAGAGGATCAAACACACCGTATATTGCAATAAGGAATAAGGGATGTAGATTTGGAAAATCCCTAGATGATTAGTTTGGAAACTTTTACAATTTCGTTCTCAAGACAATTAAGCCAATTATTCCCAGTTGAGATAATTACAATAATCAACGTAATAAGCCTTTTAATGACCAAATAATAAGTTAGACAACCCCACTATTTATATCATAAAAAAAAAATCCCCATATTACAGATTCATGGAGTTCGCATATCTTATGATGTATATTTAACACTACATATTTAGTCAATGAAGTTTGTGGTAGTTATGACTTTGTCGATAGTGTAAAGGATAAGTGCTTTTTTTCTTTCCTTTTTCTTTCCTTTTTTTTTTTTTTTTTTTGGTATCGTTATTCCTTGTATAGGATTTTGCAATTTTTTTTTCTTTTAAAATTTATTGTGCTTGCTATAAGCCAAGTTACTTGAGCTCTGACTCATTTTAGACCTAATTTGATCAACTTATTTAACTAAACGAGCTGAGCATGAACTTTTCTTTAATTTACAAACAGACTCGTTAAGGATTCGTTTAATATATTAATATAATATTATTTATGTAAACGAGTCTAATGAATCAAGTTCGAACTTGATCCCATATATTTCAAGCTTGTTGGCCGTTTATTTTTTAAACGAGTCAAGTCGAGTCTTTTAAGAACCTAGTCTGACCTAGTTTGTTTATACCTCTATTTGCTAGTTAGATATTTAAATTTTTTTTATATTATTTTACCAAAATAAAATAATATATTGTATATGTATACATTCACTCTTGAAAAGATGCGCGGCCGAAGACTTAAAACCCCAGCTATTTGTTTGTGAGTCATATAGTACCATTTGATTCTATTATTATCTTTTTTAATTGATGAGGTAGAAAATTGTTGTGCCTTTGGAAAAAGGGCTGCACATGAGTCATATCAACTCATGATTTATACTGGGGACCAAATCGAGTTCCAAATTTAAACCATTTAAATAATTAATCAAGTTAAAGCTTAAATTTTATAATTTGAATTTTAATCAAACTCAAGTTAGGTAAGGAGATTTGGATATTAATAGCCATTCCTCCGCATTCCATGGAAATGATATGTTTTATGATAGAATCTTTTACAAATTAAACAAAAGAATAAAAGTTTCGTGGTAAATGGAATTGATATGTTTTATTGTAGAATCTTTTATAAATTAAACAAAAAAATAAATATTTTATGGTAAATGGAATTAATATGTTTTATAATAGAATTTTTTATAAATTAAACAAAAGAATAAATATTTGTGATAATAAAAATGAAATATCAATTTCATTCTAATGAATCAAATGCAACGTAAATTCTAACCAAACAAACAATAAATCATCTCATATCATTGGATTTATTTTTAAAACCATACTGAAAAGTGAAAACAATAGCTATTGACGTAAAAGTCTCCGTGATAAACGATATTCTATATATGTAGAAAACGTCTCGTTCAATATGTGTAGAAAATGTCTCGTCCTTTGAATTCAAACTCTCTGCGTTTTTTCCACTGGATCATACTAGAACAAAGGTAAAAAGAAAAAGGAAAAATTCAAAATATCCGGACAAAAATTGGCGCTGGGAGTGAATTTCACATTTCAGAAATTTTTTTGGGACCTGCATTGGTTGAATTCAAATATATGTGATATTTATTATTTCTTTCATTAGCATATGGAAAGGACGGGTCATATTTTATTTGCAATTCCAAACTTCTGCGACGCCGTGTTGATTCGTTGTAGCCAAGGTAATTGGTAATATGGTTATAAGCATTTAGGCCCAGTTTGTTTTGCCATTTTTTTATTGTTTTGATTTCAATTTTTTGTTATTTTTAAGTATATTATTTGTGAAAAACACTTACTAATGAAAGAAAAACATTTTTACTCATAAACCAATTAAACAAACTAGATACTAATATGAAATAGATATGATATGAATAAAAAAAAAAAAAACAGACTAACTAATCAGGCCTCCATCGGCATCCATGTCCCCCTAATAGCCCTGAGACTTGATTTGGTCGTGTAGCAAACTAGAAAACCTAATGCGTGGTTTATTTTAATTTATTTTTCTGCTGAAAGAATTTCTCCGGTTCAAAGTAATCATTAAAAGGGATCCGATCGACAAATTATGATCTACACAATCCTATATAGTTGGATAGCTTCCAAGTGTTTATTAAATGTTATAGGATAAATCTTTATTTCAACTTTCCAAATCTATTCATTAGGGGTGGGCACGGATCGGTTTGGTTCGGTTTTTCCTAAAACCAAACCAAACCATAATTTACGGTTTGGTTTTTTTTCCATCCTAAACCAAACCATTAAGTAACGGTTTGGTTCGGATTATGAATTTTTAAACCATTAAATAACGGTTTGGTTCGGTTTGGATTACGGTTTAAATCAAAATTCTAACTAAAAATTTTCTTTGTTTTAGTTTTTTACATTTGTGTAGATTCTTAAATATTTATATCATTTTACAAAGTTGATATTATAAACCATAACAAAATATTTTATAAATTCATCATACTTTTAATCTATAGTTTTCTATAAAATCAATTATCCACCAATAAAATGCATTCACTAATCAATACATAGTAAGTCATAATTTATGATTTTTAATATAATCATCATGTCAATTATCCACCAATAATTTAGCTAAAATAAAAAATCATCCATCAACAAAATTCATCAATGAATAAAATGACCAATTGACAAAATATATTAAACAATTAATACATAATGAAATTTTATAACTGAATAAATAAATTTCATACTTTACAAAGTTAAAAGCTATTAAAAAAAACAATAGTTCATCATCAACAAAAAATTACATATCATGAGCCCAAAAAAATTTAAAAAAGAACAAGTTGATTTTAATTAATATTCACCAAATAATAAATATCAAATGAAATCATATAAACATATAATAAAATATTATTATATTTTTCTAAAACGGTTTGGTTCGGTTTTACGGATTGGTTTGGTTTACCTTCCAAACCAAACCATAAATTTACGGATTGGTTCGGATTTGAAAATTTTCAAACCAAACCATGAAAAAAACCATATTTTCGGTTTGGATTGGTTCGGTTACGGATCGGTTTGGTTTGGTCGGTTTTTTTGCCCACCCCTACTATTCATACAAAATATGTTATAGGATATAACGTTTCCATATTCTATATAAACTATGGATCCCTTTATAAGGTATGGATCATAAGTTTCTAGGAAATTAATGTATCCATCTCATAAAAATTCTTTATCATCGACAATGCCAAACATAATAAAATACAATATTTTTTAATTATCATATGCAAGAGGTCAAACAAATTTCCCTAATAAAAAAGAATAATTGTGTTTGAGCCTAACAGTATAAGGTTCTTTCTAGGGTGATCACGCATGTATCACGTGGATTTTGTATTTTACATGTGACTTTAGTGTTTTCATGAGGAGATGACACTTTGCATGTGATTTGAGTTTAGTGATGGGGATATGATACCTATGGGAATAGCTTTGAGAGAATTGCAAAGACGAGATACAAACAATCTTAGTAATTTGAATGTAAAAGTAACAAATAGAGAAGCTTGAGAGAATCTTGCGTGTTAATCTTGTAGTTCGTTAACAACTAAAGTGATATTTGTCTGTTTGATTATTAAGAGCAAAGCTTACTTTATAGAATATTCTTTGTCATCTCTCACCAAAAGTTGCAAATGATGAGAAATGATTGAATATTCATAGATGCCTAGAGTGATGAAGACTGTATGATTGTTTTAGTGATCAATGGATGAGATAGAATTAGCTCATTTCATGCTTATCCTAAATGAGCTTACTATGAGCTAAGATTAGTATCTATCCTCCTGTGTGCATAAACCCATCTAAGAGAGGTTAAGTACAAACCGACTTATTCAACGATCATTGTTCTAAGCACATCAAGCCAAATTCCTCCGAGTAATTATAATATATGATCGAACTTGCAAGGTCCTATCACCCAACCAGACAGTGAAGCCCAAAAATATTAATATATATTTTTGGGTAAACTACGCTAGAAGGTATCAACTTTTGAAGGTAAATTCATTTAAAGTATCAATATTTCACAAAGCAAATCAAATAAAATAAGGCATCAATGGTAAGCAAAGCGAATCAAACGAGGTATCAGCATTTTATAAAATTCATTTAAGGTATCAAAATTTTTATTAGTATTCAATTAAATTTCCTAAATTTTTATTAATGATAAATTATTAATACATTATTTGACTCACTTTGTAAAATATTGATACATTTCTTTAACTACTTGAAACGTTGATACCTTAAATGAAGTTATCTCCAAATATTGATACCTCTTTTGAAACACTTGAAACATTGATACTTTAAATGGGTTTATCCTCAAATATTAATGCATTTTGATGTAATTTACCTTTTTTTTTTATCTCTCTATAGTGCAAAATTGTTTGAAAATCGATTTCTTTATGTTGCATTATTCATTATTTCTAATATTGGTAATTTTGTTGTTGGTACAATACAATGAGGAATTTGGAAATGTTATTTATTTTAAATAAGTGACTTTAGAACTTATGGTAAAATGTTATTTGCTGGTATTGTATCTTCACAAATTCATTGGAATTATATTATATATCTTATGTTAAATTGCGATTTTGTGATAACATTTTGTTTGAATTATATTATAAGGTTCATGAATTGTAACTTCATGGTAAGTATTTGATTGAATTCTAAGAGTTTAATAAATTAATGAACACATTATTTATAACTATGTGAAAAAGTTTGACTTACCTTAAAAAAATGAAATAAAAAATTTCACACTTTTCATAAAATATATTTTATACTGTAAATACATAATAAAGTGAATGTTTTAGAGCAATATATGCATGATACGTGTAGGATATAAGTTGCGCCACATATATCCGACCCCTCTATACCCAACTCACCCTTAGTAACTAAAGTAATGGAAACATTTTTTTTTTTCTTTTCTTTCTTTCTTTCTCTCTCTCTTTTTTTTTTTTGTGTAAATTCCCTTGATTTATATATGTGTGTATGTGTGAAAATTGTAACCTAGGATTATAGGTGAGTTGACATGGAGTGAATATGGTATAGGATACAACTTGCATCCAATGCTGAAAGTACCGATTGTCAAGTTTTAGAATCTTATAATACTTAGGAAGTATCTCAAAATTTGTAACCTATAAGATGTAAAAGGGATGAGATTTTTATTGAATTTATAATTTTTTCAATTACAATTTTATAATATTAAAATTTTAATGTAACATTTCAGAAAAAAAAAAAAATATATATATATATATATACCTTTCTCGAAAGCTGTTTGAGCAGCATGGCTACACAACTCTTTTGAACAAGCTCATGCTATTGTGTAGACCATTTTAATGTCCACCAGCCTTGAGGTATTTATTTATGGACTAATCTTTTGAGTTTTGACAATAAATTGTAGAGGCGAAATATAGCATAAAACAAAGAAAGAGCCTCATGCTCTCATCCCGATTATTTTCTAGTAAATTTCACATGTTACCTTTGAGAGAATTCATACTTGATTTTAAATAGGTAAAAAAAACAAAGGGTAAATGCTATGAAAGATTATGTTAAGTCCTAACTGGATCAATATGGATAAAAAGGTTTATAGAACATTATCCCTATTTAGTTTTAGATAAGCGACCTGAGAAAAAAGGATTTTTTTTTCTCTTGAGAACATTGTGGAATTGGATTCAAAGGTACAAGTCTTAACTTCCATCACTTTGAATACTTTTAGTTTACTCGAATGGAATAAAACTGGAAATGAATAACAATTCTTTATTTTACAATTAGTGGATTTTTTTTTTTTTTGTTAGGAATAGTCATTCTTCTAGTAAAGAGAAATAATGAGGATTCCTTATTTATTCCGCATCACATGGAATATATATTATTGTGTTAGAATTTTTCGCAAATCAAATAAAGGAATAGATATTCTATGGGAGTAAAGATGAAATACTAATTACATTCTATTCAACCAATGATAGTGTTCAAGTAAAGTACAATGTGACTTAAAAAATCAAATTTTCACATATTTAATTGTAGTTTATCTTAATAACAAGTCTAATTTAGAAAGGAAGATAACAGCAAATGAAATTTTCCAAACTCTCTCCACAATCAGACCATGATAAAGTCCCAAGGAAAAATATGTATTATAAGCACACTACTTTAAAAAGTGCCGGAAGGTAATAGGAACCTTTAAGTTAAATCATATTTTTGACATATTCCCTACTAATCGGATTTCCCTCCAGTTGAACTAGACATTATTGGCCCTAATTCTAAATAAGGTAGTGCAAGTAACATTAAACATTTTTGTCCTATTGACTTATGTACAATGGTCCAGCAAGCTTTATTACTAAAATTGTAACTATCAAAGAGCAATAACATTTTTTTGTCTTATTGAGTTAAAATTCTAGCTAATAGATTGAGCCCAATGATGGGATAATTTCATTATTTCATACCAAGTTCATTTATGTAACATTAGAGCACAAAATAAGATCAATAATAATTTTGACAAAATATATACTTCGATCTATACTCATTCGTTCATCTTTGATATCCTTTGAGATTGATTAGTTTTTCTAACCCTCCCTCTCTTGCCCTTTAATATATTTTCTTATGTCGAATAATGTGGAGGTTAAGAATGATATCACTTCAAAAAACTGTTACAATCTCTTTTATACTCATGATTTTACAAAGGAGAGGGGGGAGAATTAAAACTCATAATTCTAATTACCTAAAGCCCAACAACCATCACATTGGCCACGTTCTTATTATGGTTATTTATCCTATAGGTCACATGGGATGCTATAGGTTATTAAAATAATCTCATAATCTCTCACTTGGCCCACGTGAGACTTGATGATTCAATAACCATAAGTGCATGCCATACATTGAACATATCAAGTTATCATCCTTAAATGATTCAAGTTAATCGGATCATGGTGATCCTAAATTATTTTATCAATCTGATTCATTCCATGTATCACATAATTAACTCAACCCATGTAGTCTTAATCATAAAGTACTTTAATCCTTCAGCTCTATTGTCTTATTTCAAGGTTATAGCATGCTATCACATATAACAATACATGTATATAACTATAACATGGATAACAATTAAATTAGAAAAAACATAACTTTAATTGAATTTATAAAGAGTCATGGTAGATTGAGCTAACAATCGTATATGTACATACATACATATATATGTATATATATCCAAATCATAATACTATGCTAACAAGGACTTTTCCATGATGCACGTCCTTTCAACATGGCTAGTGAATGTTTTGGACAACAAACCCTTAATTAATAGATCTGCTATCATTAGATCAATTCCTCTATGCTCAATAAACACTTTCTATTTTTGCACTTCTTCTTTGATAGGCATGTATTTTAAATCTATATGTTTTGCACTCTTCAAATACTTGTCATTCTTAGAGGAGAAAACAGCTAAAGAATTATCATAATAAACTCTCAATAACCTATCCATACTGTTGATAACACCAATACCTAAGATAAAGTTCTGCAACCACAATACATGAATTGTAGCTTCAAAGCATGCTACAAATTCAGCTTCCGTGGTGGAAGTAGTAATGACATACTAGTTTCCACTCTTCTAAGAAATTACCCCTATAGGTAGTAGAAATAAGCAACCAAAAGTGAATTTCCTCGACATATCCGACATAGTTCAAATTCAAGTATCCCATTACTTCAAGGTTACTCAAGTTTCTATAAGTGAGCATATAATCCTTAGTGCTTTGTAAATACCTAAGAACTTTCTCTGTAGCTTTCTAATGGTTTGTTCTAGGATTACTCTAATATCGACCCAATATCCCAATAACAAAACTGATGTATGATCGAGTACATGTCTGAGCATACATTAAGCTCCCAAACACTAATTCATAGGGAGTAGTTTCCATTTCATTTTGTTCCAAATCGTTCTTGAAGCATTGCTTTATACCGAAATTATCCCCTTTTTGAATTGGAACTATTCATGTTGAACACTTTTCTATTCTAAATCTCTCTAGTACTTTATTGGTATAGCCTTTCTGAGATAGTCCCAACAATCCTTGTGATCTATCACATAATATTTCTATTCCCATCACACAGGATGCCACACCCATGTCCTTCATTTCAAAGTTCTTAGAGAGAAACATTTTAACATCATGTGACAATTCTTTATCATTAGTAGTGATAGCAATATATCATAAACAAATAAAACAATATCATAAACTTGCTCTCATTAATCTTCATGTAGATACATCGGTCAACAACATTCTCTACAAAACCATATAACAAAATGACATTATTGAACTTAAGATAACAATGTCTGGAAGCTTATTTCAATCCATATATTGATTTTCTCAATTCACATACCAAGATTTCCTTTCCTATGGTTAAAGGACCCTTTGGTTGGTTCGTATAAATCTCTTATTCAATTTACCATTCAAAAAGGCCATCTTTACATTCACGGCCACCAAAGCCATAACAATTCTTAGAGAGACATTCTTTGAAGCTGGAGAGAAAGTCTCTTTATAGTCAATGTCATCTTTCTGAGTATAACCTTTAGCAACAAGTTTGGCCTTATATCTATAGATATTGCCTTTTTCAGTCTCTTTTGATATTAAAGATCTCACAACCAACTGTTTTAGAACCTTCAGGCAACACCACAGATTCCCAAATTTTGTTGTTATCCATTGATTTTAACTCTTCTTTCATGGCTTTAAGCCACTTTTTTCATAATTACTATATCCCATGACCTATTTGGATGAGACCGGGTCTTCAACAATGCTCAAGTCACATTCATACTCAAGTAAATAAACCACATAGTCATTTGTAATAACTAATCTTCTTTACCTTTTGGATCACCTTAATGCCCTTTCTTGTGGTGGTACTTGCTCATTCTCAACTTGTTCATTGTTAGTTTGATGATTGTTTGTCTATTCATTTAGTGGGTTAGGTACATTCATTTGTTGTTCTTGTATGTTATGTAGTATGTTGTATGGCTGCGATACAACAATAGGAACAACATGAGAAGAAACATTAGGCATCATTTCCACTAAAATCTCTTGAATATCCACCTTTTGCGATTTCTCACTCCCACTATTTTGGTCATTCTCAATAAATCGAGCATTCGTAGACTCTACTATTCTCGTACTATGGTTAAGACAATAAAGTTTGTTCCCTTTTAACTTTTTAGGATAGCCTATAAAGTAATCACTAATGGTTCTTGCATCCAGTTTCTTTTCATATGGAATTATACATCCTTACCTTGCTTGGCAAACCTAAACATAAAGATGCCTTAAACGGGGCTTCCTTCCTGTCTGCAGTTTAAAAGATGTCTTAAGAACTACCATACTAGGAACATTGTTTAAAAGATATGTAGCAGTTTTTAATGCATATGTCCACAAAAAAAGAAGGCACAATGCAATTACTTATCAACTCCTAACCATGTCCATAAGAGTATGATTTTGGCTTTTAGCTACACAATTCTGTTGTGGTGTACTAGGCACTTTATATTGTGTAGAAATGTCCTTAGTCTCAAGAAACTTTGCAAATGGACCTAAACATTATCCACTTTCATTAGTCCTACCAAAATATTCACTACCTCTATTCAACGTTACTATTTTTACCTTCTTATTTAACTGTCTTTCAATCTTATTAATAAGCACCTCTAGGATGTTTATAGAATGAGACTTTTCATATAGTAGATACAAGTAGCAATACCTTGAGAAGTTATTAATAAATGTGATAAAATACTTTTTCCACCTTAATATGGAACATCAAAAGGATCACATATATCAGTATGTATTAAATAAAGTTTATTGTCCTAGTTAACCCCTGTAGCCTCTTTTATACTCATGCTTTTATAAGAGAGGGAAGGGAATTAAAATCGACAACCATAATTACCTAAAGCGTAATAATCATCGCATTGGGCTCATTCTTATTGTTGTGTTATATATCAAGCTCATATGGATCTATGACAAGGAGATCCTAAGCATATGTGACATGCTTGGAAGAGGACTTTGATACAAGGAGTTATTTGTGCAAACAATGATGAAATTGTCGTACACTGGTTGATACAGGAAACTACATTGCCGGCCTTCAAAGTATTTTAGCCGGCCATTGAATTTACAGAATTTACCAAGAGCTACAAGAATCCAACGCTAACTTGAACGCCGTCGGTGTTGGGGGTACGCCACCGGCATAAACGACCATACCATCTGCTTTGAGCCGATGTTTAATGCATCCAGAACGGTGGCGTTTAACGCCAGCCCCTACACCGCCAACCTTGATTTTATTCATGCTAGCCTTTGTGTAATGCACATAATACTCCTTACTGTTCCTAGGGTTCACAAGAGAGAAGTTTGAAGCTGTTCTTAAGCCTAGAGAGAGATTCTAGAGAGAGAAAGGCTTATTCTTGTGAAATCCACCATTGTGGTGAAGATTTGAAATATCCACTAATGTTATCTAGTGAAGAACTATTGTAAATCCCATTATTTGTCGATAGTAGAGGAAATCTATACGACAGTCCTATGGTTTTTCTTCGATTTAGGGTTTTCCAAATAAATCCTGGTGTTGATTTGTTTATTTTGTTTCTGTTTATTGTTTTCTGTTTGTTAATCACATCAGCAAGAGGAAAACATCGAATCTTTTGCTAACAAAGTGGTATCAAAGCTAGGTTTAAAAAAAGGGAAATCTAGGGTTTCTGTCAGAGAAAGTGCATCCATGGTTGAATCATTATGATCAATGGATAGTTAACCTCATCATACTATTCAATCCGGAAGTCTATGATGGAGGATCTTTTGTACTGCAAAGATTTGTATTTATCTTTAGGCGGTGATGTTGCAAAGCCAAAGGACAAGTCTGATCAAGATTGGGTAATCTTACACAGAAATACTGTTATATATCCGACAGTGGGTTGATCAAAGCATCTACTATCATGTTGCTTAAGAGTTTAGGGCTGATGTCCTATGGAGAATACCGGAGTCCATGTTTGAAAGGCAGACGGCTTTAAACAAAACCTCCTTAATAAGGAGGGTAGTGAATTTGAAATACAAAGATGGATCTAATATATTTGGGCATTTGAGAGTGTGTTTCAAGGGCTTGTGAATTAACCGATGGTTATGACGCTTGTCCTTGATGATGAAATTCAAGCATTATTGTTGTTGAGTTCATTGCCTGAAAGCTGGGAGATATTGGTGGCATCGATTAGCAATTCAGCTCTAGTAGAATGCTTACACTTGAGATGGTGAAGGATAGTTTGATAAATGAAGAGGCGAGAAAGAAGGATTTGGGGATAAATACTGAAACTTGAGCACTTGTAACTGACATGCCATGCAGACGTAGTAGAAGAATGAATAGAGGTCCAAATGACAGATTCGACAAATCCAGGGGAAGATCTAAGTCAAGAGGAAGATGGAATCTCAAATGTTTCTATTATGACAAGCCAGGGCACTTTAAGAGAGAATGTAGATAGTGAAAGAAAGATCAGGGTAAGGATAAAGACGATGATAAAAGTGAAGACACCACTGCTGCAGTAGCAAATGGTAAGATTGTAGTCACTTAGGATGAGGACTGTATTAGTCTTGCAAGTCATGACAGTGATTAGGTCATAGGCTCTAGTGCCTCCTTTCATGTTATTACACATGGTGAGTTTTTCTCATCCTACACTACGGGTGACTATGACAATGTTAGGATGGGAAACAATGAAACATCAAGAACAGTTGGCATTGGAAATATTGTTCTGGAGACTAACACAGGTTGCAGACTCATTCTCAAAGAAGTGAAACATGTTCCAGATATTCGTTTGAACCTTATTTCTGCAGGGAAGCTTAATGATGATGGCTACCATAGTTACTTCGATGAGGGTAGATGAAAGCTCACAAATGGTTCTCTTATTGTTGCCAAAGGAATGAAATCCAATACCCCTTACCTAATGTCAGCAAAACTGGATAAAGGAGATGTTAATTTGATAAATGAAACTTCTATGGAGTTGTAGCACAAAAGGCTTGGTCACATGAGTGAGAAAGGCCTCTAGATTCATGTGAACAAGCAACTTCTACCAGATATCAAATGTATTCCTCTGAAGACTTGCACATATTATCTGGCTGGTAAACAACAGAGGGTTGTACTTTCAGAGAAATGCAACTTCCATGAAAGCTCATGCCTGGATCTGGTCCATATAGATATTTGCTATATGAAAGACAGGTCAATAGGTGGTACTTTATACTTTATTACGTTTGTTGATGATCACTCTAGAAAGATTTGGACTTATGCCTTGAACTCCAAAGATCAAGTGCTGAATATTTTTAACTAATATCACTATAGAGTAGAATAAGAAACTGAGAGGAAGTTGATTTGTGTTAAAGTAGACAATGGTGGGGAGTATAGAGAACCATTTGAGGAATATTGTAATGCTCATGAGATCAAATTAGAAAAGACTGTTCCAAAGACCCCATAGCAGAAGAGTGGTGTTGCTCAAATAATGAATCGCACTAACACTGAGAAAGTGAAGTGCATGTTATCACAAGCCAAGCTATCCAAATCATTTTGGGGTGAAGCAATGATGACTGTTGTTGATTTGATAAATTTGTCTCCCTCATATGCTCTTGACGGAGATATCCCTGAGAATTTTTCTTCAGGTAAAGATATATCTTATAATCACTTTCGTGTTTTTGGTTGCAGGGCTTTTGTGCATATTCCAAAGGATGAGATAGGGAAGCTTGATGCTAACTCCAAGCAATGCATTTTTCTTGGATATGCACATGATGAATATGGATACAGGCTGTGGGATCCAATAGAGAAAAAGGTGATTAGGAGTAGAGATGTGGTCTTTCTTGAAGACCAAACAATTGAAGACACTAAGAAGCCTGAAAAGGAAAATTCCTTGGCTCAAATCCCTACTAAAGTTGATCCAACACCCTCACTTGAAAGTTCTACTGATGGGGGAGATGTCGAAGACATAGTTGAAGAGCTCTAAGATCCTCAGCAGCAGATTTAGTTGAGGAGGTCTTCAAGAGAAAGAAGACCATTAGTAAGATATAATCCTGAAGAATTTGTGATGCTGATTGATGGGGGAGAACCTGAATCTTATCAAGAAGCTATGACACATGAGAAGAAAAGAGAGTGGATCAAAGCCATGCAAGAAGAAATGAAGTCCTTGCATAAGAACAAGACCTATGAGTTGGTGCAGCTACCCAAAGTCAAGAGACCGCTAAAAAACAAATGGGTTTATAGGTTAAAAACTGATGAAAACAGCTCACAACTAAGATACAAGGCAAGATTGGTTATGAAGGGGATCAATCAGAAGAGGGGGTTGATTTTGATGAAATCTTCTCACCTATAGTGAAGATGTCTTCCATTCGGGTTGTGATGAGTATTGCAACCGGTTTGAATCTAGAGATTAAGCAGATGGATGTGAAGACTGTCACTCTTCGAAAGATACCCTAAACATGGCAGCCCACCACATATAATATTAAGACTTAAGAATGACTACCCTAGTCATGTGAAAGTCTTGGTATTACATGTAAGGCGTTTAACATAGTAATAGGAGACGCTTTTGGGAAGTGTGGTCTAAGCAAATAATAATGAACATACAAAAATATAGAAATAAAATAGATCATAATAATAATAATAATTAAAGGTCTATTACATGATTCTTAGGGGCATATCCCTGCTAAAACTCTAAGGATCGAAATAACTAATAGTCTTTACAATAATTTTAATACTACATCAAAAGATTTTAAAGGAATTTTGGTCTAACCCTTCAAGTAGATTTTCTTCAAAAGCTCAAAAAAAAAAAAAAAACAATTACGTGGATAAGAGGAAACCTCGGGTACAAAAAACAAGTGTTCTTGTGAATACAAATATCTATAGGGCGTAAGCTTACGGGCTTAGTGAGTATAATCCCAGTAATCATATTTAAAACAAAATAACAACCAAGTTTATTAAATAAACAAATGTAATGCAACAAGCACATGAGCATATAAGACATATGATTTTCCGGGAATCATATGTTGAATGAATTACGCCCTTCATTCAGGGTTAGGTATTTCGGCCCTTTTAAAATACCATTTTTATAGATCTTATGTTCTCCTATTAGCCATAAAAAACATGTATTTATTACTGGCTCCTATTAGCCATCAATTTATGTAGTTTTTACCAGTTCCTACTTGCCACATATAGAATAGACCAATTATGCCTACCACCACTATCATACACTTGTCCCACCAATTGTATAATAGCAAATGCAATGTGACTCAACTTATAAAGTGCATGCATCAACTTTTATTGAGAGCCTAGCCATTATATTTCAATTTCTTGCAAGTGATCAACCAGTTTTAGACACTTCAACGTGCTAATAAACATACAATTTATTACAAGTATTTCGTACCTCGATATGCTTAATATTCTTTCAACATGTTATCAATACATACATTTTCAATTTTATCTTTCCTTAAGTCTAGTGCAACTAAATTTACAAGCACAAACATAAGCATGAAAAATAAGGGAAGTAGACTCACTCGGCTATGACGATACTCCCTTAGTTGAAGTAGTCATCGGGATAGTATACGTCATCTTCCTCGGTTCCTAAACAAAGAAAATACCCAAAACGAGTATTCCATTGAATTTCTAATCTGAACTTCTAACTCTATTTTTCAGTTGCGGTAAAACTCATATAGATAGAAATTCCAACTTAAAATGGCCATAAATTACTCATTTTAACTCAGAATTTCGCATATAATATACCATTTGTTACCTATTCAAAAAGATTTATCTATTTCTAAGGTTATTCTTATCATAAAAAGTCGTTTGGGTCCTCAAACCATAAGGTACATATTTACTACAAAAATTCTAGTTTTAAAAACTTAAATTTTGCAAACTTTTCTTTGTCAAAAAATACTTGTACCAAAATATAGATATTATTATAGTTGGAAAAACCTTTAAAATGTATATATATTGGCTCACATCATATGCATGAATTTAATGAAGTTGTCTCAATCATGATTTTTGTAAAAGCAATGTGTTCTAGAAATTTGGAAAACCAAAACTTTGAAAATTTCCACTTAGCTTGTTGGAAAAAATTTCTTAGATTATTTTAAGTGGGTATTTTCCCCTTTTTCCTTCTATTTCCTTAGTCTTTTAAATTTCAAAAGAATGATTTTTATCTTTCCAAGTTTCTTATAACTTAATTTCTAGAGATTGAGAGGGTAGTTTTTAAATACTATTTGAAAGTAGTTAAAATTTATCAAACTTTACATTTTCTTAACCTTTCCTAAAGTTTATCTTATTTACTCAAAATGATTTTCTAAGTTGTTTACTAACTTTATTTCTTAAGATCATTTTATCCTTATAAAAGAAACTTTCTTGGTGTTTATTAAACTAGTTTATTTCTTCATATTCTAGAATATTGGTGAAACTTTCTTAATGAAGTTTAGTAAATCTTTTGTTAAACAAGAATTTGAAATTTTAATTTTTAAGGAAAACTTTTCCATTTTATGGTTTTGTAAAGTGTATGTATGATATATCTACTTTATGTATTATCTAAAATCCCTATGTTCTTTAGTTACTTAAAAACTCATGATGAACTCCTCTAAATTTTTGGAAAGGATTTGCTAAGATAAATTCCTAAGTGTTTATGGGAAAAATCATTTCTTACATGACAAAATTTATTTTGGAAAAGAACTTCTATCTTTTTATTTAAGAAAACCTTTCATTATTTATCTTGTTGAGATAAAAATCAATATATTCATGCATGATTATGAATATGAAATCATGGAAATATGAAAACATAAGAAAGACATAATAAGTAATATAATAAGAAAGTTAATAGAAATATCAAGTATTGAGAACCTTAGTTTCATCAAGGTATACCGGGACTAAGAATAGACTAGTCCCAAAAAGAATAAAAAAAGAAAGAAAATGTTATTTTGACTTGATAAGGACAAGTCTAAGACTAAAAAGACTGGTCTTAAAATAGCATGAAATAAATAAATTGCAAAGTATAAAATTAAATAAATAACAAGTGAGCTTATATGCTCTACATATTATATATAATTACATAAATATATTTAGTTAGTTATGAATAAGAAGTTAGTATAATAACAATAATGATATCATTAATAAATGAATATAATAACAACATAATAAAATTTGAATTTTATGTATAAGAACAAAATATAAACATGTTGTTGCTTTTACTACTCATATGAGTTTTAAAACAACACTATGGTCATGCTAGTTATATGACATAAATAAATAAAATAAGGATAGGAGTTTTTACCTAAAGTGTTTATGGTATCAGAAGAAGATGATGGATGTATGGTTATGTGGTTAGTGAGCAATGGTAATTGGATTGTGTATAGAGAGAAATTTTATGAGTATTTGATGAAAGAGAGTTTTGGTAGAGAAAATTTTGTGGAGTGAATTTGAGAGGGTTTTGTTATGTGTAAAGATGGTGTGAAAGAAGTGGAGGGATATGGAGTATTTATAGTTGAAGATGAAGGGAAATTAGATGTAATAAAATAAATTAAAAAAATAATTGAGGGAAGAGAGAGGGGGATGGCGCCGGCCATAGGAAGAGGAGAGAGGGAGAGATGTAATTTTTGTTATTTTGTAATTAAAAGTAATAAAGATGTGAAGTATGGTTGATGTGAAGGTGTATTGGAAATGAAAAAAAAAAAACTAGAAAAATAGGTATATAGATAGTAAGAATAAGTTGTAAGGTAAAGTACAGATAGATGAATAGTAGTATAGGATAATGAATAGTAAAGAAGACTAATAATGTACCGGTAGTAAATAAAAAAACGCGTATAAATGCAATATCTATTATTTTTAGTTATCGAAAAATTACGAAACTGATATTTTTGAAATCCTTGTATTATTTCGGTCTTAATGGTGTAATCAGAATATTTTTACTATTCCGAGTCCCACGACATGCTTTTCGAGAGCTGATCCCGTTTGGGTCCGAATGACACTCGAAATTCACTAATATGATATTTTTACGTTTCCTTATATTATTACGAACTATTATCACCAATTATTTCAACTTTGTTTTCTGGGGCTAAAGAATACGGGAATGCCAGATCTAAATTCTAGGGTTTGTACTAGTCTTTTGTTGACCTTTAGGGTTTTCGGTTGACTTTAATTCTAAGATTAAGCTTAAGATTAACCGAAATTTCAAGGGTTTACAAAGAAAACATTCTTTCATGGAGACTTAGAGGAATAAATTTATATGGAGCAGCCTGAAAGGTTCAAGTTCGAGGGGAAGGAAAGTCTTGTTTGTAGATTGAAAAAGAGTTCGTATGGGTTGCAACAGGCCCCAAGACAATGGTACAGAAAGTTTGATTCCTTCATGATTGATCAGGGCTGTACTAGGATTGCATCGGATCATTGTGTTTTGTTGAAGAAGTTCGAAAATGGTAAGTTTTTTATACTCCTTCTTTATGTTGATGATATGCTAATTGTTGTTATTGATGCCAAGAAAATACAATATCTGAAGACATCGCTGAGCAAGTCTTTCTCCATGAAAGACTTAAGACCTGCATGCTAAATCCTCAGCATGAGAATTGTTAGAGATAGGAAGAGCTAGAAGCCGTGGTTATCACATGAGAGATATCTAGAAAAGATATTGGAGACATTTAATATGAGCAAAGCCAACAGTGTCTTCACTTGCATGTCACTTCAAATTGAGTTCTCAACAGTGTCTTAAAAGTGAGGCAGACAAAGAAGATATGAAGAAGATCCCATATGCTTCAGCAGTTGGGAGTCTGATGTATGTTATAGTATGCACAAAACTTGATATTGCTCATGTTGTTGGTGTTGTAAGCCTTTTTCTCTTGAATCCAGGTAAAGAGAATTAGACCGTTGTTAAATGGATTCTCAGATATCTCGGAGCACTTCCAGATTAAGTCTGCAGTTTGGAGGTGGTAGCAAGCTTGTATTGGAAGGTTTTTTAGATGCTGGTATGGCTGGAGATTTAGATTTCAAGAAGTCCACTTCAGGTTACCTTATTACATATGCAGGGGAAACTATTTCATGGTAGTCTAAGTTGCAGAAATTTGTGGGTCTATCTACCACTGAGGTAGAATATGTTGCAGTGATTGAAGCCTGGAAAGAAGTTTTGTGGATGAAAAGGTTTTTTTGAAGAACTGGGTCAAGAGTGGGAGGATCTGAAGCTATTTTGTGATAGCCAAAGTGCATTACATCTTAGCAAGAATCCAATGTTCCATTCCAGATACAAACACATTGATGAAGATATCATTGGATTTGAGATGTACTTGAGTCAAAGCAGTTAAAGCTTGAGAAGATCTATACTAATGAAAATGTATCAAATATGATGACCAAGACTCTACCTAAGGAGAAGCTCAATTTTTGCAAGAAGATAGCATGAGTGATAGAACCCCCCATATGAGCTGGAGGGGGAGATTGTTAGGTTGTAGATCCAGCTTATATGGATCTATGACAAGGAGATCCTAAGTATATGTGATATACTTGAAAGAGGACTTTGATATAAGGAGTTGTTTGTGCAAACAAGAATGAAATTGTCGTACACTAGTTGATATAGGAAACTACACTGCCAGCCTTTGAATTTGAAGAATTTGTCGAGAGCTGCAGGAATCCAATGTTGGCTTCAATGCCACCGGCGTAGAAAGCCACACCGCCAGCTTTGAGCCGGTGTTCAATTCATCCAGAATAGCGCTGTTTAATGCCGTTCCCCTACACCGTCAACCTTGATTTTATTCATGCCAACGTTTGTGTAATGCATATAAATACTCCTTGTTATTCCTAAGGTTCACAAAAGAGAAGTTTGAAGCCGTTCTTAAGCTTACAGAGAGATTCTAGAGAGAGAAAAGCTTAATCTTATGAAATCCACAATTTTGATAAAGAATTATTGTAAATTTCATTACTTGTCGATAGTGGAGGAAATTTGTGCGACGATCTCGTGGTTTTTCTCCAATTTGGAGTTTTCCACATAAATCTTAGTGTTGATTTGTTTATTTTCTTTCTATTTATTGTTTTACGTTTGTTAATCGCATTGGTAAGAGAAAAATATCGAATCTTTTTCTAATACTTATTAGAATTATTTATCCTATAAGTTGCATGTGACACTATAAATTATTAAAATAATCTAACATCCAAAACTTGACAGCTTGATCCATGTCTACCTAGCAAACCTTTATTCCGTGAAAGGAAGGGTACAAACGTTATTATTCGCTAAGTTAAGTCACTTCACAGCCTTCATAGAAAGCAAAAGATATGAGAATAGATGATAGTTAAGTTGCATTGCATCTAGAATTTATTAAAATAAACCACCAATTATTGATTTTTATTTAAAATTTTTTGTTCAAACCTACAATTTGTTCTGAACGCTGTTAGCATCGTCCATGTATAATACTTACAATAAATACCATTTTTCGTCTAAATATACTACTTTCTTTTATACTAATTATATTTTTGTCACTACATGTCATGGTATGGGTCCTTTTTATCCCTATTTAAAAAATTTCAAGTGTCTTGAGTAAAATTCTGGTATTTACCGAGGGGCTTTAATGATTTTTCTAACAATCATTGGCAATGTTTGATGTGACTGATCTTAGGGTTGCACAAAATATTAGAAAACGGTACGTCCACATATTTGGCCACAGTGACATTGTCGAATGCTGTCACATGCATTTTGTACTATTATATTATGGCAGACAAGCTGCTGTTAATTATTATTGAAGGAAGATGAAAGATTTTCCCAACAGAAAGTGTGGATAAATGTACATAGACACACACACTTTTCGAGAGAAAGTGGAATAAGTGATAATAGATGCTTTTCAGTTATTCATATTAATAGATTCTAAGTTTGTAAATTGCGATTTTAACTCATCATAATGTTTATCTAGTTGTGCACATGCATCATAAATCATAGCTAAAGCATTAAAAAATAATTACCATATAATTATAAAGCTTTTACGATTTCATTGATAAGACTATTCAATCAATCATCTAATCGTTAAAATAGGATCTATCTGCATTTTATAAACATTTTTTAGAATTATCCTAACAAAATGTGAGAAAAAAAATGTATATATTTTTTATTTAAAGTCTCAACAAATGCAATGAAGACAATTAATCTTAGTAAAGATTATTTTAATTTAGAAATCTAGTTATTCTTGCACATTTTAATCAGATAAAATTATGCTTCACAGAATTCGTCATCTATTTATCCAATTTACTTTTCTTATTGCAACTTGATTCTTGGGGGGAAAAAAGAAAAGACCCGTTCCCATTATAACATAAACGTATATTCCTCATATATATATATATATATATTCAATATTTATTCACAACCATGATAATGTATTCTGTTTGACTGGTTTCATATATATTCCCAAGTCCCTTTCGTTCATATAGACAGATAAGTGAGAGAGAGAGAGAGAGAGCTCAGAGAGACCGGAGGCCAAAAAAAAAAAAAGAAAAAGAGGGATGTATTGGCTTTTGTTTGGTTCGTTGGCGTACTCACGATACACGTTATGATTTTAGTTTAAATTGTTTGTTAAAAAATAGATACAAATGAAAATAAATATTTTTACTCATAGATATATCAAACTGATTGGATATAGATAAATATCATATATAGATACGTATACAAATGAAAATTAGATAATTTAAAAAAGCCTTTTATAATATATATTTGTTATTATTAGGTTAATGTTCCATTCATATCAAAAAATGAAAAAGCAAAGTATGATGATTATATTTTGTATATATCTATTACTATTAAATGTTAGATCATTACTTTCTTCTTTCTTTTTTGTAACAAATCATCTTCAATGGTACTCCTCCCTCTCTTTTCTCCCTTTTTATCCTTTGTAACAAAAACTATTTCCCCTCTTTAGAGTGTCCAACGAGTGTTTATATTTTTATTAAGGTTTGAGTAACGTATTTTTGAATTAAAATATTAAAATTTAAAAAAAAGTGTCTAAATAGGTTCCAAGTCTCGAACCCAGCCCATGGATCCGGTGGATTTGAGAACCACCCCAAACTTTCTGTATGACAACTATAATTATATTTTTAGTTTTTTAAAAGATGGCTACAGGCCAGCTTCCGACCCGTGCCAAGATCTAGCCTAACCCAAGACCACGTAGGCCTTAGACCTATTGGGTCTATGGCCAAGTCCTAAACCCATCATTCGTTTAATAATTTTTCTAAATTAAAATTAAAATTGAAAATATAACAAAAGAAATGAATTTATAAACATTCAAAATAAAAGTTAATTTGAGAGTATTGTGGTTTTTAATCCATTTTCTTAGAGAATTATTAAGAACTAGTTAATAATCTGTGCAATGTGCGATTAGTAAATAAAATTATAGTTATAAAATAAATTTACTTAAAATGAACTTATGTAATAAATTTGTTTTATATTCATATCTATGCATAAGATGCAATGATAATTTACAAAATGAAAATATATTTTCAATTGTTTGTTTACTTAAATTTTTTTGTTTCAATATTATAAGATTTTTTTTATGAAACGTTACAGTACTTAAATATATGAAAATGAAAAGATGTGATATTTCATGAAATATAACATAATAATAATAGTGAAAAGGTACCAATATGAATCTAGAAAATAAAGTTATTAATGTGAAAAGGAGCGTAAAAGAAAAGACTTACGAAATTATAATGTTATAGTACTAAATGTATGAATATGAAAAGACATTATATTTTATTAAATATGACATGACAAGGATATAATAAATGTACGGATATGAATTGAAAAAAAAAGGTTTAAGAATATGAAAAGGTACAGAAAAAGAAAAAGCATATGAAATTATATATTATAATAGATAGGCAACTGCTTATACACAGCCACATTTAACTATAACAGTAACACTAGCAATGTAGGAATAAGAAAAGACAAATTTTAGAGCCAAGAAGATTCAAAGATAAAAACTAGTCTCGTATTGTTAAGGAATGAGATTTTTCTCTTGATAATAGTTCATATAAATCAAACTAGATATACTTTTAAAATACATTTATTTCTTATTTATTAGTAACAACACATAAGATGTTGTGAATAGTAAAAAAATTTTCTAATTCACATATAAATGGTTAAAAATTTTAATTTCATTTACTTATTTTCTTTCCCTTCAATAATAACCTATGTGGGCTCCACATCTAGGTTTAAGCATTTAATTTCTTGGAAAAATGTTGAATTTGGTACTTGAATTTTGACTAAAGATTCAATAAGGTACTTGAACTTTCAAAAGTTTAATTTAATACCTAATTGAATTTTTTTGGCTACATCTACTACTATACTTAATGCCTTTATTTTCGTCTGCCTACATGGACCCGTTGATCAATTAGTAGCTGACATATGTCCATGTATTAAAAAAAAGATAAAGAAAAGAAACCCCAAATCACTGTCAGTTTTTGGGTGTTTTGTGTCGATTTTTTAAAATGTATGAAACCTTAGAGACATATGCCAGATATAGGTTTGTGAAGGCCTAGGTCTCCAACAGAAGGCAGACGATGCCTTCACTACAGGGTAATTAAAACCCCAATTTTCTTGCCTGAGAGCCATTCTCACACATCTTTCTCTCAAGCAAACACTCTCAAGAATGAAACAAGTTGCCCTTTCCATCCCTTGTCCATCTTCGCAACTTTTTCACGCGTAATTCACTCTCCGAACTTAGGTAAAATGTTGTTTTTGTTATTTATTGCATTATTTTACCCTTTCTAAGTCAAAATCAAAACAAAAATGGATTAAGGAAGAGATTGTGTGATTTTGTCTAATTTAGTCTGTTGTAGTTGTTTGTTTTGAGTTGTGAAGTGTTATAGCAGTAGTAGATGGAGTATTGGTGAGTTTTATGACACTACATTTATTGATATATCAAGTTTACATTAAGATAATTTCAGTGCTTATAAGGTGTTGGGTGAAATGCCTCAATGGGTTAAGTCGTGGATATTGATGTTTAATCGAATGTGAGTCATTGATGTTTAAGATTTTGTCTGATTCAGTATGTTGTAGTTGTTGGTTTTAAGCTTGTGAAGTATTGTAGTAGTGTATGGAGAATTGGTGACTTCTATGTCAATGCACTTTGTTAATCTATCAAGTTTACATTTAGATGATTTCAATGCTTAGAAGGTGTTCGATGAAATGCCTCAATCGGTTAAGAGCAATCCATCTGTAAACAATGATGTTTAATCAAATGTGAGTCATTGATGTTTAAGATGTTGAAGATGATGACATAATCTAAATTGTGAGAAGTGATGTCTAACAATTTAGTTTGTTGTCGATGGGTTTATAATGGCCAACAATATGACAAGCCTTCCATTGGGAAAGTGAAGGTAAGGGTAGATGTCGACTTTGAAAAATTTAAGAAAATCATTTGTGGCAGGTTAGGTGCAAATCGTAATGATAGTGATGTCGAGATCATACAAAGGTGCGCACATTATGTGAGTCATGGGATTGTATACATGTTAATGCTAATTGTGGATGATAACCATCTTGAGGATCTGATTTCACTTATTGGCGAGTTAGGTACTAGGTTGATTTAGGAAATATTTATGAAAATAACTGATTGGGCTATCACATCTCCAAATCTCGCTCATGGTCAAGATGACATAAATGAACGACATGATAACATGTTGGGTGAGCAGTAGTTTCAGCTTCGTTCATCTACGAATACTCCCCCATATAACGAAGGTGATGTGCTAGTGCGAATAATATGATCCTATGTAAGTCGATGAGTCAATGACATAATTTGAGAATAGAGTTGAACAAGAAGTGGCACTGGTATTTGCCATTCGGCTAGAAGATGATGATTTCAATGGTTACTATCATGTTGATGAAAATGGTGATATTGTGAAAGATGAGGTAGATGAAGAGGATGATAATACGATGGAAGAAGAAGTTCAGAGGTGCAACGTTACAAGTTTTGCTGTCCCTCGTAGTTCAATGCCATGTGATGCAATGTCAAGTTAGGCATGGGTGAGAGATTTAATTCCTTATTTTAATGTAGGTAGAGGCGGTGATGGCTATTTGACATTTGGACATGATTTGGATGCTATGTCTGCTAATATTTATGATAGTCAAGAATTAGTCAAGGTAATGATGTTCATCACGCTGCCTACCATGGGATCTGGAATGAGAGGCATGATCAACTGGTACTTGTTGTGCCTCCCTTTGGTGTTGACCCAGACTATATTCATTAGTTCAGACGTGTCATCAAGCAACATATTAGCCACATTGGTGCTAGGGTTGGTACTTTGGTAAGTTATAAATCTTGCATCTGACTTCTCTTATGGTGATAGAAACTTAACATTCTAACCGCTAGTGTTTGAGCTTGCTTTGTGGGTGGATCAATTCAGACGCATACGGCTAACTTCTGACATAGCGGGAGTTCACTTGATTGCAAATGATGCCATAGATATAGTGGATGGGTAAGGGGTTATTGATCATCTTTACCTTGAGTTCCAGTATACCATGCATGAAGAGGGTGAAGCTGGAGAAGATCATGGCGAGCACAAGTAGTAATAGTATGAGACTGTCCAGCGTGCTCCATCATCATCTCATGCCACATTTGCAGTTATGGAGGGACGATATAACACCTCCTCATTGCTATCATATCATATATAACGAAGTTAGCTCAACATTACGTCTTCCTCCACCAACAGTAGGCGTTCAGTAGTTGAAGATTAGGAGACCCACCAAGGACACACCAGTCACTACACCAGATTTCAGTATATCATTGGTTCAAGAAGATGAGCCAGAAGTAGCTCTTGCACAGCACAGTCAATGATCTATAGTGTCAAGGAACATTAGGAGAGTAGAGGAGTATTAGGAGGCAATAGCACTATAGCTTTCCTTCTTGCATTTTCTTTTCATTTAAAAACATTTGCACTTTTTGAATTCACTTTATGTAATGAATTTTGGTTTATGTTGGTGGTGAATGTTTTTTTCTTGGAAGGTTTCAAGTGTTGGATACACTAGTCAGTAGTGGAATGGTTTAAGGATTCTGTCATCTTACTGACTATTATTTTTGCAGGTTTGAGATGATGGATTGGTGATATATCCTACTTGTGGGTGTCAAAGTTGTTTGTAGAGTTAGGGAGGTAGTAGTGTGCATGATTTTTTTTTCTTTTTTTTTTTGTTGGTTTGAAGTGTTGGAATATCTAACTTAGGAGAAACAATATGTGGATTTCATACTGGTTGTTAGTATTGTTAAGTTGGTTTTCAGTATTGTATAGTGTTGCTAGTTTAGGTGTTGAAAGTGTAACTAATTGGGGCAAAAAATTGCTAGTTTGGAAGGTGTAGGAAAGGATCCTGCAGTGGAGGCGTAGTCTGTTAGAGACCTAATCTAGGTATATATTTACCCATAAGGCACTATCAAAGGTAGCACTTATAGGTTGAATTTGAAGGCGGTTCCCTGACAATGCCCCAGGATGTCCTACTTCAATACTTATTTTAAAAAAAAAAATTGACCTAAAAACACCAAAAAACCAATCATTTTCCTTTCTTTGGGACCTCCTTTTCTATTGTTATACCACTAATATGACCAGCATCACTACAGGTGTATGGTGGCTTATACAACAATCTGCTATAGCCATCTTCTTCACCGAAGGCAAAAACCCTAGCTGTATTACTCCCACAACCATCGTAAGGTCCTCTAGCACTAATGATTATGGGGGAACGAAGGACATAGAAGAATTATAAAGTGGTAGAGGTAGAGAAAAGGAGGAGATAGGAAAAGGAAAACAGAGAGATGAGAGAGAGAGAAAGGGATAGAGTATAAGTGGAAGGGCTTGAAAGTGTGGAGTTCAATTTGTGGGTTTAGGTTGGTTTGGGTGGTTCGAGCTATGAGTTTGGTGAAGATGATGGTGAATGATTGAGTTAAATTGCTGGGGTAGGTTGATATAGTTTTGCAATGTTGTGGTTAGTGAAAAGACCACTGGAGATCGTTAGGTTTTGATAGGTTTGGATTGGTGTGGGTCATATGGATGTGGGTTTTTGGTTTAGCCGTTAGTATGGTAGTGGTACATGTTGACTCAGTTGGTGAGTCATGTAGTGAGTTTGGAAATAGTTAGGATGCAGCGATTACCAAGTGTTTGGTTTTTGGTGGGTGGCTTGTTGATGGTTAGTTTGTGTTGTGCTTTGGGGAATGGTGTTAGTAGCAGAAGATAGAGAAATCGAGTTGACTCAGCGAGTTGATTTTTAAAGAGAGAGACTCGGCGAGTTGTTTTTAAAAAGAAAGAGATAGGTTGAGTTGTGTTGGTGAGTCATTGTCCTTTTTTTATTAATGCATGTACACATGTCAACCATTGAGTGATTGACAGGTCCAATTAACGTAAGCAAACGGAAAATGATGGTATTAAGTAAGGTAGTGGATATAGCCACTAAAAGTTAAATTGAGTATTAAATTAACCATTTTAAATACTAATCAAAATTTTCATCAAAATTTAAGTACAAAATTCACCATTTTCCCTTATTTCATGAAATGTGAATTTCGAACAGCCAAGATTTCTTAAATTCCTTAGACATTGTCCCGGTGAAAGCTAAAATATGGAATGGAAACTTTGTTTTCATAAGTAAAAGAGAGGATCCTTGCTAAAGTTGCAATGATAGCATGAAGCATATGTGAATCCACTAATTCTTTCTTAATTAACCATACTAGGATTGCTATCACCGTCTAGGATGTTCCTATTAAATTAAAATTCAGTTCTTTTTTTTTTTTTTTTATATGACGAAATAAGCTACAATCTAATTGTGCTGGCTAAGATAACCAAATATGGGATCATGGCCCTCAACATATACAAGGATTGGGCTATAGACCATAATTTAAGCAATTTGATAAATTCATATTTTATTGATTATTTCACTTTTTACAAGCGCCAATATCATTTAGAAAACCCGATGTTATTTTCTTTTCCCCATTGCAATAAAAAACGAATATGTATATATCTTGAAAAATAAAAAAAAGAAATAAAATCGATATATTACAATTATTAATATTTGCACATTAAAAAAATATTTTAAATATGAAAACGAAATAAAATTTTAGATCACTTGCAAATGCTATAGTATTTGTTAATTGGTGCTTTGAAGGTACTTATTAAATCCTTCTCCATTATATTTTAAAATTCGCTACCCGCTTTAAAAGAACAAAGATTTCTAAGAACAAGAATGCTTTTAAACAAACCAATTTGTTTCAAAGAAATGAAACAATTCGTATTCCAAGGAAGTCGCAAGTCAATCAAGACAATCTTCGTTATCTAGTTTAGCTATAGAATAGCTGAGAACTATGGCTGGGAAAATTCGACCAAATCGCAAATTAGATTGAATCGATTGAAAATTCAGGCTTCTTTTTCCTACTAAGATTTGGTTTACAGTATGATTTAGATGTAGATGTTAATTCGCATTTTGGTATGGATAAGCAAAATGAACTGAATCGATGAGAATTAAATATAAAAAAATAATAAAAAAAGAAAGAAAGATTGTGATAAAGACCAAGTGATGATTAAATACTAATATTTTTAGACAAACGGTGATAATAGTATATAATTTTTATAAAACTATTCAAATGTCATAATTCTATTGGTATTTATGAGTTACTAATTAATACACATAATGTGTTAAAGCATATTTATTCATAGATACTTGGCAAAAAGTCCAAGGATTATAAATTGGTTCTGCGATAAAGTGAGCATCTTGTTAAATTGCTTAGCAACTAAAATTGTTATGAGAAGCAATCCTCTCAATATTCATTTCATTACTTATTTTACACTTATTTAATTTTTATAAAAAAATGTAAACAATTTAAAATAAAATGAGATTCACAAAAATTTAAAAAAAGAGTAGATAAGTAAGTCTTTTAAAGTAACCGGATATAAAGTATGGAGTTGCTTAATAGAAAGAATTACTTCTAACATGACATAGCAGCTTTTTAAGCAACCTAGGATAAAATACCCAATACGATTAAAGCCTTTTTCCTTAACAAAAGTAATCTCCTCATTCCATTTCAAATTCGCTCTATCAAAAAGAAAAAGGGCAAAAAAAAAAAAAAAAAAAAGAAACGAATAGAACATCAATAAGCACCTTATGCAATTTGATACAATGGTTTAAGTGGAAATATTCCTTTTCCATTAGACCTCCATCAAATGAGAAATAAAACGTCTAAAGTTGATCATATTTGGTTCAATTTATATGATGCTTGATTAATATACCGTGCATTATATGTAAGCTAAGTTAATTACATAGCATGGTGGTTTAAACCACAAATTAAATCAGAACGAATTATTACTTTTAAATTCGAAAAATTTAAAATTGTACCATATAATTTCGTTCAATTTAAAAAACGGATTCAAATTCCAACATACAATTTGAAAAACGAACCGTATTGAACCGATTAAAAGAATTACTAAGAATCCTCATGTGTTTTTATATGACATGGTCACGGTTCGGTTTGATTGATGTGGTGGATTCAAATCATACCATAAGAAGTAAAAAAAAAAAAAGAAAAGAAAAAAAAGAAAGAAAGAAAGAAAGAAATAAAGTTGGTTGTGGAGACAAATACCAATGTTTTAGACAAATTATGCCAATAATGTATAATATTTATACACTTATTCACATATCATAATTCTATTTATATTTATAGATTACTAATTAATCTACATGATGTGTTAGAACCACTAGAACGTCCTTCACAAAAGCAACCAACTTATTTTTATTCAAATTTCAAAATTTGTTCAATCAAAAACAGCCAAAAGGAAAAAAAAAAATAAAAATGAAACTAATAGAACATCAATAAGCACATCATTCACTTTCGTAAAATGGATTCAGTGGAAATATTCTTTTCCCATGAGACCACCATCAAATAGGAATCAAAAGGTCTAAAGTTGATCGCATTCGGTTTAATTTATTTGATGCACCATTAATATACCATGCATTATATGTAAGCTAAGTTAATAATATAACATGATGGTTTAAACCATAAAATAAATCGAAATAAATTATTTTTGATCTGTATTAAATAAAATCAAAACAAAAATAAAATCATATATATATTTATATTATCTAATTTTTATTTATATTTTATCTATATTTAACTTACATTTATATTTTATTAACATTTTATTTATATCTTGTTTATATTTTTAATATATTTAGTTTATTTATGAATATAAATTTTTGTTTTCTATATATAACTTTTTTCTTTTTTACAAATATTTTGTTTTACAAGAAAAAGATAAAACAAATGGAGCAAGATTCCAGGAATCTGCACTTCGGTTTTTTACACCTGACAGGTTCACTATTTCAAAAAGGTTGGTGGACCCATAGTGACATCAACATACTGTTTATTACTTCTCATGGAAGGTCGCCTTACCGTCCATTCTGTTTTTTTTTTTTTTTTTTAGGTACGGATTTTAAATTTTTTTTAATAAATTACTTATCAATAAATAAATATAAAAAATTAGTAATTCTCATTAAAATATCAAATATAGATACAAATGAGACATATTTATACATATTATTTTAAAAAAGATACAAATACAAATAAAAAACAAACTATCCAAATAGACCATTTATGGCACTCGCTTCTCAAGAAACTAGTAGAAATCTAATAATTTGGTAAAATGGATTCGGTGGAAATATTCCTTTTCCACTCGGGTAACCCTATTTGTAAGTTGTTTAAAGAATTATTTAATATATCATATTAATATATCTTGATTCTCATATCAAACAATATTTTTAATAATTTTTTATTAGTAAATTCTTAAAAAAAGTTACTTAATAATTTTTTAAAATTATTTTAATTGACATGTGTCATATTCTACTAATAAAAATAAAAAATTAAAGTAAGAAACTTGTTTTTTGAGTTACTTAATTAAGTAACTTTGATATAGATTTTCATGTCAAATAATACTTCTAGCAGCTCACTTTTATTAATTTTCTGAGTTGTTTAACACGAGTTTGTAAAATTTCTCAAAAATCACCATTAGATAGGAATTAAAGGTCTAATATTGATCGCATTTGGTTTAATTTATTTGAGGCTCGATTAATATGCCATACATTATATCTAAACTAAGTTAATAATATAGCAAATCAAATCGAAAGGAATTACATTTTCAATTAAAAAATTGACCCGTAAAATTTTGTTCGATTTTAGAAAAGGTATCGAATTCTGATACATGATTCGAAAGGCGAACCTTATCGAATCGATTAAAAGAGTTACTGGGAATCTTCACTTTTTTATATATGACAAGTTCACTATACTACTATTCATTACTTCTCATCGAAGATCACCTTCCTGTTCCTTCTTTATGCTTTATATAAATGTAATTAGGCTGATCAAGTCATCAGTCTGCCACAACAAGAAAGTTAAAGGGTATTGTTTCAAATTCAGTGAGTTTCTGAGTTTTTCTCTCTTTCACTTGTCTTTTGCAAATACATATGAATGTTTCAGTATAGAAGCAAGTTGCATGTGCATATTACGAGTCTGTTTGGATTGTCTGTTTTTCATCTGTATCTGTATCTTTTTTAAAATGATATGTGCAAAATATATCCGATTTGCATCTAAATTTTATCTATATTTGTTCTATTTGATCTTTTGATGAGAACTGTCAACTTTTTTTTATCTATATCTATTTCTTGATAAATAATTTGTTAGAAAAAAGTTTGAAAAAGTGTCTGTATCTGCCGAAAAAAAGCCAAAACAAACAGACCATGAAAGTGTCAATAGATTTGTATGTCCACATGGTAGGTTTTTTTTAATGATGTTTGTGTTATGGCCAAAACGTTGTTTGTCTGTTCTATTATGATCCTATAAAATTTTTGTTAGTATCAGAGCTGGAAAATTTGAATGTAACCCAATTTGTAACTACAAGGTTGTATCAGTCTCCTGCTCCACACTGTTCAAAAAAAAGTTAACGTGCCAAATGGTACTTGAAGATTGGTAGGTAGCTGGTATGCTAAAATTTAGATAATAAATTGATCAATTTCAAAGTTCGTTACTTGATTGTATATTTTGCTTTTGCCAAAGTCCCACTATTCATTACATTAGCCTTTAAAACAACAAGCCTTGTTGAGAATTTGATTCCAGGGAATTGTTTGAGTTTGAGGTTTATGCACCCTTGATCAATATTATCCATGATATAAATCTGACAAAGAAGAGTGTAATACTGTTTTGTTCTTTTAATTTGGCATGTACATTTTGCACATTTGCAATGAAATTAATGGCTGAATGTATCTATTTAGTTTGTAATAATTCCTTGCAGTTCAAACATAGATTAGTGCCTTCCACTTGCAATGGCATATGTTCCTCCCCACAAGCGCCACCCAACTGAGCTTAAAGGCCGAACCCTCACACCTGATTTGCTTGTAACAAAGTTCAAGAAAAACCTTAACCTAAGTCCTGCCGAAAATTCCGATAATAAGGATAAGATCAAATATGCACGCAATTCGATATATAGATGGATTCCTGTTGGATTGGATGAAGATGGAAAAATTCCTTCCTCATTCCGACTACAGTCATTTTTGGTGGAGGCCATTGAGCAAAAGATGGGAGTGGAAACATTTGAATTGGTTAAAACTTCCTTAGATAGTGGTGAGCTTATGATCAGTATTCTGTGCTTGGAATTTTATCAATGAAATTATGCAATAAGATTTTCATGTGACTAACCCTTTTTTTCCCTTAATCTGCAGAAAGAAGTCAGGCTCATAGTGAGCATTGGCTATCTATAGCTGAAAAGGTGCTGCAAGATCTTCTTCCTTCTTTTGAAGGAGTGCAGAATGAAATGAAGGGTCAGAATTTGGAAGTCGTGAAACCTGCACTTTCCCTGAGGCTAGGAAAAATACTCTTTCATGACAGGTAATTTTGCTGATCCAGCATCCAGGTGAATGATTGCAATTTATATGTTGTTTATTCAAGCTGCAGCTACAATACATGACCACATGTTATGCTGAAAAATATCTTGTCAGTTATTATAAATCGAGGAAGGCTTCAATAGTACTAAAAAGTCACGTGGATTGATTAGTTGCATATAAGTACCAATTACCCACTATTACTACAATTTGTCAAAATATTATTGGTATTTCCCAATAATCATTTGAACACCTGGTATGTTAGTACTAATGAATCTTTTTTCGAAGTTTATGGTTTGAATTAGACACAACGACGTATCAATTACCATGTTTGTCAATGTATCCAAAATATAGGTTGCTTTAATGCGGTTTCAGGTGATTAAATTTTGGTTCGTTCCTTGTTTGTTGCCAATTCTAGGTTCTCTTCATTAAAATTTAGTAAGTACATATGGAAATTTTAGTAATATCATGACAAATTTTATTCTCTAGTTATTGAGGAGCAATTTATCTGATTCTACTACTAAGCATATTTCCATTTGGGATGGTTATGGCAATTGGCATACCATTGCAGGGATCCTTCAAAAACAGTGAAAGTGGTGGGATGCTCACCTACTGAAGCCTCATTGAGAAAAATGAAAAGAATTTTTTATGGTCATATCGTTGAATCATATATTGATCACATTGAAAGGGAAGTTATTCCTAACATCGGAGTTCAGTTTCTGCAGGAAAAGGCTATCTACCATGTCAAGGTTTTGTTCTGCGCCTTCAGTGCTAACTAATGTTTCATATGCTCTGCATCATGATCATAATTCAAACTTTCTTAAGCAGTTGTGTGATACTTCAACACCCGGCTCTGTTATCTCCTGTAAATGTGGTGTCGTAGAAGGAGAGAGTACACTAAGCTTTACAAGGTTAGAGTTTGCTTTTTCCAACTGAAAATCTCTTGTATATATTATTAATGTGTAATTGCAATAATGATGTGTCACTTGATGTTTTATGCTGCAGTTAGAATTAGGCCGAATGCGTCACATGATCATTGATATATCATGCCTTGATAAGAACTTGGATCTAAGGCTGATGCTTTGCTCCAAGAGAAGCATAACACTGCTCACTGTAAGAAATTTATTTATCTCTGACCTTCTGGATTCTACTGCCCTGAATCCTTTCCTAGGTGATTTGTAGTTATGAGTATGTGCTATCTGGTCTTGCTTCAATTGTTCTGTACTTTTCAAACCGACTTGTTTCACTTTTTTAGAAAGAGGAAAGGAAAAGCATCACTAATCTTGTTACATCTGCAATTCCAAAGGGCAGTGGTACATCTACAGCTCTCACTGTAAGTATCTTGATTTGTCTCTGGCCTCCTGAATTCCACTGCCTGAAATTTTTCTTAGTCAGTTTATAAGGAGCTTGTATTCATAATTTATGAATACACTTATTTGTTCCATACATCCCATATCAACTTGATTCACCTTTTGCAGCAAGAGGAAATAGAAAGCATCACCAATCTTGTCAGATCTGCAGTTCTAGATGGCAATGTGAAAGGAGGGATACAATGGCCGTCTGGCAAGGTATCCTCTAGAGATAGATTTAGGGTGGTCGGGGTGTGGCACACAGTTTCCAAAACCTACGAAAGTTCTTCAATACGACTCAAGTTGAGACATGCAGATCGCTTTGATTATAGGACCTCAATAGGGGAAGTATCTAGTGAATGTGTTGTGAAGTTAAAAGGAGTGGCTTCAGCCTTATTGGTAAGTTTTCCTAGAGGTGGTGTTTGTCTTTTGCTCACCATTCCATTCTTTGCTTAAACTGCCAACAGCTATGCTTTCTAGCTTGTGCCTTGTCCTTTTGCTGGTTTATCTGCTAGTGGAATTACTTACGGAACATTGGCTGATTATGCATGTTATTTGTGCTGCTTTTCTGGTTAATTGAGTACATTCTTATCTGTGTCAACATTCAATTATTTGCGCTTTGACTAATTATTTGTGCATTATATGCTGAAGAGATAGATCTTGTTTGGATGGTTTGTTTTCCATTTGTATTTTATCTCTATTTGATCCGCATTTGCATCTTATCTATATTTGATTTGTATGGTTTGTTATAAGGAAAAATGCTTGTTTTTGACAAATAGTCTGATTGAAATATATATAAAACAAATGTTAAACTGACGAATCAAACGCACCATTGCTGTATAATTATTTTATTGCTTCTGTTGTGTATTTGTTGTATAATTGTTTTATTGCTTCTGTTGTGTATCACATCGTGTCAGACATCATCAGCCGATTTATTTTGTATCATTTGATGATGGGTATATGTTAATTTGCTATACAAGTGTAAATTCTCTTGTAGCATTTGATGATGTAATTCCTCTTTTGAATGCCAGGAACAAAAGCTTGAAAGGGATTCAATCTCAGATATGCTGAAAGGTGAAATGAAGCTGATATGGGAACATTTCTTAAGAAATTGAAGTGTGTTGTAGATGGGCCGCCTTCTCTATTTTTTGTGAATATCCGTATGTCGTGCCAATATCCACCGGGTTTAGGAGGCAAGGAAGGAAGGGAGGCTTTCTGTCTGGCACTTACCTTTTTGGATATCATGTCATATATACCGATCCTTTTTGTTGTCTCTGAATATCTAGTTGTCATGTAATTTATTTGTTAGGAGATAAATGTTGTGGTTCAACATTTCTTAGCGGGGGTTCCTCCATATATTTGTCTACATGATTGTTAAACTCGAGATTCTATCTAAAATCATTACGGTCCATATAATTAGAACATAGAATCGTAATATTCCATAACTAATGTATATATTTTTATAAAAATTGTATATTTACTTATTGTACTGATGAAACCTTAAAATAAATGATGAAAGTAAAAAAATTCAGCATCAATTTAGTTACAACTTATAGCTCAATGAAATTTATATACTCAATAGTATGAATATTCATATTTATATCATTATACCGAAAACATCTCTCCTATATAGAATCACAAGTCTACAGCGAATTTACAGCGATTATACCAATTTTACTATATAGAATTGCGAGTCTACATCGAGTTTGCTTTAAGAACGATTTTGTATGCGAGTTGAATTAAAATCGTCTCATCAACTCGTAAACTCGTAGATGTATGAGTTGACTTTATCGGTTGGACAACCATGTCTACCTAACCTATGTAAGTGACTTATTATAACAGGCTCTACTCCATATATTGCTGTTGTATGCTTTAATGGTGAATTGAGAAAACCTGATAATGACATCAACGCAACAGATGAACAAGGGTTCAATCAAACGTTTGTGTTCTGTACAGATGAACTTTCTTCCTCATTAGGTTGAACTAAAATTCTACTGATTCTACCCTTGAAGATTTGATCCTGTCCGCAGCGGTACTTATCGGCTTTTTCACATTACATGATTGAAGTTCTGCAAGTTATTGTTCATGGAGGCCTGTCTCTTCCCAATGTAGCTTTCAAACAGCTCCTTCCTTATTTTATATTTAAGGCCGTCTTCATTAGCTTGTCATCTACTAATGTTGCTGGGAGCAGATCGCAAATAACATGTTAATGTTGATCTCAAATAGCATTATTAGCTGTTACGTCTATAAGATACTTACACATATAAAATTTACATTTTTTTTTAGATTCATACACTGAAGTTCTAAATTGTCAACTTGTACACTTGATCAGATATTACTAACATTTATAAATTAAGGTGTAAACTATGTCGTTGACCTGATTACTTATTGAAAATTTGACATGTTTTTACATGAACAATGCGACTCCCTGTGGGGAACCTGGAGATGCCCTACAAAGCCTTCATGGCCCACATATACTCAATATCTCAATTTGCATCTTTGTTTTTTTCCCCTCTCATAAAAACATCCACGGGTTTAGTAAAAGTAGAACAACTTATCTTATTGAAAAGTCGGGCGATTCAATAAACAACAACATTGAATTTGTGGTGTGAAATACTGTAAGGTGATTGCTATTGTTCTTGATCAATCCTCTCGTTAGTTTAGAGTGAACATGCATTTGCGCGCTTTTGTGAATTGCTTGATTTTTTAATTTTATCGATATCCACTAATTTGATAAAAGTTTAGTTATTTTCTTGTTTAACTAGTGAAGAAAACATTGTAATCCCATTATTTGTTGATAGTGGAAGGTTTTACACTATGGTCCCATAGTTTTTTCCCTTATTGAGGATTTCCATGTTAAATCTTGTATTGCCTATCGTTGATATGCAAGAGGAAAAATATTTTGCAATTACAGGACATTATTTTTTCTAATAAGTGGTATGAGAGCCAAGATTCGAAAAAAAAAAAAAAGAAGGTTCCTTGTGTTGCAAGTATGGTGGGATCATCAATTGCTATGATAAAATTAAATTCCTTAACTTATTAAATTTAGAATTCAATGATGGAAGAACTTTTATATTGTAAGGATTTGGTGCCATCAAGCGGTGATAGGACGAAGCCAAGAGATAAATCCAATGAAGATTAGGCGATCATGCATTGAAAAACAGTTGGTTATATCTGTCAATGGGTTAATCATGGTATGTATCATCATGTTGCTAAAAAAATTAAAGTTGATGCTCAACAAAGAAAATTAGAGTCCATATAGAAGAGACAAACTGCTTTGAATAAAACCTCCTAAATTAGAGGAGCGATGAATCTAAAATATAAGGATAAATTCAATATGATAGAGCACTTGAATGATTTTCGGGGTCTTGTAAATTAGCTATCCATTATGAAATTGGTGTTTGATGATGAGATATAAGCATTTTTATTATTAAGTTTACTACATGATAGCTACGAAACACTTGTGATTTGTGTTAGTAATTCTGCTCTAGAAGGAAAGCTTACCATTGCAATGATGAAAATGGCTTGTTGAATGAAGAATTAATAAATACTAATTGTCTTCATTTTACAAATGTTAAAATATGCTTTAATTGATGGTTTTAATGAATAATTTGATGAAAATAGCATTTGCCAATGGTTTTATAGTTTAGTGGCATCTCCCCTAGTGTCTCAAGTGAGAAGTACTACGATCAAACCCTCCCTCCCATTGTGATGATAAAAAAGAAAAAACTTCTTATTTGGTTTTAGCCTTCCAAAGTATAATTTGGGAGAAAGGAAGGGATTTGATCAACTTTCACAAGCTTTTGGAAGTGATTCAATCAAGAAAAAAAAATGACGTTTTGTGATGAACATGGGAGTGACACAAATGTGTCCTTTAGTTGTGTCACGTGGACAATTATATTTTCAAGGCTTTTAAAGTGTTCGTTTGAGTCAAAGGAAGAATTTGACCAAGCTTCATGCAATTCAGAAGTAATTTAATCAAGAAATGAAGGATTTATGAATGTGACAGAAATGGGACACAATTATGTCAAAGTTTTGTCACAATAACAAAGGAAACAAAGAAGAAAAAGCAGCACGACTATGACATAACTATGTCACATGTTGTGCCATGCCTAGTTTTTCCAGTTTAAATCTAGCTGAGAGTTACATGGCAAGTGACACAACTATGTCACATGTTGTGTTGCGATCAGTGGGAAGAGCGAATTAGAATCTAATTTTTGAAGGGGAAAGTTACTTATTTTGAAGAAGGAGAAGACATTTTAGGTTAAATTAGGAAATTTCTAAGGATCCAAATCCTTCCATTGATGATGATCATCTACTTTCCTAAATTAACAAATTCTCTTTCCAATTTCAAAGGTTCCATCTTCTACTCAAGAAAATGAACTTTTCATTATCAAAGGAGGCAATTTTCCTATTTTTAATGAAGGAAACTTCCATGTCATTAAATTGCGTTAAAAACACATTTATTAAAATGACCGTCTACACTTATCACATGCTCAATGAATTCTAAGTCATCCATTATTGCTTTTTTCTCAAGGTCTTCTGATCGTATCTTCTCTCTTAATATGAGGCATTTCTCCAAAAGATTCTCATCAATTATGTTGTGCATGTAAGTTTCAACAAGAAAGTCAGAAGCATCAAGGAAATAACACAAATCATCTTCCTATTTAGAATGTTCAACTACCTTAGGCACTTTGAAAATCACTTCCTCATATCCTACCATCAATATCTATTATTACTCTTACAATTGCTAAAAATGGCCCTCATAAAATTAAAGGGACCTCATTGTCATCTTCTACGTCTAAGATTACAAAATAAGTACAATATATAAACTATCCAACATTTACCAACACATCTTCTATAATCCTTTTGGGATACTTAATAAACCTATTTGCTAATTGTAAACTCATGTGTGTTAGATTGGTTTTTCCTAAACCCAGTCTTTTAAACATGCTGTGCGGCATAAGATTGATGCTTCTACCTAGATCGGGATTTATTTATAAACAAGTCACGAATCATATAAGGAAAAGAAAAACTCCCTAGATCCTTAAACATTTTGGGTAGCTTGCTCTGCAAAATTGCTGAGCATTCCTCATTTAGCATCATCATGGAAACTTCCTCTAACTTCCTTTTGTTGGAAAGGAAAACCTTCATCAATTTTGCGTACTTTGGCATCTATGCTAAAGCTTCCATTAAGGGTAAGTTGACATGTAATGTAATCGCTTAAATATTTGAGGAACTTACCATACTTCTGATAAGTGTCAAAAGACCATTATTCTTAGTGCTTATTTGGACATGTTTATGATATATTTCTTGTGATTTAATTATGAAAATGATGCTCATTTGTGAAATACTCATTTTAGGACTTTAAGAGATAATTGGAAGATTTAAATTGATTCAAGTGAAACCAAGGCAAATTTGATAAATTTTGGTAAGGAGCTAAAATTTGCACATATACTAGCTTGCGCATGGTCCTGCTGACGATAGGGAACAAGCCAGTAGGCTTTCAAATTTTAGCCCCTCCTTCAACACAAGTAGGGAAGAAACTAGAGAGCAAGTAAATCCGTGCTCTTACTCAAACAAAACCATGTAGAAGCCAGGAAAGAGGAGAAAAATGCAAAAAAGGAGCTTCTAATTTCTATCCTGCCTTCTGCACAGCCGTGCAGCCAGGTTGTGCACATTGTGAAGTCTCAATTTTGGCGGAACTGATATCTACCTCCCTTCTACACGGCTGTGCAAGGTAGGTTGTGTAGCCTTGTTTCCATCCTAAACCACAAATAACCGCCTTGTTTACGTACTAAAGGAATCTTTAGACCTTTTCTTAAGCCTAGGATAGAAAATTACAAGCTTCAAGAGGAGAAGTGCAAGGACATTATTGAAGATCACAAAATATTAAAAAAAGGGTTTATATTTACATCATATTCATTGTTTATTCTTCTAGATTTTGTGCTATGATTGTAAATTCCATCGAAGAGTAGATTTCTTTACCCTAAGTCTTGTGAAACCCTAGATCCATGTGTTAAATCTATTGATTAATGAAAGTTTATGCCTTTGTATCTATTCATATATATTAATTGTCTTTTGACTAATTTATGAGCATAAATTAATTGCAATATGATTCTTGTTAATAGAAAGAGATTTCATATAATAAGTTAGATTCTCATGAATAGAGAAATTGCATGTTTCACCTAGAGGTAGGAAAACTTCGATTTTTTGCGTAAAGATTAAATCTTTGTTTAGGAATTTTGAACTTAATGCAATGTTATATGACATTAGTGAGGTAGAGATCTACTATCTCATGTAGGGTTAGGAATTCATTAACTCGAGGGAGTAATTTGTTTAATTGAGAATTTCTATAGTGCAAAGTATAAACAATCTATTAATCGATATTTTATTATAAGAAAACCAAAGTTTAAGGTGAATCAACATGAAGGGTATGTTTTGTGATTGATTACATCTCATGAAAGCACTCATAATAAATTCAGGTTTGCTAATTTAGTTAATTAGTAGATTAAATAATTACTTATCACCTTAAGAATTAGGCTAAATAGTAGAAAACTAGTAATACCAATACTTACTTTCAAGATCCTAGAGGACGACACCTGTAGTAATTCTATTATGCAATCGATAGGTGTACTACCTTAGAGCTTGTCGTAGGATTTCTATTGGGTTTTATAAATTTATAATTTGATAAGTTGAACATGCTCTGCGTCCACGTCGTTGCCGAGGATTTGACAAGGCAATATTAGGAAAAATCTTACTATCTACTAGTTTATTTATTTTTTAATTTTTTCCCTTCTCTCCATCTTTTGAATAATTCTAACTCATGATTGTGTGCTTCTTTAGTGCATGACACAGAATCCTCCTATTGAACTTTTTGATTTAAACCTTGAGATCGAGAGAACTTTTCACAAAAGATTGAAAGAGATAGTTGCAAGACGATTAAATTTTGAGAATTTACAACACGAATAAGAGGAGGAAAATCAAAAGGAAGATATGGAAGAAGAACCACCTAAGACCAATATGGATTATATTTTTCTATGAATAAAATTACAATTTTAAACATTATAGAATTATTTACAGTTTTTTAAATTATTTCTTATTAAGCCATTGTATCTTGACTATGACACTAGGTGAATGTAGAGCATATTTCAATTTTCTATGCAATTTCATAAGAATACGCATTCAATAGATAAACATTTGCTTCAAACATACTATATATAAAATTTCATTTAAACTACATAGTTATCTATTGAATTGATGCAATCATTTTACTTTTATTCTAACCACCTCCATGTATTTCTTAAAGTCTGATTGCATATTTTCCATGATAAGTATGACACATAAATCATATCAAAACTATTTCACATATTAATTGGATACAAAGTAATAACTTACGAGGAAGTTAGTTCACCGTTACTTTAAACTCTTGTGTTCTTCTTCTTGTGTTCCTCAAATTTAGACTTTCTATCAAAGCAATCCAATCTTCACAAAGCTTGATTTATAACTCTAAAATCGCATTCCTTTCACTAACCATGATTAATAAATTCTCTAAGATTGTGAATAATATATGATTAAGGAAATGGAAGAATTTATAGATGACTTAGAGACGCAAATAAATTCACTTTCATTAGAGAACTTACACCTCTCTACTAAGTTTGCTATGGGAGTTTGTATGCATAATTCTCCTAGGATGCAATTAAATCTTGATACTTGTATAGTGAAAATTTTAAGTATCAAACCATACTTTAAAATTTATGTAAGATGTTTGTTTAATAGTTGTTTAAAGAAAGATAGAGTGCAGAAAAAACCAAAAAATTCTTACAAAATCTCTAAAAAAAATAGAATAGCAACATTTTTTATATCTTTGAATAAATTTCAAGGAATATGATTTATCCTAAGAGTCATAACCTTTAAATTTAAATCATATCTATTTGATTTGATTTAGATTAGTTATAAATTGATATAGATCCCTTAATCTTGAATAAATAATGTGACCCAAATGCATGAAACACTTTAAAAATTTGATCAAAAGTTATAACTCTTCAGGTTTTTACGTTTTGAAAATTATGTAAATCCAATAGGTCCGGATTAACTTACGCTATCACATTCTGTTTCACTTTTGTTTTCTCGCTGCAAGAGATAGTTCGAACCTTTCCACAATAAGTTTGGATCCTTCATGTAAACTCCATAAATCTCCCTCTTTTACTCATGTTTAACATGGGTATCACTTTGGTTAATCATTAAGCTTTCTAAACATAAGATTTATACCTTAAATGCATAATTGACAATCTATTTCAACAAAAGTACCATAGATCTAGCTGAATATGCATATCTAGATGGTTATGTTAGAGGAGGGCTACATTGACCCTTTAGAAAGGCATCCTCCGATTATAGATTTAGGGTTGTCAGAATGTGCCACATGTTATCAGTATCTTATTAAAGTACTTCAATTAGACTGAAGTTCAGACCTGCAGATTGATATGATTTTAGGAATCCAACGACTAGGGAAGTAACGTGGGAAGTTACTGTGAGTTCTAAAAGAATGACTCCTCTTTTATTAGTAACTTTCTCCAAAAAGTATGTTTTTCTTGTGTTTACTTTTTATATCTCGTTTTAAATTAATGAATGCTTAGATTTCTATTGTGCTTTAACTAATTATTTATGCATATCCGTTTGTTTTATCGATATATAGATGATATACAGACGTTTCAAACAAACTATTTATCAATAAACAAATACAAATAAAAAAAATAAATAATTTTATTTATAAATATATTAAAAAAATCAGATATAAATAAAGGATATATGCAAATACAAATGAAATAGGCAATCCAAAGAGATATTCAATGCTGTAGAGTGACTAGAGTCTATACATTTTGATTGTGACGTTCTGTGCACCACCATCTTTCGTCCCCGTCGTGTAAATACGTTAACCATTCCCCATTTCACTTGGCCTTAATCCAATCATCCTACAATTTCACTTGGCCTTTATGTTGCAATTATTATCGTTGTCTGTCTTCTAATAGTTTTTATTGGCTATTGATGTATGAACATATATTTAAGTTTTTTGTGGGAATTGAGGTCCATGAGTTCCTACTTACCATGGCAAGGATGGCTTTTTATTGTTAGCAAAGTACGTGTTGTCATGCAATTTGAATCATATGTAATATTTATTATGATTCTTGGTTTTCGAATAGATGTTAAAACTCTTCATCTTTTCCACTATCGATCTCACGAAAGTACAAGTATATAAAATGAAGATAAGATGCCTTGTTTGTTTTGATGATTTTATTTTTTCATCTTTGTTTAAAGAAAAGTGAAACTATAATTAGATGAAAGGTGTTTATTGTCCCCAACATACTGTTTATTTTGTATCTCTACTAACAGATATCTAACACTTGTCTAATAATTGAAAAAATATATATATATATATATATAATTCCTTACAGTAAAGAAGCACTTCTTGACACGTGTTAGATATTTATTTGTGGGGATATAATAGAGACAACAAATTGGGGACAACAAATTTTTTTTCATAGTTAGAAAACATTTTTTTGTTATTTTCGAAAATTGAGACTCATTCATAAGGAAAATGAAATAAAAAATAATATTTTTAAAACTTAAATTGGGATAAAAATAATTCCACATTTAGGCAAATTGAACTTGTCTCTTAAAGAGATGAGGCTGGTATCAACCTTGTTACTTCAAGAGATGATTTTAACTAAGTCAATGAAAAAATAAAATAAAAAGAAATTATTAACGTATAAATAAACATAAATAAAAAATAGTGCCAAAAAAAATATAATATTAAATGTTTATACTATTTTCCATATGAATAGAAATCTATTAACAACATTTCATGGGTTACTAATAACAACACATTAAATAAATATAATAGAAACAAATATGTCTATGTCCTTATATAGATTATCATAATAAAAAAGAATCCCTCTTCTAAATAATATGCTTTTCTCTTGTCAACAAGAAGTGAGATTGTTAGAAAAAAAAAAAAAATAAAGAAGTCCCACAATGTTTAAAATTAAGATATTTCTTTTAGTAATACTCTATATAAAGTAAATGAATTTATTTTTTTCAATTATCTTTGTTTAGTGTGTTGTTATTAATAACACATTAAATGTTGTGAATAGATTTCTATTTACATGGAAAATAGTATAACATTTATTTTTTTTTGAATTTTTGCACTATTCTTTATCTTATGTTAATTTATATCTTAATTATTTTTTTTAATTTTTTTTCATAAACTCATCTGTTAAAGTGATGAGGTTGGTGTAAGTCTATAACCTCATAGATGAGTCTAACTTGCCTAAATGCGAGATTATTTTCGTTCCATTGGTATTTTTATATATATATTTTTAAAAAAGTATTATTATTTATTTCCTTATCCCCTCAATCATAACTTATTTAAAAAAAAAAAAACTTGCAGATTATAAAAGCATAAGTCATTTTTTTTATCAATTAAAAGTTTTATCTAACAGTCAATTACTATCAATAACATTTGTTATTAATTTTTTAATATTTTTTATTTATTTAGGCATATATATTTTATTATAGAATATGTTTTATCATTAATTATCCTGTTATTTTTATCACCCAAGTATTTGCAGAAAAAACAAATAAAAAATTATTTTCATAAAATTAGTTAAACACTTGAAAATATACGCTCTTCAAGAAAATCTTTTGAAGAAAAAAGATTTTTTTTATCAACAAATAGTTTTTCTTGTTAGAAACCGTATAAATTTATTATTTTGGCCTGTCTATAGGTGTTCGAGGCATCTACCATCTTATTCCACATGCAAAATATACTAATGACAAAAGACTAGCTTCGTCTCATGGTTATTCTCGATGGTGAAAAGGCCATCTTGGCTGATGCAATTGTCCTTATTCACTAATATCTTTCTTTAGCAGGGTTTCTGCCTTTTATCTGCTTTACTTATGTGACGGTTTATAGTATCTACAGCACTGCTGGACTTATTTCCGACAGATACTAACGTTCGTACTCTCTAATGTTGAACTTATTTCCGACAAAGATGGAAGCAAAAGTTTGTCGATTTGCTAAGTCTTAAAGATTGCTCCTGCGTTTATTTAAATGTGCTTGTTTCTAATCAACTTGGAGGCCTGTATTTACACAATCTTGCTTTCGGACTTCTATTCCTTATTTGTAGGCAGCCTACTTAGGTCATCATCAATATATACATAATATAAATTCATACAATAAGAATAACATTATAAAGCATATAAGAGTGAAAGATAATTGATTTTTTCTTTGGAAATGAATTAAAATAAGTCCTACTGATGAGGGTCTTAACACTATTATTGATATGGCACATGCACATGCACATTTCATTTCCAGCATATGAAACGAAAATAGGTAAATTATACTAGAAGATCCTAATGTTTGGAGATAAGTTCATTGTTTATCTCAACATTTCGAAAAGTTTATTTTGGATTTCAACGTTTAAGGGTAAGTTCATTTAAGGTTCCAACGTTTGAAGAAGTGGTTCAACTCAAGTCCCAAGGACACGTGTCAATAAGAGAAGCGTATTCTGAGTTTTGATTAAATATTCTCTCCTATTAACACATGTCTTCAGAGACCCAAATTGACCCACTTCTTCAAACGTTGGTGTCATGCTGCAAAGGGTATTTTAAACGCGATAATCCACCACACTCAATATTAAAGCTTAAGTATGACAACCTTAATCATCCCAAAAGCTTTGATATCGGGTGCAAGACATAACTTCACAATCATAAAGGACCAACTTTGAAATAAGTTGTTTAATAAGATATTCATAGTAGCAATTAAGAATAAAAATCATAACATAAGCACCTTAAATAAAATATAAGAGTCCCTATCAAAAAATAAAGTCCATCATAGTCTATTCAAAATAGTTACACCGGAGATTTACTTAGAAGTCTAAGTCTACATCTGGTCTTTGACTTCATCTAAAAACTCCTGAATCTAAAAGGTAGTACATGAGAAAAGTATCCCCTGAGCGTCAACCAAAGGTACGGGTGTTGCAACAAATATCTATAAGGAGGTAAGCTTCCTTACTTAGTGAGAATTATTTCCACAAATAAAGTACTCGAACAATCATTCAAACAAGTTATTTAAACAAGTTATTTAAACAAGTATATGAGACGCATCAAACATGTGAGCAAACAATACATATGATTTTTTGGAATCATATGTTGAATGGGTTTACCCTTCCATTCAAGGTTAGATGTTCCAGGCCATGTAATCCATAATTCGCAAATAAAGTTTTGATAGTTTTTACACAAGCTACTACTAACCGCTAAAATGTAGTTAATTCGAGTGTCTACCCACCATTTTATACGTGCAACCATTCTCCATAAAGTAGAATTTCGGATTCTATGGATCTCACTACTATACCCTTGTCTCACCAAAGGTATAGTAATGAATGCAATGTAACTTACTACGTATTATGCATTAATCATTTTATTTAAGTAATCATGGCATGATATTAGATGTTTTAAAACTGATCATAGAATTCGTAGACATATCATTTCTATACTAAATCAAACATTGATAATTTGACAATTCCACCTTGATATGCCTAACATAATTTCAACCATATATGTAAGGTACATGCGCTTTCATGTTTTTATCTTTTCCTAATTCTAGTGCCGCTAACTGCAAGCAAAAACATAAGTACAAGAATATAGGAAATTAAACTCACTCGGTCATTGTAGTAGAAAGCTTCTAGTCGAAGTAGTCCTCTGGATAAGGAAACTTGGGCTCTTTATTGCCTAAACAACAGAAATACCTAAAATGACTATTTCTTGAAAGTTCTACTTAAACTTGCTATTAGATTCTCTTTTCTCTTAAATAGGTTTTTATGATAATAAAGTGAAAAAAGTTTACTAATGAGTTTATCAAGTGTGTAGTTTCAAGTTAAAGAGAAAGAAAAAAAAATGATGAATAGTATCAGAAATCCAAAAGCTTTTCCAGAAGGTTGTTTGTGAGAAAAATGAACAGCATCAAGAACATAGAAGGTTTTCTAGAAGGTTGTTTCAAGGACATAAACAATACCAAAAATCCAGGAGGTTTCATAGAACCTTTACTGCAACTTTTGATAGCGAACTTCCTTCATGCAAATTTACTGCTTATCTTCCCAAATGAGATAAAAAACATACCAGATCAGTACGATTAAATCTCTTTTCTCTTCAAAGTTTCTCTCTCTTATCATCTATCAAGCTTCAAGAACAATATCAGATCTTGTTCAAACAAATGTTATACGAATTTTTCTCTTCAAGACAAGTAGATTATGCATATCTACATCTATCAAGACAAGAACAAGTATACTCTTACTTATTTTTATGGGATTCATTCGTGAGTTCAAAAAGGGAACACTATGTACTTTTGGTTTAGATAAAGAAGAAGAAGATCGGATTATGATGAATCAATTTTGGTTTTCAAATTTCAAATCAAGATAAATGTAACCACAATATCTGGAAGAAACATATCTCATCTTATCTTCTATCCAATTGAAGAAACAGAATAATTCAAATTTGAAAAAGAGATAAGGAACAAAAGATTTTCAGCCAAGATTTTTGGAAAAGATTATCCACATCTTGCAATCGGTTTTTGAACGTTAGAGATCAGATTGAAAAATAAGAAGTCTTCTCTATAAGATATATAGAAGACGTGAAAATGAAAAAGCCAAAAAAAAGAAAAAGAAAAGGAAACAGAGGAAATAGAGATATATATACAAGAAAATAAAGAACACAAATTTTGCTCTCTCTCTCTCTCTTGCAAATACAAAACCAATATTGAGCTTTCTTGACTTACAAATGCTGCAATTTTTTAAGGACATACTCTACTACGAAAGAAAGAAAAGAGAGAACTCCCTTTTTCTCACAAAAAGCTTTCACGAACTGATACTGTACATTTCGTTTCTTATTGCAAATCTTACAATTCTATTCTTTTATTTGTAAAAGAAGGAACGTGTTGTTGCCTTCTTAGTTGATAGTTCAATTACAGGATTAGACTCTGTAGATCGATTATAGATAGAGGACAGCTGTGAGAATTGAGCAGAGAGTAATTTGAAGTTATTGGATATAGTGGAACAAACCCGTAGAATAACGGGGTCCTTGGCTCGGAGCTGGAAGAGTGGACTGACGCACTAGGTGGAACCACTATAAATTGCTGCCTGATTCTCTAATCCTTATCCTTTAATTTTCGTAATCTTTTTATATATAATTGTTTAATTGCTTTATTTGTTCTCAAGGTTTCAACAAGAGTTTTAAATAATATGACAAGGGGCAATTTTTTTTTAATTAATAATCAATTTAACCCCCCTTCTTGAAAGTGGGACCAATACTTGTAAATTCTAGTTTACTAAGTTCGTTAAAATTCGTATGGGGTAAAATTTCAAATTAAAATGGCCATAACTTACTCACTTTAACTTGGAATTTCGCATATTGTATGGCGTTTTCTACTAACTTGAAAAGATCTATCTATTTCTAAAGTTATTATTATCATAAAAGGTCCTTAGGGTCCAAAAAGATATGGTACAGAATTGATACGAAAATCCCAGCCCTTAAAACATAATTTTTCTGAACTTTTTATCAACAAAAGATCCCATAGTAGTCATATAAATATTTACATATTTGAGAAATCCTTTTAATACATTTGCAACTCATATTATACACTTGATTCTATGATGTTGTGTTAATTAATGATTTTTCATAAAACAATCTTGTTTTAATAGCTTGAAAAGTGAAGTTGAAAAAATTATTTTAAGTTGTAAGGAAATAAAACTAAAGATGTCATTAAATATGTGATATAATTTTTCTTCCTTAAAGATTCACAAATTTTAGTCTTTCCAAGCTATATACAAATTTTATTCCCTAAGTAGACTTTACTTGGTGAGTTGATTTTAACTTGTTTTGAAAAGCTTGTTTTGATCTTTGTACTTGTTAAAATGTTAGTGAGGATTTTATAAACAAGTTTTTTTTAAAAAAATTTCATAGCAAGGTATTATCAACATCAACGTTTTGATGGTAGTTTGAAAAGAGAGTAAAAAATTTCTTAGTTAATTTTCAAAAAATCCTTGTATATTAACGACACTAAAATCTATGGTGACCTTCATCTAAAATTCTTTGAAAAGCATTTTGTTGATATAAGATTTCTAGATTTTGATGAAACTTTTCCTCAGTGATAAAATTACATTTTTAAAGTGAGTTGAGCTTATTTTCTTTTACTTAAGAAAGAACTTTTTATTTTTATTAAAACAACAATCAACATGATCATGCATGAATATGGGTTTATAGCTAAGTAATATGACAAAAATAATTAATAGAAAGATGGAAAATATAGAGATAAGCACATAATAAATATCAAGTATCAAAAGTCTTAGCTTGATTCAATGCATTCGGACTTAGTCATGGCCAAGTTCAAAAAGAAAAATAAAAAATAAGAAATTTGTTTGACTTGATAAGAACAAGTTTAAGACTAGAAAGACTAGTCTTAATATGAAAGCATGGAATAAATAAATAAATAAATGGCAAGTCATAAATAAATAAATAACAGTTATGTTAGTGAGCTTATATCCTCTAAGAAATATATATATAACATAAATATATTTATTAATTATAGAAGTTAGATTAGAACAATAATAACGCGTCGCAATAAAATAATAAAACAACATAATAATAAAATGAGATTTATTCATGAACAAGAACAAAACATGAATATAATGTTGCTTCCATAACACTTAACGTTTAAGAAATACATACCATAGTCATGTTAAATTACATGACATAGTAAGAAAGTATTGGTAAGAATTTTATCTAAAATAGAAATGTGATTGGTAGAAAAGGAGATATGTGGTAGTATGAGGATAGTAGAAATATGAGAAGATGAAAAGAGATTTTTGAAGAGAGGAAATGAGTAGTGATTTTGAGAGAGTTTTGTTAATATAAATGAGTATTGAAAGAAATGGAGGTGAGTGAGTATTTATAAGGTTTTGTGAAGGAACAATTGTGTGAATTAAATAAAATGAAAAAAAATAATAGAAAGAGAGACGAGGGATGTCGGTTTAGAGGTGAGAGAGAGAGAGAGAGAGAGAGAGAGTTGATTTGTTTGTATTTTTTAATGAAAAGTAATAATTCGTAAAGCATGAGTGAATAAAGTTGTATGGGAAAAATAAAAGTAATAAAATGTATAATAGAGTGTAAATAGACAGTAGAAAAGTAGAAATATGAATATAATAAGTAGTGTAGAATAGTACTACGAATAGTGGATAAGACAAATTAATACCGATAGTAAAAAAAATACGCTTAATTAGGCTATATTGATATTTTTAGATACCGAAAAATTATAAAACTGATATTTTAAAAATATTTATATTTTTATGATTCTAACGGTGTTGACGGAACATTTTTATTGTCCGGTGTACCAATGCCCAATTTTCAAAATATGATCCCATTCGGATCCGACACGAATTAAATTTTAACGAATCTAATACTTTTAAGCTTTCCTATATTATTACGGACTATAATCCATAATTATCTCATTTCCGTTGTTTAGCGGTTAAGAGCATGGGATTGCTAGATCTAAATCCACTAAAGTTTGTTGTAGATTTGTTGACTTTAGGGTTTTCGGTTGATTTTTAGTTTACGATTTAAGCATAAAACGTAATATAAAATCTAGGGGCTTATAGTTGGGACCCAAAATGAACTTTTTAAAACCTAGGATCCAAAATAAACTTACCCTCAAACGTTAGGACCTTGTAGTATAATCCACCCAAATGAAAATATAGTAGCCTCGTACAGAGGCTAAAGGTTGATAGGAAAATATCAAATCACCTAGTCCAAAAATGAAGGTCTCGTTTGACTTAAGTTGGTTTGAAGCAAGAGGAGTTTAAAAACATTAACTATAAAATGGTCAAAAAATAAAAAAATTACTATAAATGCCACAATCTCTTAATAACTCTGGTTTAAGCTCAACAAACAAGTTTATATGCCTTTTCACATGGTCCGTTTGGATTGTTCATTTTTTATTTGTATCTGTATCTAAATTTTATGTGTAAAGGTGTTTAATTTGCAGCTATATTTTATCTATTTAATGTTTTTATAAAAACTGTTATATGTTTTTCATTTATATGTATTTCTTGATAGATAATTTATTATAAAAATAAAAAAAGAAAGTGACTGCTATCTGTCAGATGCCAAACAGACATATTTGCTTCAATAAGTACATTAAATAACAACATACCGACAAAAAATATTAATAGATATTACATGTTTACATTATAATTGTCTAAATGGTATTTCTTTTTAAATGAAATATTAGAATATAATAATGCATTTGGTTCGTTGGTTATCCAATTAGATTTTCATTGGTAGAAATATCTTTCAAATGTTACATTAAAGATGATATGTTGATATAATTTCATGGACATCTAGATATTATAATGCATATTATGACATAATCATGTAAAATCATATTCAAACAATGTTCATATATTACGTGATCACAATTTCTGCCAATTACATTATCTTAAATTTCCAAGGCAAACTTAACACAATACACAACATATATTTACTAAAACAGATTTTTTTTTTACTACTGTTTTCAATGAAAGAATATCTTAAGCTGATTATTTTTTAATATATGTATATAATATATATATTTATAACTACTACTACTGCTAATATTATTGTAATTATTATTATTATTACTTGTCACACGTATTTATGTATACACTTATTATTCTTTTTATCGTATGTATATATATTTCTTTTTCAATGAGAGCTAATTCAATTCTATATACATACATTTACGTTTATTATTATTTTACATTGTTTATATCCAATATTATTTTATTAATGTAAAAACCTATATGCTTAGCCTTTTTTATTATTAATTAAATGAATTAAAAAAAAAAAAAAGAAAACTAAAGCAACTTACCTGCGCAAGGAGCTGAACGTGGACCTGGAATGGACGAGAAAACCACGAGCCAGGGAGACTGATCGGTATGTCTGACCAAAATCGAAACCACGCCTGGACGGAGGAGGAAACGTGCGCGCAGGTGGGTACGAATCTGATGATGCAGCTCCGACGGCGATGGCTCCAGCAAGCGTAATGGCAACGATGTAAGCCGGCGATGGCGAGCACTCCTGGGGGGCTGTGATGGCAGTTGGCGATCGGCAGTGACAAGGGGGTATCGTCAGCAGTGGGAGGCGGTCAAATTTCTTCTGACGATGGGCCTTCGAAGCTTTTCGATAGCAACCAACTTATGGGGATGGAAGTTCTCGACCTTCTAAGTATTCATATGCTATTTGATTTTCTTTTCTTTCATTTTCGTGTTCTGTTCGTGTTCCTTTTTTTAGTCCGCCATTCGTTCTTTTTTCTTTCTATTTATAGAGTTAGAGTTTCAAGACGTTTTTTATTCAAATCTGAAAAAGTCGGGGTTAATCTTCAATTAAATTGCTTAAACTATCATTAACGTTCTAATATTAACGTTCAACATACGTTTTTTAGCGAAATTTACGGATTTTGAGTTTTTTCGGAAACTAAAAAACTGAGTTTTTTTCAACTTTCAAATCTAGATTTGAAATCTTATTGTTGATCAAAATGCCTAAATTGTATATCAAAACAAACTATTCCATGCTAGTTTTAAAATGTGTATTTGTTTGTAAAAAATGGGTCCGAAATGGGCCGAAAACGGGCTCGAAAATGACTCATCTGGCAGCTGGAGGTTGAAGAAGGTGAATAGTGATTTTTTTTTATAATACTATATTATATATATTACATCCATTATATTTATTTCCCTTAATTTGATTTATTTTTCTAATTTTCATTCCTGATTTTAATACTTATAGTTATAAAAAAATTGTTTAATTTAGTTATATGTATACTAAGATTAACAAATAGTTTGACAAAAATAAATATCAAAATGAGGTGTATACATCTTCCCAAACTAAACCTAAAAAACCTTCAATATAATGATTCTAAACTTGCAAGACAAATAAATACGGTTAGTGGGTGTCAAGGTAGCATGGTCATTTTGTTGCTTTAAGTGTGTACAGCAAAATGATGGTTACGAACTTATATGGGTCAATTTGTCTTATCTAGATGTGGTAACAAGCATTAGAGTAATAGTTTCACAAATATTAAGAAGTAGATAAATTCAAATGAGAAAATTGTCTTTAGGAAAGTGAATATAGGAGGATGTAATAAGTACATCTCATAGAGTTTGGAAATCTTCAGATATTACCATGTCAGATGAGACAGTTAGCAGATTAATTAGTTTACTTTCCTAAAATTTTATGACCTTACCAAACAAAAGAGCTTGTAAGACTACTTTAATGCACGGGCCTTGGTGCGATTTTTCCATGGTGTAGAACCAGCTGAAGAGGCCCTTCAGCGTTAAAGATAGTACTTAACTTTTTGCAGTTGCTTTGGCAAGAACCCGAAGCTTAACATTTCCGTGGAATATTTTATATGATGAAACAATTCATTCAACCAGAAATTTGCAAAAGAAATTAGGAAAAAAAATATATTTACAACAAGAAGAAAAAAAAGGGAATGACCGTTGTTTGGTTTCAGGAAATACAAATGATGAATGTTCTATATTTTTACTGTCTAAAATTTTAAATGTCATTTGAATTTTTTCCCCCGTCAATATATGTAAATAGGTGAAAATATGTATATTTATACACCTTATTTTACTACATTTTTGCATTGTGAAAACTCTCCTAGTATCAAATTAAGGTTACATATGGATTCCAACAACTCTCCAAATTTACCACTATTTGAGCATTCACAAAGCGTATAAAATTCCCAAATAACTCCAAATCCACCAACCGGCTCTTATTTTCCATTTATTGCATTTTTTAAAGTTCTTTCAAATTTTTCTTATTCTACAAATTTTCATTCATGAACCAAAACCCACAAAATTTCAATAAACCGTGTAATATCAATCAAAACCTAACAAATATGATACCACCATATTTTCAATTTGTTACTTACTTTACACTCGAAAACATGTCACAACACACTTCATATGGAACAAATCCTTCACAATCGATATCAGATCAATCACTCCAAACATCTGCTAGTGCAAGTTCATCATTTCCATAAAATTCTACACAAGTTTAGATGATGATGATGATATAGAAAATGAAGGGGATCAAGGTCGTAGGAAAAAGTGGGAGCAACATGATGATAAGTTTCTTATTCATGCATTGTTAAGAAGTAAAGACCAATATTGGAAACAATTTGATGACTTTCTGGCAACGAGTCCATCAAAGTTTTGAGGAAGGAGCATCTTATGAGAATAAGAGAAATCCACTGAAAAGAACATGGGAATAATATAAATCTCAATGGAATAAAATCTCAAGGGATGTCATGAAATTTGGAGCTTATTATGACCAAATAAAATGACAAGCGCAAAATGGAAAAAATGAGCATGAATACATAAAGGATGCTCATGATCTATTTACACAAAATAAAAAAAAAATTGCATGGTCAAGTATTGTTGGACAATAATACATAATGAACTGAAATGAAGATCTCAAATTGGTAATGCTAAAAAAAGTCAAAGCAAGCAAACTAAGGTATGTAAATCTACAGCTTATACTTGTTCATCCTCAAATAAGATCGCTAGATGATGAATCAATAAATCAATGATTCATCTATGGTAGAATGATGGCTAAAAAGAGGAAAAGAAAAGGCATTGGTAATGAAGGAATGAAAAATGTTTGAGAAGTTACAATACCTTAATAGTGTCGATAGTGAAAGAGTTGAAATTGTACATAAATTTAATGAAATTAATGAATAAAAGAAACATAGAAGTATTGGAATGAGAAAGATCAATAATGCTTGCCAATAATTGTCAATGGAAGAAGTACAAAGGTAGTGGATTAAAGAGATGCACAAGAAAATTATGGGAAAAAAAAGTAATCATAAGTTGTATTCTCAACTAATTATTGCATAGCTTTTTGGTAATGTAATGCCATTGTAAGATTCCATTGTTGAAATCATTTATTCTTATAAAATTATGTTTTAAAAACTACAGTTGTGAAGTGTCCATCAATGTATTCAAAGTTAAAAATAGCCATTTTAAAGTATCCATCAAATCAACTTTTAAAAGTAGCCATTGCAAATTAACCGTTATAAAGAAGTCATTAAAGTTGTATAGATGTTGGCAAGTGAACATATCTTCATCATTCACTTCATTTATCCCATTTCCATTCAAAGTTGAACTATCCTTCCACTCTAAATATCATTCAACAAGTAGCTCCAATTCTGATTTTGAGTTAATGAAAAATGCTAACAAAGCAGTTGAAAATTAATCCAATAAGATGATGCATGTACAACTTATGAATTCCTTATATCAAATGCTTCCAAAGGTAAGTGAGACTTCCTCTATGAGAAGGCATAGGAGAAAATACATAGACAAAGGTCGTCTTGAAGGTCACAATTGTTTATTTAACAACTATTTCACGATACCTCGATATATGGTGACAAACAATTTTGACGAAGATTCTGAATGAGGAAATTAGTATTCCTTCGAATCGTAGAAGCACTAAAGAATTACTCTCCCTTTTTCAAACAAAAGAGTGATGTTGTGGGTAAACTTAGTGCTTCATCGTTACAAAAGTGCATTGATGCTATTTGGATGTTGGCAGATGGAGTAGTAAGACATGTTTTAGATGACTTCTTACGGATGGGTAAAGGCACAATAATTTAATGTGTGAAACAATTTGTTAAAGGTGTTATTAGTTGTTTTGGCGATGAGTATTTACACAGGCCCAATCTTACTGATATTCAACGCTTACTTACTATTGCTAAGCAACAAGGATTTTTTATATGCTGGGGATCATTGATTGTATGCATTAGGAGTGGAAGAATTATTCAATTACATGGTGTGGCATATATACTCGAGGTGATCATGGTTATCCAACAATTACTTTAGAAGCTGTTGTTTTATATGATACTTGGATATGACATGCATTTTTTGGTGTCCTAAGCTCTAATAATGATATTAATGTATTAGGGCATTCTTTCTATCTGATGATGCCTTAGAGGGAGGAGCACCGCTAATCAACTACACTATTAATAGTAAAAATTATAATATTGGATATTACATCATGGATGGTATATATTTAGAGTGGTCAACATTTGTTAGATCTATATCTTACCCTGTGTATAAAGGAGCAACTATTTGATAGGTACCAAGAAAATATTTAGGAAGGATGTTGAACAAGCTTTGAAGTGCTACAATCTCATTTCCATATAGTCCATAGACCTTCGTGGTTTTGGTTCAAGAGATCTAGGAAAAATCATGAGAGAATGCATAATTTACATAATATGATAATTGAGGATGAACATAATGACTACAACAACAATTACGAAATTCCAGATTATGAATTGGGTGGCACTAATGATCTGATACCTCATATCTCTTGCAATTATATTGTAAATTATGCAATGTACATTCAAAACAATATTCGACTTCGTGATAGAGAAAAACACCACCTATTGCAAATGGACTTCATTGAACATGTGTGGTAAAGATTTGGATCTACAAATTAAAGTTCAATAGTTGGTTATTTTCAGTTATATGTTATGTATCTAAGTTTAAAAAAAAATAAGGCATTGTACTTCGGGTTGTATCGGTTTTAAATTAAAAAATTGCTTTTGTTTATTATTTGAGCAATTTCGATAATTTATTAATTAAATTTTCTATGACAATAAATTATATATTAACAAGATAGATCTAATATTTATATTGCAAGTTTATTCAACCTTTTTTTTTACACTAAAATTACTTTGAAAATATATTAAAAATTGGTAGAAGTAATCATAGTGCAAGACCTATAAAAACATACAAAAATATGAAAAAACCTTTTAGAGATCCTTAGGGATAAAATAGAGAGGTTGAGTTCCTTGGGACGATGACATGACAAGTTAAGGACCTTTGAGAATTCCTTAGCATTAAAGTTAGTTTAAGAGACTACCCCACAACCTTGGGAATCTTATATGGGATTGTCCTAAGTTTATCATAGGCTAGCATCTAGTTGACCCATAATCTAAACAAAGTGGCCTATGACTTATTGAGGTTGGACTAAGTCTGGAGAACCCATGACTAAATATGTCTATCAATAGCTTTAATATACAAGCCACTTCATTCAACACAATTCAACAAGTTTAAGGTGGCATTACTTAGAAATGTCATGTGTTTGTTTACTAAGTAATGCTTTTATTTGCTATTTTTCCATGAAAATTGTAATTTAAGCTACTGAACAAGTCGGTTATAGAAAAGACCTCAAGGGCCATTTGATTTGAACTTTTTCATTTTCTATATTACTTCTTTCGTTAAATTTGTCAATAAAAAAGGAATTTTGTATTTGTTTTTGTAGTTAATTTACATAAACATCTTTTATCCTTCAAATGATGTTCTTAGACTTTTTTTTTTTTCCGACTATTGTTCAGATTAGATGCACTCAGGTTTTAGTAATTTTTGAAAAGTCAGGATGTGGCTATGCTTTTTAAACTATGATTAGACCACCGGTCTATTCTATTGTTTTTTTTTTTTTTTGGTAAAATGTCTATCCTATTTTGTGTTTTATAAGGGTTTTCCCTTTTTTTTTCTTTTTTTTTCGGCCATGTCCTTATAATTGTTGAAGTTTGAAAATATAGAGGCAAAAGTTGTAAATGCAATGCATCGAGATATTCATATGTTGTAGTCAATATTAGAATTAGGGTAAATTACACAGGAAGGTCACAACGTTTGGAGTAAGTTCATTTGAACTCACAACATTTCAAATAATTAAAAAGAGGTCATAATGTTTAGGTAGTAAGTTAATTTGAGGTCACAACATTTCAAGTAGTTAAAAAAAGGTCACAACGTTTAAAGAAATGATCAATTGAGGTCACCATTAACACATGTCATAACATACTGGATCTTCTAAGTTTTAATTTGAAATATTTCTCCTATTGACGTGTGTCAATAGTGATCTCGATTGACCTACTTCTCTAAACATTGTGACATCAAATGAACTTATCCTTAAACGTTGTGACATTCTAATATAATTTACCGATTAGAATTTTTATAATATGTTATAAATTATTTTGGGAATTAGCTAGCAAAGTTTAGATAGAGAACAATATATATTAGAACTATTGTAAATAATTTTATTCTATAAATTAAGAGAATTCCTTTATTTATCATTGAATAAGAAAATCAAGAATTTGTAGAATTTTTTGAAGGATTTTTCTTATCTCCAATATAGAAATTTCATATATAATTGAATTTTGAATGTTATATTTGGGTTAATGTCAAGAACAGTACTTAAACTTTTGACAAAATATGCAATTAAGTACTAAACTTTGAAAATGATCAGTTTAGTACCTGCATTTTGAAATTGATCAATTTAGTACCTAAAAGAACTTTTCGTGCATGCCAACAGGATCTCAGTCAAGGTCTCCTAGTACTAGATTGATCAATTTCAAAGTTTTTCAGATACCAAATTGATTAATTTCAACGTTTAGGTATTAAATTGATTAATTTGTTTAGGTACTTATTTGCATATTTTACTAAAGTTCAGGTATTATTAATGACATTATCCCGTTATATTTTGATGCTTTCATTAATCAAACCATGAAAGACATACAGACATAGACCAGTCAATGTACACGCATTGGATATACACAATCACTTAGGTCTTGTAGGCTACCTAACCCTGCTTTGTCTATTAGAGTTTAGGGTCAGGTTTTATAAATTTTTTATGATCTTAGGTTATGGGTCATTGTTATGACCTAATGAGAAATCCAACCCATAAAAAAAATAAAATTTAAAATAAAAATTTCAATTCAAAATTTGAAAGAAAATTCATAAGATTAGGATCTCCATTACTCTTCCTCTCAACTCAAATTAATTAGGTTGAATAGCCTGAATACTACTTAAAATTTACCCAAAAGATCAATTAAGTACTTATATTATAAATGATCACTTTACTACTTAATTGAAATTTTCGCGATTCATTTTACTACCTCTGCAACTCTATTAATATTGTCATCTCGATTGGACATTTTAACAAATAATTAAATGACACTTGTTGATCTCAATTAAAAAAACAATATTTCTTAAAATTCATAGAAATTATATAAAAAGTAAAAAGTAGGAATAAAAAGAAAAAAGAAAAGGAAAAGCAAAAGATTTGGGAAAGAAATTAACAAGAACATTCATCTTCTTCCTCACAATCACTCTCTCTCTAAACCATGGGCACCAACCATCCTACACTTCTCTGTAAATCTATGATCTCCACCACCAATTTCGAAACAAAAGATTAGTGGTGTTGGGATTCTGATAGGCCTTAGATTAGGTAAAGCATCATCTTTACTTTCAATCCATCATAAAACATCATTGTTGACCTTGTGCCAATCCTAATGCATCATAAACCCATACTAAGGACAAACCAATCTACACCACCTTTTAGAATCGAACCATCTCCTTTCGCCTTCAAAACTCCAAAAGACCACTAGTGTCTCAACTCCACAGTAGATAAGAACTAAACCCCAAAATCATTTTTTTTTGCGGTGCAAACACCATCATCTCAACCCACTACAATCACCAACAGCACTAAACAATACTTGACTATGGAGAGAGCAAGCATTGTGTCATCAACTTTGCAGGTGGTGGATTTCGCTTGAAGAAGTGCGATAGAGAGGATTTGGAGAACAGTTGGGTTTTGTAATACATCATTGTTTGCTTCTTCCTAATTGGCATAGGATAATTGGAGAAGATCCATGATAGAATAAGGAATTAAGGTTTTTGCGATTTGAGGGCGGATTAGGATTTATGATTTGAGAGAGAGATGGAAACAAAAGATGACTTAGGGTCTATTTGTTTTGGCTTTTTTCTGGCAGATACAGACACTTTTTCAAACTTTTTGCTAACAAATTATTTATCAAGAAATAGATATAGATAAAAAAAAGTTGACAGTTCTCATCAAAAGATCAAATAGAACAAATATAAATAAAATTTAGATACAAATCAGATATATTTACACATATCATTTTAAAAAGATACAAATACAGATAAAAAACAGACAATCCAAATAGACCTTAATGAGTCTAAATTAGGATGTGTACAGGTTTAGACTTTGAAATTTGTTGCAGTATCGAGTTGAGATATGAATTCAAATCCATTAAAAAGATGAATGTTCTCGTTAGTAATTTTCCTAGATCTTTTTTTCCTTTTTCTTTTTAATTTCTACTTTAACTTTTTTAATTAATTCTGTAAATTTTCTACAAAATAGTTTTTTTTTTTTTTTTTAGTTGAGATGACAAATGTCATTCAATATCCATTGCAATGTCGCTTGGATGACGAATTAATGAAGGTAGTAACTTGACCGTGAAAAGTTTAACTAAATAGTAAATTAACTATTTAAAAATATAGATAATTAATTGCTCTTTGAGTAAAATTCAGATTGTATTTAAGTCATTAACCCAATTAATTATTACATGAACTTTGACACTCAACTCATAATTCTATATATATTTAGATAAAACCAAAACTTATATTGTGTAGTAAATTGTGATTTTTAGATTATGTTATATGTGAAAGTTGGATTTCATAAATAAGCTATTAGCTTGTGATTTGTAAAATGAGAGTTAATTTTTTTCATTTTATTTGGAGATTTTTTCTTTGCTTTAATATCTTGGCTCTGATTTCATTATTTATTTTTTAGATTAAGCTAATTTTTTATTACCTTCCATTGAGGTTAAACAGGACAAGATGAGTTGGCCTAATACTTTATAAGGATAGGTTTAGGTATGACGATAAAAACTCTATAATAAATATTATAGATTTCGGAGATCCTATAAGAAAGTTGAGGAAATTCGAGTTTTTATATAACTCATCCCATATCTGCCTCGATTACATCTCGACACAGTACATAGGGTGCTAAATAATCTAAGATTGCCGTTCTTTCCAAGAAGTTAAATCATCTTTTCACACTAATTCATGAGGTGCGCAATTTACCAGGTATAGTATAACACATGCCTATCAATTGTTATAATAATAATAATAATAATAAATGCAAAATCTCATCTACAAAATAAGAATTTTTTATTTATTTCTAAAAATACATGTAAGACATATGATTTAAAAATTACAGTATATTACAAAATCGCATATTGAATATACAATTTATAATAAATGAAAAATAAAATCATATCTTTAACATGTGATTTATTATAAATAAAAAGTTTTAATATTTTCATAACAATCATATATAAGACAAGCAAAATGTGTAAGGAAAATAAAATCGCATGTGCATCAATATCTATAAAATTATTTTTGTGTAATTTGAGTTATTAATTAAATTATCGGTGATCCTTAAACATAATCTAATTGTCCAACTTAAATGAGTTAACCCTGCTAATCAAATGTTGACACTACTCTATCCACCACCATACAAATGAATATATAAGAGCATAAGATTATAACAGAAAGGAACTTCAACAATAGAATCACATCAGCAAAATTTCCAGCCTTCTCTTCCATGATACAATAAAAATTTCCCCACACTGTGTTACCTATTACATACCGAATCTCTGCATGTTCTTTCAAACCATTCAAGAACTTTTGCCCTCAAGTATCTCTTGAACCTGTGCGATATCACAAAGAAACAACAAAAAATCATTACACCCTCTCAAAATGTAAAATTATGTAGAAGAATCTCAAAAAAGATCAGGTTAACTCATCAACTGCAAAGATAAATCATGACATACTAAAAGTCCATATGGAGCATATGAACTCAAGAAAAAATCAAATGCATATGGGCCAATGATGTACAAACCTTTCCTTGATGCGCTCCTCATAGTCTTGCTGTGTTTTTTAAATTCTTCTATGGAGTTCTCAACTTCTTTAACAGCTCCTCAGTAGAAAACTGCAGATGTTTTAATGCAGTAATATGTTAGCCAGATCCGATAACCGGTAATTGATGAAGTTCTAGATACAAATTAGTGGCTGAGAGGATGCAACATAAAGGACGGATCTAAAGCCAGCAATGACCAGGAAAAAATCAAAGTCGAAAAAAACGGAGAAAGGGGAAGGTCCCAAAATCTAGAAATCCTGTGATGTGTATTGCGATTGCTAGACTCATTCAAAAAAAATGAAATTACCGAAAGTAAAACCAAGCAGGCATAACAGAACATTACATACCTGCAAATTTTCACGTTTAAATATATCTCCAACAGCTAAGTCTGCTTTATTATGCCTTATGTCTCTCTATTGCTTTCTAGGTAGTCATGTACTGCCTTCGGACAGAAGAGAAGCCAGTTGCTGTTCATTGAACTTCATTTTGCCTGCTCAAAGTCACCCGAACACTTTTAGCAAAAAGTCATGCCACAATAAAGATTGTGGAATACATTCTTAATAAGAGACAGATCAAAGAATCTTAAATAACCAGGCAAAATGCCAGTTTCTGACATCAGAAGCCACTTGGTTACTGACCTGCATTTCAAGAATTGGGCTCCATAGAGCTGCCTACCCTGCTCCTCGAACAAGGATCGTGGATATCAACCTCTACCATCTGAAAAGCAAGAGCCGTATGATAAGTACCAAGAACAATAAATATTAGTCTTATCGAATTTGGTAGTAAATCAGCTCAAACATTGCCTTAGTAAACAGCTTACAATCTGTGCTGGGCTACTTTAACAATGAGACATTCCGCCATGTCATATTTATTTCAGAATATCAAACAATGTTTTTAACAAAGAAGGAATAAGTAAATTTTTGGTGCTAGCAATGACCAGTACGCTACAAATATACAAATATGTGCTGAAACTTTGGAGAGCAAAGAGGACCTTGCGAAGCTGGTCCAATATTGCATTATCAGTTGCTTGTTCCTTAGCTGTTTCCTCTACTTCTTTGCATTTTTGCATCAACGCTTCCTCAACCTGCAAAGTTGTAGAACAGAAGAAGGTTTATTTGTGCGAGGAAGGAGATCTCTTAGGGTAATAGGAATAGTAAATAATTGAGCCAATGAAATAAAGTAGGAAAAAGATAAAGTTATACTTCCTTCAGAGTGGTGCATCCAGGTAGAAGCTTATCAGCAAGAGAATCATCTAACTCCGGTAAATCTCTATAAAACAGCTCCGTGCATTGGACCTAGAAAGATCATAGAATAGATGTCAGTGTCCCTAGCATCTGCCAATATCTCTCCAACAACAAGAAACAAAAAATGAGCATGCATTAATAATAGCAAATATAGTAGAATCTTCCATGAGATAACTCATCTTTTTATCTGTAGCTCATCTGTCACTAGCAACTTGTATTAACTGATAGGAGACTAATACTATCCCTTTTCATGATTGTGTTCATTATCCTTCCAAATGAAGCTATTTTGTATTTCCATGATGCACAAATAAATTCTTAATATTGATTACACACTTATGATACTAGAGAATAGAAGAGGGATTCTAAACTACCTTTGATGAACTTTATTATAGTGGCAAACTGATTGATTGGCAATGCATTATTTGAAAATTTAAGATCATGCAGTGTAATGATGTTGCAATAAGAAAGGTTGGTATCCAAGGAAAGTTTTCTTTTAAACACCATATGGTTATGGAATTAGAGTAAGTCTGAGCTTTGAGGGTGTTGCATTTGTGAGACACTTACAGTAAAAAGAGCATTGACACCTCGAAGATTTTCTTGCCTCCATGAATCTGGGAAGGTAAGTGGGAAGGACCTTGTTTCCCCACGTCGAATCCCAATGATTGAATCAGCAAACCCAGGAAGCACTTTATCAGCATCTTCAGAGTCAAACTGGAAACCTACGGTGGCAAGATGATTAAGAAAATTACTATTGATAATTCAAACGGTAAACATTGTACCTTTAGCATCAATGTAATCTAATTACAAATACAATGGCCAAAAAAAAAAAAAAAATCTAATTACAAATAATATACATGGAAACCTTTAGATTCTGCTGAAGGTATGTTTTGAACTTTCGATTCATCTTTATCGATTGTAGATGCTGAAATATCAAGAACAACAACATCCCCCAGCTGCAAGAGTTTCAAGTCTACATTTTAATGATTAATAATCAATGAAAGGAAAAGCAAGCATGAAAAGATGCAACTGCCTCAAGTAAGCAATTCAATGTTGTTATATATCTGATAGATTAAGGAAACTGCAGTTCAAGATTTAGTAACCTGCAGTCCTCTATCGGTTACAATCTTCATTGCACCCAGTGACTTGTACCTACGTCTTAACTCCTGTTGACAAGCCATCTCAGCATCTATTTCTTTGTCAATTTCAACAACAATTTTCAAGTTTTTGAATCCATCTTCAGGAACCCACTTGACATCCGGTGTTACATCAACAATCACGTCATAACTGGATAAAAAAACAAAGTCAGCAACTAATTCACATCTGTTAAGGTGAAAAAAGTGGATAAGCAGGTGGCTGTTCTTTGCTCTATTATAGCATGACAGATACAAACAAAGGAAATAAGACACACTTGTCAATGCATCAGGCAGGTTTTGAATTCTAATAAGCTGTGCAACAAACCTGAGAGAACTGAGGGAAGAACAGGCCTTCTCCATGTCAGAGAACTTGGTCACAATGCGGACAGAATCCTTCAGTGCCTTGCCTGACACCTATTGACGAGAAATTATACCTGAATATGTTATGAGCTGTGCGAAAATTACATGGCTTAAGGTAAATGCTGAAAATGCTATGGAAGTTGGTTGAAGCTGAATTTAGAACATACTGTCCTATTTGAAGCACGCAATAAGCTTATAAAGGGACAAGTTGTAAAAGAACAATAACCAAACAGCCAGAAGCAATTCCTGGGAAAAATTGTGAGTATTGACACAAAATCTACCTGCACATTGTAGAGAACCTTATTTGACCTTTAAATTTTGAGAGGAAGCAAAATTTGACTTTAATAACATGAGAATCTATTCCGCACGCACTAGAATGACTAGTTAATAAAAAGGGTACGCCTAAGACAAAAGATACACTTGTTTTGCAATGAAGAGTCTACAAGATATGGCAACATGAGGACATAAACATATGCATATGTATACACAAGTCAATAAGGCTGAAAAATTGGGGAAAAAAAAATTAAAGGGATGCGTTCATTGCATTTATAGGACCTCATTTTCCAAAAGAGAGAAAATTAAAAAAAAAAAAAGGAATTAATTACAAAAACATAACCTAAGTTTTAACTAATTTGTAAACACATGATTTGTGTTATCTTTTTTGACAATTAAATCACCCGAGTTTCATACAAAAGCGTTAATATTATTTAATATTACACAAGTCAATAAAGGCTGAAAAATTGGGAAAAAAATTAAAGGGATGTACATTGCATTTATAGGACCTCATTTTCCAAAAGAGAAAAAATTAACAATACAAAAAGGAATTAATTACAAAAACATGACCTGAGTTTTAACCAATTTGTAAACACATGACTTGTGTTATCTTTTTTGACAATTAAATCACCCGAGTTTCATATAAAAGTGTTAATATTATTTAATAATTTTAGAATAACACGTGTCAATATTTTATTGATCATAAAAATTAATTTTACAATTTTTTTCAAATTTCTTATCTTCAAAAAATAATTTTTAATATTTTATTTATTTAATTTTATTTAGTATTATTTTTTACATTAATTTTTTTAGAGCAATAAGACTCTAATACATTCCCTCTAGTAGTAATTAAAAACATTGATACTTTTTATAAAACTCGGACCACGTAATTGTTAAAAAATATAACACGGGTCATGTGTTTGCAAATTGCTTAAAACACGGATCATGTTATTATAATTACCCCAAAAAAAAAAAAAAAAAGAAAAATATCGGAAGGGAAAAGATTAGAACCTACCGAAGACATGGCATGTGGAAGAGTCCTCTTCAATATGGATTCAACTGTAGCCTTTTGAACATTTTGCTTCCCCACATAATTTAAGAGAATACTTTCTGGGACATTCTTTCCAGGACGAAATCCTGGAACCTGGGATAGAAAACAAAAAAAAAAAAAAGCATTGACTTTCATCCTGCAGCCCATGGAAATGCCATGGTACATATATAAACTGGCAGTTGGTTTATGAAATTCAGAGTCAAGACAGGAAAGGTTTGAGCTAACAATTTAATACAGAAGATACTGTTTCTGGTTAAGCACTTTACTGATATCACACGTCTGCAAATTTTAGAATACAATCAGGATATACAAACTACCTGTTCATGGCCTTATATACAGACAGGGTTCCTATAAGCATATAAACTAACAAACTTTCAAGGGCAAGCAACCAAATATCAAGAATATGCTTGTCACATTAAGCAACCTGGCAGTGTTAAAGTAAGTAAACTTCAAGAAGCATACTGTTAGAAGTAGGTAAAAGCACCTTAGCTTGCTTCATAAACTCCCTTATGACTCTTCTATAGCAATCCTCACACACAGCTGGTGAACTTCTACACTCAGTCTAATCTGCAGAGAAGGAGAATGTGTTAGTGCGTGTGCAAGAACATCCATTATTTAAGTGACCAAAGGTCCGAAATCGTAGAGATCTGTCAAGTTAAGTTGAGGTTGAGATGATATTTATTCTAGTTACAACAATATAGAGAGCATTAGCTAAAAACAATTCAAAAGCTGAAGTCTATCAACATGAGGGGCTAAAAAAGATTGCTGCCAATTTAGATACTCAAACTAATTACCCATGAATCAAAGAAGGAACAGTAAAGGATAATTGATAGAAAGATAAGGACATATGATCATAATTTAGACAAAGAAAACAGCATCTTAACCTCCTTGTTTTCATGACAAACACAGCATAAAATAGAAACTCATTCACATCATTTACGCATTGAAAAAAAAGGAGGGAGAACAGAAATTCTAATAGTTTAATTTGCCTAACTCTCTCTAATGGAAAATTCATCATTAACGTTTGTGTAAGCTCTTATGTTGAAGAACACACAAAGCATTTACATGAATACTACAAACCCATTAAACATCCACAACAAAGTGACCACGAATACACAATTAACCTCGCATCATATCTACACAATATGAAGCGTCTTCGGAAATGGAAACCTTTAAAAATATTCAATAAACCGTTGCAAAGCGCAAACAAAAACACGGGCATTTAATATTCAAGGGCCCTACTATGAAAAAAGATTGTCCATGAGCACAAGTCCATAAATGGACTCACTTTTTGACAATAACAACAACTACTCATTCTGCTGTAGGTTTCCTCAAGATGAAACTTCCATCTACATTCAACCAATCAGCAAAACGTAGAGCATACGCACAAACTTTGCAAATTCAATAGCCTTTTTATGACTCAACAACGTGTATGATCACAAGCTCGCACATTGACTCACTATTTAGCAACAAAAGTTCATTTTTTTATTGGGTCTGTATGGGTTCGGGTTGATCGGTTTATGAGATAAACTGCATTTTTCATGAGTATCATACATCGGTTCCGTATTGGTCGCTTTAAAACGAAAGCAAACCAATATCCAAGCAAAAATTAAAGAGCACAAACATAAAATTCTAAAATTCAACAACCCTGTTACATATTAACATCAGAAATGGATCACAAGTCCATAAATTAACTCACTGTAGAAAAAAAAATAGCCTCATATTTCATATGTTTCAGAACGATAACTTCCAAAAAATTCATTAACCAATCAAAAGAGAAAAAAAAAAAGAAAGAAAAATTGGCACTTCAAATTCAACAACCCTTTTCCACACAAACATTGAATACAATCACAACTTCGTAAATTAAAGAACTTTCCAACTCCAATTACTCACTCTACTATTGGGTTCTTCAGCCTCAGTGACTTCAATATCAGCCGGAAGGCGTTCGAGTTCATCCTCAACAGCAACAGAAGAAGAAGCATAAGACGCACGAGCCACGAAACTAGGAGCAGCATACTGAACGGATTGGAACTGGTCAGTTTTAAGTGGAAATAGGCACACTTGGTGGGGTTTCAGAAGGGTGTTTTCGACATGAAAGCTTGACTTTTTTAAGGATATGGAGTGCTTGGCGTGAGAAGGATGAAGAATACGAGATGGGCTTGAATTGAAATGTGTTGAAGTTGAAGAGGATGTAATGCAGAGTTCCATAGCTTGTCTTTAACTGAAACTACTGCACTGGATAAGACACTGTCTAGTTGAAAAACTTTATAGAGTTAGCGGATATTGATACTTCCTACAAGAGCGACGCCGATTTTCACTTGTCAGGAGCTGTGAAACGGTGCGTTTTTGTAGTGACATGGGGGTGCGTACTAGAAATATCGACGAAACCTAAACCGAGTCAAGGGTCTGTTTGTTTTGGCTTTTTTTCGACAGATACAGATACTTTTTCAAACTTTTTTCTAACAAATTATTTATCAAGAAATAGATATAGATAAAAAAAAGTTGACAGTTCTCATCAAAAGATCAAATAGAACAAATATAGATAAAATTTAGATGCAAATCGAATATATTTACATATATCATTTTAAAAAAGATACAGATACAGATGAAAAACAGATAATCCAAACAGACCCCAAAATATATCGAAATAAGAGTCTTTTTTTGTTCGTATTATTTTGATAATTTTAACATCTTATTTTTATCGTTTTCAGACGAATTATTTATTAATACATCAATAAAATAAAATAAATATTTTATTTATAAATAAATTAAACAGATTTAATATAGATTAAGTATAGATATAGATAACATATAGAAAAAAAAAAGAAAATCCAAACAAACCTACAATTTCACTCTAATTTAGTTTGGATTAATGTGTAATTGTTACAAGAGTTGTGTTGTTATTGTATAGATTAAAGAAAACAATGTAACGTCACTGGCTAAATTTTCACCAATCATCCAATTAACTTCTTTTGAATTGTCAATTTTAGTATTTAATTAAAAATTTTTAAAGTTATTTGGCAACTCAAATTTACACACACAACTGTCATTGCATTACTAAAGTACTTTATACATCGATTATTGTCACGCCCTGAGAGTACCCTAGCAGTAGTAAACAACCCACACTTGAATACTATTACTAGTTAACCTTCAAAGAGTAACATATCTTCAAACACAGGATATTTTAGTTGCATCGATAAGAAATGACAAATACATATAAAACATAAATTAGTAAATAACTATCATAAAAGTATCATATAATATTACAAATCAAGTAGTCTTCTCATAAATCCTCAATTACATAACAGATATATCATTACAGACTAATCTATTCTAATAATAGAAATTAACTTATCCCGAATAAGACCATAGGCTTCTAGCTTCTAAACCCTTACCGGAGCCAAACTCCTCGATGTGACTAACCAAGGTCGAAGTGTAAACCTAAAAGGACTGTTGGAGTGTGAGCGAAAACCACGAGCTCAGTGAATAACCATAACTTACCACATATCAAACAAGTTTATTAACAATCATATGGAAAGCAACAATCAAGCATATGCGCAATACAAGCTTGGATAACCCGGAATCCAAAGTAGGATGGAGATTTACGCCCTCTTATTGGGGTTGAAGGATCACAATCTATGGTCCACCTACCTAGGGGATACGAAGCAAACAGGAGAAACAGCAATATTCATTTTAGTTATCACTTTTAATTTAATATATCTTTATTGTTCACTTTCTGTTTTATATCTTAGGATCCACCATAAAGTGTTAGTCATTTCAAGCAATACCATAAGCGACATCTTTTATTTACCATTTAGTTCCTATGGTACCAATAGAACAAAGGTAATCTTGGTATGACTAATAGCCTCTGGCCTAGACATATCAAGCATTATTAGAGATCCGAAATACTAACACGAGTAGGCTGCTACGCCTTTAGCTATGCAATTTATGCAAATTGTGCAATGCATATCCATTTTATTTATAGAACCAATAGTCATTAATCAGGTTTAAGCTGACTAACCAATTCTCAGACAAGTAGCCTGCTAGATAGGCAATCAATTCATACAACATACCATTATCACTGTTAATAAAGTAGCTTAGCAATCAACATTAATCATACAATTTCCTCATAACCCATATAACACAATCTGATTATTATTTTTCATTTAAATATAGCTAAGCTACAAGTACAAACAATATAATAAGACCGAGTTACTCACCCGCTCATATTGACTTAATCGTAATAGTATGTAAGAAAATCCTCATAAGTGTCAAGATCACCTATTTGAGATGAACAATATATTCATCAATATTTCATAAATTATATAGTTAAACTCCTATGAGTGTCAAGTATCCTATATTAGTATTTGGTTTTCTCTATATACTTGATTGGTCCTTTAACGGTCCTATGATAACAATTATTTATTTAGTATTTTAGTTTCAACTTATTTCTCTTCATCTTATTTAATATTTATATATTTTTATTGGTAACTGTAGAACTCGTCTTTAGTAGTTTGATATCATATTGTTACTGTCATTATCACTTTTAGACTGTTCTTTAATTATTATTTTATACTAACAATTACTTATTTTCTATCGTTTAGTTTCATTGTGTTTCTCTTATTCTACTTTGTATAATTATTTTATTATTTTTGGAAGTCACATTACTCATAAATTTAACTTATTCAAATTCCCATTCTTATGTATATATATTAACTAAATCAATATTCTATAATTATCATTATTTATTTATATTTGTCTAATACTAATAATATTGTAACTTTACTTCGTACTAGTATTAGAAGTTATTAATAAGTATAAATATTACACTTATTAGTCTTTAAGTTATTAAAATATACTCATTTTTTATATTCTTTTATTACATATATATAATATAACATAATATAATATAGTATAAATTAATATTTTTTTTATTTCGGACGAAATAAACTTTCGTCCAGGGTTTCACTACGTATGCCGGTACTGTATGCCGCCGGCCTTTATTCCCAGGAGCCGGCCTTTGTGCAAATTACGTGATTCAAATTTTTATGCGGGGTCTGTTCGAGGTAGGCCACCTATAAGCCGCCGCCCTATACATGTACACAGTTGGCGTATATCACACAAGCTACCGGCTTTGACACTGTTCATCGTCTTCTCCAAATTTCCTTCGTGTATTTCATATTTTTTCTTAATTTATAAGTGTATTAAAACTACTTAAAAGCTTTATTAAAGTGTTCCTAAGGGCTTGTATGTGTTATATGTATACGCATATCATTTTATATCAACATGACATGTAATATGATTCATGTTACACACATGTAAGAGTATAACTAGGGTTTTTCATCAAACTTACCTTATTGAAGTTGGTCTGATGATTCTAAAACCTTTTCCACAGCTTGTAACGAACCTAGATTGATAGAGACTTGGTTTAGAATAATGTTCTATCAATTAACTATCTTAAAACGAATTTGACTTACCTTAGCTTGCTTCCTTTCTCTTAGCTTATTTTCTTACTTTCCTTGGCTAGTTTTATGTTTGTTTTTTATGTTGTTTAAGGGTGGTTTGTGTGTGTTTTGGTTAGGGAAAAGAACACGAATTTGGAGAGTATTTTGGCTGTTGTTTTAAGTGTATAAAGACTTTATTGTTATGCCCATTAATGAAGATATATAGAGATATATATGGAGAGGACTCGAAGCCTCCTTGCAGCCAATTCTTGCACCGATTATGCATGTGTATGTATGCATTAATCAAATTCTCTTATTTGCTTTATTCTAATTGGCTAGTATGTGTGATTTGTTGACTTGTTAAACAATAATTTAGGCAATTTGAAGGAGGATTTCAGCTGTGCAATCTTTAAGAACATTATAGTCGTATATTGCATGTAGTTTACACCGTATTTAGACTCTTTTGCACCATAATTTGTAGAAACAATATTATAATAATATGTAGTTAATAATTATCTATATTTTAAGGTAGTTTGTTAAGCTAATCGGGTACAAATATGTCAAGTATTTTAAGAGTTTTGTCATCAAAATTTTATATAAGGTTCTACAAATTGTATGGATTGTTGGTAACATCAACTTTGAGTTTAAAGTTTACGTGATTAATTATTTTTAGAGTTTTTACTCCAGCGATTAGGGTTTTATAAGCTTAATGGGCTAATTTTCTATTCAGGCTCTAATAGCTTAAGAGTACTCTAACTAGCACGATGGTGTGATCCAAATATTTATTTGGAGTCTAGATTGTTAGTTATGGATTTGTTTATATTTTTATTGGGTATTTATAATCCTAATGGTTTATCTTTAAATTATCGTTTTCTAACTATAAACGTTATCGAATATTTACTTTAAAATAAATTTGAAATCTTATTTAGATTATGTCTATATCTTTGAGTTTTTTATACCCATTATGAAATCTTACTAGTAGTATTTATTACTATCTAAAAAGCTTTGTTTTAAGTTTTGAAATTATATAAAGGCTCCGTACTACTCATAGATCTATTCTAAGATCTTTGTTGAGTTTAATATTCTTCATTTATTTTTCTATTTTTATTTTTCTATCTATTTCTATTTGTATGAAAAATATCAGGGTTTACAATTATTATATTTATTTTTGAAATACCTCGAACTTTCACTTAAGTTAAAACTTGGAATTATATATTTTAAATGATGCAAGTAAAATAGACAATGAATAATGATTAAATAGATTGATGTAATTAATTGGTAAATAAATTTAAATTGAAATTTGAGATTTTGAATTCTTAAACCTCTAAACATGTTGTTTAAATATTTAGTGGATTTCTAAATCACTAAATTCTAGCCTAAATTCCAATTTCTAAATCCCCACAGATTTTAAGTTTATTTACTTGCAGAAAAATATCAGTTCTTAAGTTCAAACCCAAATCAAGTATCAACTTGATATATACCAAACTCCTAAACCAAACCCCTATTCCAAGTTCTTTATTTCTAATATTTTGATCCTCAACTTATTTAAACATTTTCAAAACTAAGGATATTGATTTGGAAGGTTTAAACCTTCTACTCTTACTCTAAAATACCTTTAAAATTATTCTTAACATTTCCTTTTTCCTTTTCTCTCCTTTGCCTTTCCTTTTCTCTTTCTTTTGCTTTTGCTTTTTTGTTTTCTTCGTCTCTCTTCTCTTTCTCTTCTTTTCTCTCTTCTTTCTCTCAAAGTCAACTTCCAAAATCTTAATTTCAAGAGGATTAGAAGAGAAATCAAAGATAGGAAACATGTTTGGAGTAGGAAATCAAGTATGGAAGCCACAACAACTAAGGAGGAGGAGTAGTAGAGAAAATCAAATGTGCATGTGTTTACTAAAGATAAGTATGGTTGTTTTGTTTTTTTTAATTTGTTGTTTTTGTATTATATGATGGGTTAATGTTAGATATAAGTAGAAATGATGATAAAGTTGGTAAATATTGACTATATTAGCATGTAAGCTAGTATCTAGGATGTGATTAGAAGTAAATGGAATGATTGAGATGAAATATGAAGTAAAAACATGAATATAGATATTATAAATAATGATTCTAAGCTTGTATATTGTATATAAGATGTTAGATGTTGAAATATGATATAAAACAAGTAGTAAAATAGATTGAGTTTTCGAAACTTAAAATAGGGCAAAGAGCGTAGGATGAACACATGATGCCATGATCAGCCATGCTCTTTATTTTTCCTTAAAAACATATGTTTTTAACCTACTCGAGCAGAACCACGAGTAGTACACGGCCTCCTCTATCCAACCATGCTTCTCTCTGACATCAAAAACTCAAAAAAGACATGTTTTCTATAACAACATAGCCAAGAACACGGGATAATGTAATGCCTATGCTTCTTTCTGGTCACGACACTGTTTCGTATTTTGATCATAATTCTTTTATCCAAACTCAGATTGATGTGATTCCAGAATAAATTTCATGTTTTAAGTTTTTAGAAATTCTAAATGTATCAATGCTTAAACTTTAATTGTTTCAAGCTACATCATATCCAAATCAAATTGAAAACTTGTGTTTACTGGTTAAGTGTACGTAGGTAAGTTAAAATGAACTTAGCTAATAAACCTAAGTTCAACTTGACTAAACGGACTTGAATGAGTTAAAATGTTAGATTGATTAAATTTAATCAACTTGGTTAAAAGTAAGATAATATAAGTTTAAATTAGAACTAGCTTAGATTAATGTGCTAGGTTAAACCATGAATAATATGGAGAATATGTTGTTTCAAATGTATGCTTACTTGAAAAATGAGTCTTTTTAAATATGAAAGACATGATGATGTTTCTACAATGAATGAATCATAAACAAACAAAAAGAAATACTTTGATAGATAATGGAGAACTATCTGTATCTTGGCGAGGCAATCTTCAAAGCTATGGAGGAGTTCCTACTGAGTGTTTGATAAAAAAGACTTTTAATAAAAGTTTGATGTAAATGGATAATTAATTGAATTGCTTATATAAGTTTAATTCTTGAACAAATATATGGATGGCTGGTTTATCATCTAAAATGGATTCTGATCTACCTTTTGCCTCTATGGATTTCATATGTATAAGGTACGCAGTAACATGCTTGTTGTTTATTAGGATAGGTATTCTTAATGAATTAAAATTTATAGACGACTTCATAATTAATGAGTATTGTTTATGCTTGTGTCGTTTAATCCAGTATGGAGAGCGATAACCTTGCTCGGAGCCGGGCATAGTAGTTTAGGTGCTTAGGCCACCTACATGTCATGATGCAATGACAAATATAATGATGCAATGACGATTCATAAGTGGCTTAGCAGGTAGTAGATAGGATAAATGGTATCGTCCTAAAATCTATCTTGATCGATGAGAAGTAATATAGTAAGACTTATGTTTATGAGATCGATTGAGCCTTATTATATTATGAACTATGATGAGTAGAGTGCGTCTAACAGCTGTGAGCCATAGATGAGGCTATTTTCTCATTTTCAATAAAATATAGGTGATAAAGGTATTTGGGTCGCTTATATCAACCCCCTAAGCAGCTGTTATTACTTATTACCCCTAGGTTTTCAGAGATTGTTTCGAAGTGTGAGTGCTCCAGCATTGATTTATTTACTTAAATTAAAGATATAAATTGTTTGGTGTTGCATTGCATTTGGTTTAAGTGTCTATGTCATCTCGTATATGATTATATTGCTGTGTACTAGGTTTCAACTTATTATTATTGTTGTTGTCTTCTTTCTAGGTGCTATTTTGATGTGATGATGATGGTTTGGATGTTGTTGATGATGATATTGATTTTGTTGATGATGGTATTGTTGATGATGATGATGATGTTGGTGATAGTGATATTAATGATGATTGGATGATGATGTTGATTATCTTATGTATGTGTCAACTTAGGAGAAGTTTGTTGAAAAGAGAAGTGGTTTAGGATCGTTGGATGTATTTTGTTTTTATTTTCATTAAAGAACTAGATTTATAAATTGTAATTTGTAATATTCTTTTTGAGGGCCTGGTGGAACCTGGGTTTTGTAATTTAATTTTTAAAAGGTTTGTTTACCATCATGAAAGGTATAGGGGATACTGATTGTATGACTTTGTTTCTAAAAGCTGATCTACTTATGGAAGTAGAATATAAAATGTTTTTATAAAGTTTGTTTTTCAACCATTAAATCTAGTTTTTTTAAGAATTTAATTATATAATTTCAAGAATTAAAATTGGTTAGCAATATTTGAGATAAACAAAATTTTAAAGGAGGTCTGTGCGTATAATATTTAAGTATTATACGTGGCTGAGGGATTTGACTTGCTTGAAATTTGATGTATGGTAAGTCGGGCCTTACGATTTTAATGGTTAGATGATTGATTGGGGAAAAAGGAAAAAAATTAAACAAAAATAATCCTAATTTTAGGTAACTTTAACTTGTCTCTAAAAATGAGTTCATAAGTGATTAAACTCATTTCTTTAAGAAACGAGATTAGTATAATTCTATCATCACCTTTTCGAGAGACGAGTTTAGCTTACCTATTGTAATAAAAATAAACTCTTCTTCTTCTTCTTCTCGAATTGAAGTGTAGAAGATAGCTTAATTGTATGGAGTAATAAGACAAACACTATATAAAAGACAAATTATTTTTTATATAGAAGCTTAAATGGGTGCAACTTTTAATTTAGGAGTTACGAAACTTATCACATCATTGCGATGATGGATTTTGAGCCTTATAAAGAGCAAATTATGCTTGCTCGACTTTTGTAATGCTGCTTAAGACTTGTAATGGGCTATTTTATGTTTTCAGACTTCGTAATTTTGTATTTCCCTAGATTTTTGTTTTTTTTTTAATTTTGGTTTATGATCTTAGAGGTTCATCAATGGAGATTAAAGAGAGAAAGTATAAGTTTTGTATTAAACTCATCTCTTGAAGAGGTAAGTTTAGTATAATTGTATAGAACTCGTCTCTTTAATTATGTTGAACTTGTCTCTTGAAAAAACAAGTTTAGATAAACTTGTACTTGCTTTTTTTTCAATCCAATGGAATTTTTCCATTTTCTCAATTGATTGAACGGTCCTATCAATGAATTGTAAAAGTTCCCCTAAGTTGTTTATCCCATTGATTGTTCTCTATAATTATGCACGGTTATGTGTCTCAAGTAATTATTCTGATGAATATATTCTACTTGGAATATATGATCTTTCTAACAAATATGGACTCATGTTTGTGTTAACTCCGTGTGGCAAAATACCATTTTCACTATTTACATTATTGTTGACAATTCATGTTACCATGTTATATCTTATATCTATATCTAAATAGATTCACAGTTGAAAAACCTCCTTCCGTAACCCAACTTGTGTTATCAATCGTGTATGATACCTAAATCCACGACCTGATTCGTTTTATAATGTATATTATGTCAACCCATTTATTGATTGACAAAATATATATATTCCATTAGAATTTAAATATTTTGTATTGTCTTGGGAAATTATTATTATCTTTTTTTTTAGCTGAAAATTATTATTCTCTAAGTAGATGTAGTTGGTAGATTACGTGTGATATTATTCATATTGATTATGTTATATATGATTTATATAACATATATATTATGTTTGTTATTGACATATCAATGTAATATATATTATGTATAATATATATTATGTCATATATATACATATTTGTCACGCCCTAAGTACGTAGAGTGCAATAGTTTTCGCTACATATATTAGCCTAGGTGATATCTGTGAGACATCCGTTAACTAAGTGAGTTTCTGAATAAATTTTAATTAAGGAATCATATTAATTTTATATAATTTTTAGCAAAGTACTATTTTTTTTTCATCATTCGGCCTATCAAATGTGTAAAATTAACTTGTTTAAGATACATGTGTGTGTTGTATATATATATATATATCATTGAACACTTGTTCATTGGTTTTTTCCATAGGGCCATCAAAAGAACATGGCTTGATTAGGAAATATTGGGACTCAGATATCCAATGTCAAAATAAAATAGTTTAGTTATTTAGACATAGTCATCTAGCTATAAAATAAATTTACAACAAAATCATTTTTGAAATATACATAAATTTGTATATCATATGGCTATCTACTAAGAATATCCTCTAAAGTTCTCATCCCCAGCAGACCATGAGCAGAACCTGAAATGTTAAAGAAAGAGCTGTGAAGCTATTACATGATAAAACAAGCACATACCTGCATGTCACATACACTATCCTATTGTAACATTGACAATTTAAGTTAATTAATTTAAAGTCCGCAAGCAAAGTATTTTTAGTGTCTTAGAAACACTGACACACATAAGACTGCTTATAACTCTAGCTAAATGAAATGGATGAAGGCCCCTAAGTAGATCATGGACTGAAGATGAGGATTTGAAAATTCCTTAAAGCTTGTTAAAAAAGAAAAGAAATAAGTAGTATCATCCGGTTCATCTCCTCACAAATTGCCATCAACATACATGGTCAATTGCAACGCCTTATGGAAAGTCTCATTCCTCCATATGATTGTTGCAACTTGTACCTATTTTTAGTTGACCACCTAACTTGGAAATTCCCATATCAACTACCCATCAACGTCTTTATGCACTTTGTGGCGGCCTAAGCGCTAATCTACTACATTCTTCCATTATTGTGATTAGACTTGTAACTTAGTTGATGGTGCTACTTCTTATGGTAAGCGGTTAAGCAGCAATCAATACTCAATTAAGCATGGTTTAAGTTTTGATTTGATTATAGCATGTACACGTACTTATTAACTAATCAAAACCCTCTCTTCCCTTTTCCAAGTTTAAAGCCATTTGATGTTCATAAATTTAAAAACTTGTCTTAGGATACAGTTTACGTGATTATAATCAATCATCTTTGATTCTTACTAGTTAAATTTTGAGTTGGGACCCACATGGTTAGGGTGCCTAACTTAGGACTTAACTCGTTATTTTATTTAGCCAAGTTATCCAGTTAATTATGTAGGTTAAGATTGGTAATGGGGTTTAGGTCAACTAATACTTGTGGGCTATATTTTTGTGGGTTTTGGTTCTTGATACCTTAAATGAACTTACTTTTAAACATTGATACCTTTCGATATAATTTACTCTATAATAAAATGATTGTTTGTTGCATTAGCTATATGCTTACATGTAAATGTGTTGATGTTTACTCATGCACTTATGCTTGTGGTAGTATTGTAATGGGTTCCAAATCACTCTTTTCTTAATTTTTAGGCTCAGGTGATACTTCAATTATGTTTGATCTTTTTTATTAAAATGTAGTGATGATTATTGAGATGATGCCAATGGAAATGACTACCCAACCAATGAATAAACTTGTTACTTAACCTTAGAGATTGAGACTTTTTATATATATACATATGCTTATGTGCAATATGTGGTAAGATATTAGTTTTGGGCATAGACCCAGTTATATCTAAGTAATACCATCTATGTGTGATTGATGAACTCTTTGTTGAGCCATCTCTAAGTTGATTTATGTGATGTTTAGTATGTACTAGTTTAGGAATTTAAACATGTGTTTTTATGACATGACATTATCGAAGCTTCCTAAGTATATACGTGTGGGATTTGAAGTTAATTATGATTCTAACATATGTACACCCGCGGTGTGTGTGCATAAATAAAGCACTAACTATTATGTTATACTAAATGCCAAACAATTACAAGTTAAATTATATTAATTATAAAAACTAGAAACACAAGTGAAAATGAAAAAAAAAAAAGTTAATAAATAAAGATGATTGAAATCTTGTCATTCAAGTATTTATATTATTAGGTTATAATGGGAATTATAGTTTATTGCTTCATTCTATTTCTCTAATGTTTCTCAAAATGTTAAAGAGAAAATATTTATTAGTAAAAATATTTAGAGTAATATAACTATTATAAATTACATTACAATATTTATTTTTTGCCAACTAAATTGCAATTTTTACGATATTTATACATCTGCAAGTAAACTATAATCAAATTTACACAAAAATCAATCAAAACTACAAAAGAAAAAGAAAATAAACAAAAACGTTAAAGCTATAAGTATATTTGAAATTTTCTTTAGCAAAACTGTCTTGAAATATTAAATCTTATTTATCATCCATTACGTTGAATCTCGCCTTTTTGTCGTCTTAAAATTAGTGGTTTCAAAGTGAGACCAATGACCTTGTAAGTAAAATCGCAACAATGTGTCAATTTTTGTCATTATTTTTTTTTCTTTACAAAATTCACCGCTCTAAAACCAATCTACACTATATCACTAGCAATTACTAAAAAAAATAATTACAATACAATTAATAAGAGTTAGAGAGCAAAAAAAAAAAAAAAAACATTTTTTTTTTATAACCATAAATCACTTTACAAAGATAATCAATTTTATGTAAGTTAATTATAAATACAATTACTAAGAGAGAGAGTGAAAAAAAAAGAAAAAAAAACATATTTTAAGTTATACCACATATCGTTTCACCAAAAATAATCAATTTTAGGTAATTTCATTATGAACTTAAATCATACCTTTTATAGAGTTATATATATAGTTCTTCTTCTCACCATTTATAGTAGTGTTAAAAAAACAAAAATTTTACAAAATAATTTCAAATAATCAGACATTTATCATCATAACTTTGAATCAACCGTGCCAATAAACTTCTTGATACATGCCTTCTGGTGCATGTTAATACATATTTCATTAATAATAGAAATTTATTGTGAACAGCTTTTACTTTGGAGAACTTTACCTTTCATACCTAAGCAATGAATCATGATTATAAAAAAAACAAAATCTTTAATTGTATTTCATTATCATTTACAATGGTGTTAAGAACCAAAAACTTTGTATAGTAATTTCAAATAACCACAACATTTATCATCACAACTTTAACTCATTTGTGCATTGCAAACTTAGTGGCACCCGTCTTTAGGTATTGGTAGTATATATCTCATTGAATGCTAGAGCACTTTATCATATACACTTGAGCAATGCATTGTGATTATATCATAAGAAGTAAAAAATATCAAAATTGAAACATTGAAAAAAAAAAGAATGAAAAATGTAACGTATAACTAATATAAAGAAGGGAAAGAAAGAACATATAAATAAAAACTAAATTAGTTTTCCACCATAAATGAAAAAACAAAGCAAATCAATATAATTAGTTGAATTATAATGTTCTAAACATCATACCATTGTGATTATATTATAAGAAGTTTGAATATGGATAATAAAAGTGAGTCTATCAATCTCGAGATTATGAATGCAATCAAACCACATTAAATACACATAAACATTGACGACATTAATGGGAATTAAATTGATTTGAAATTAAACATTAAAAATTTGAACTATAAATATAGTTAATAACAAAAGTAATAATACTATAAATAGATAATTTGGATTTGAATTAATTAGGAAAATATATATTAATAGAAATTGAAGTCTATTGTGAATGGAAAATGTAATCATATCTTGAATTAATCATTCAAAATTTAAATTATTGATTCAAAATGATATCAATGACAACTATAAAGGCACCAAACATAAAAAAGGGAAATAACCCTAGTTTTATTTAGGGTTAATTATGAAAACATGGCCCATATTTTGAGTAATTTGCAAACACATGATCTGTGTTATCTTTTTTTTTTATAATTAAGTGACTCAAATTTTATAAAAAGTGTCAGTGCTATTAATTACTATTATAGGAAATGTGTTAAAGCTTTATTGGTCTAAAAAAATTAATGTAATAAAAATAATACTAAATAAAATTAAATAAATAAAATATTAAAAATTATTTTTTTTTAAATAAGAAAATTGAAAAAATAAAAAATTAATTTTTATGACCAATAAAATATTAACATGTCATTCTAAAATTATTAAACAATATTGACACTTTTATATGAAATTCGGGTCACCTAATTATCAAAAAAGATAACATAGGTATTGCAAATTAATCAAAACATAGGTCATGCTTTTATAATTAACCCTTTTATTTTTAATATTATTGATTCACATTAATGCCATGTTCAACTATTTACATGGTAATAAATATTATAAATAATCTAGTTTTTTTGACCAATAATCTAAAAGGAATTTGAATAAATTTCCATAGATAGAAAAATTGATGACTTAAAAAATGCCCATACAAAAAATGTTCTTCATGCTTTTAAGTCATACAAATTAAATATAATGTATATAATATTATCAGATAATAAGCTTACAACCACTATATGAGTGTAGATATTGAATATAACAATACAGCAAGATTTAAAACATAAAATTTTAAACATCTAGTTTCAATATATATATTCGTTGAATAATATATATTTTTTGCACTTACTTTTTTTTTTCACATCCCCTTTTTTTCCTAATGCTTCCTAGCTATTGTTTTTTCCCCCCTTCTGCACACAAACAAAAAATTATGGAAAACTAAAATTTGGACTGCTACTTAGAACACAAAAATTCCTTTAAAAAGAGAAGTATTTTTTTTTTTGTAGCAATTATCGTGTTTTTGTCTTATCAATAGCAATCTAAATTTTTTTTTTCTTTCTTTTTACCATATTTGGTTTGTGTATAGGAGTCGAATAAACAATTATTCATTGAATCTACATATTTAATGGCTAATTTCCAATGCCATCCTCCTACAATATAAAAATGTGCAATAAATGAGACATTTCTAACTTAAATAATATAAACAGTAAATTAAAAAAATTGGAGAAAGAAGAGACAATGAGAGGGATAGACAAATAGTTGGAATGAAAATTTGTTTTCTCTAATGAAATGAACAAATAATAATATTAGAGAGATTAATAAATTACCATGTGTAACATGGATTATGACTTAAATTATATTGCCTTAAATAAGATAAAATGAAATTGATAAGGTAAAAATTAAGGTAGAGAAAAGTAAGAATGATGGAATAGGTAATTGGAGAGATAAATTTGTTTTCTTAAATAAAAATGAACAAATTATAATGTTAGAGAGATTGATAAATTACCTTATAAAACTATACATTAAAAATATGCAATGAATGAATGAATTCTAGTTTAAATTATATAGATTTATTGTGGTTTAATAATAGGTTATTAGACTTAGTGTGTATACATTAAATATAGACATATGACAAGCTGTAAATTAACCTAATTTTAGGGCATTACAATGAATTTAGTAATAGCAGACTTGCTTGGACTTGGTGTAAGTAGAATTTCCCTCAGAGTCTATATTGAGCTTTTCCATTATTAGAGAATAGAGATAGGAACTCTATGGCTGCAATTAAAGGGATCGGAGCTGTTCGAAGCATTTTCTTTTGCCTAATTCTAACATAGCCACGAGAGATAGTTAGATTTTACATCTTTTAAATTTTTTCATTGACAAATCCCTCCGGTTGCCATTTAAATTAGAAATACCTTCTCTTTTCTCACAATCCCAAGTTATCATGATTTTTATTCATTTTAATAATTTTTACTTTTCAGTACATTATGTTCTCTACTTAAGATAAGACTAAAGAGAGTAAACTCTAGTATGTTAGAATGTTAGAAATGAAGAGTTTTCAATTCTTACGGTGATATCTATACTAAACATATATTATATTGATTTTTTATTTTTATTTTATATATAAGCATTGCGGATATGCTTGTCCTAGGTCTTCAGAGTAGAAATAACTCGCGTGATAGAAGCTTTGTTCTTTTGATTTTGAGTTAATCTATAAAGCTTGGTAGCAGATTCTATTGCATGTTCGGTGTTATTCTTGGGCTTCTTAAAAGATGTATGTAGAAATCATCACGGTTTCAGGAATTGAATCGAACCGAACCGAAACTATTGACTCTGAGTTTTAAAACTAAGGAACCAGAACCGTTTTCTATGACGCTAGTCCGATTTCAGTTCTGGTTTTAGAATCGTGGAACCATCTTTTAAAAAAAATGAAAAAAATTTATCTTTAATAAAATAAATTTTAAAGTCAAAATAACTATTGGATTTAAAAGTATTAAATTATTTAACCAAAATTTTTAAAAATTTATTTAAAATGTACATTTATATATATACAAACACATTCAATATCAATTATAGTTAGTATTATGATATTATAAAATATTCTAGAAGATAAAAAGAAAATGACATAGCAAAAAATAGTCTCAGGTTATTAAGAAAATGAAATTTTTTTTAGGAAAAGTTTATTTAAACTAATTGTGTATGATTTTAAGCTTTGTTTATTTATGTTATTGATAATATATTAAATATTGTGAATCGCCAGTGACGGTTCTGATTCGGAACCGAACCATGCCTATGTCTAGTCTAGATGTATGTCTAAACTTAATAGCCTTTGAAAGGATCTGATGAGTGTAGAAGTATATTGAAAAATTGCAAAACTCAATTATATTTTAGGGTAACCCTTAATTTATTTGATACATGCATCATGCACAAATCATCTCTCATCTGTTTCTACTAGTCTTGAAGTAACCCTAATTTATTTGATACATGCATCATGCACAAATCATCTCTCATATGTTTCTACTAGTCTTGAAGTAAAGAGCTCTTGGCTCTAATAAGGAACTTGCCCAACACAAAGCTAAAAAGTGGTGTCAATAGTTAGAATTGGCAAAAGAAGGATAAATAGGATAAAATCATATTTACAAAACCAAACCAATTCAAGAATAAAGTATTATTCTACTTGTAATTGGAAAGATTATTTTATTTTGACAAAGTATTTGAAAAAAAAAACATTTGAGTTCATATGTATAGAAATGCATATGTATGTGACTTTTATATGTTATGTGTTATTAGATAATGTATATAAGTCAACTCAACATTTATATCATGTACTACTTTTATGAAGAGAATATATTTTTAGCACAATTTGCCGATAAGGATTTTTTTTTTTTTTTTGAGATTTGGGCCTATAAAATAAGGAGTTATCTTGTGTAATCACTTCAACTATGGAGTTAGTAAGTGAATAAAGTAGTGAGAAAGGAAGTAACATGGGATGATATAGTATTTGCCAAGTGATTAAGTCTTATTTTTTGCCATCCCGGAAGCTTTTAGAAGGATGAGAATCTTAACATTTGACGAACATGAATTTTGTTGAGGAGATCATAGATATTATGGAGAGAACTTAGGAATTATCGAACTAGTGGCAGTTGAGCCACTAGGGCACAACCCAAGCTTTTTGATAATAGGAATAATAGGGACTTAGTAGGTTGATTAACCAAATAAATATAGTAGGTTGAAGATGATCTAAGCCACTAAAGAACTTAAGAGGCCAAATCTTAACCTTATGGTGGGACTAAGGGCTAAAGGAGATTGTTTTGATGTGAAGTAGGTTGGTTAAACCCTTAAATAGGCCAATCTGGGCTTGAGAGGTCCACGACTAAAAATGTCCATCAACACAAATCTTATCAATACATTCTATATTTCTTAGTTATATGATATTGATTTTATTAACTTTCATTATTATTAAAAGATACAATTCAATATCAAAAACAGATTTTTCATAAATTTGATATATTTTTGAATCAGACTATTTATTAAAAAATAAATATATTTACTTATAAATAAGTTAAACATATCACATATAAATAAAATACAACACGAACACAAATGAAAATCAAATATTCCAAACACACGAAAAAGTCACTAAACAGAGCTGAACCAAAATGCAGAATGTTTCACCCCCTGCCCCCACGCCCACACACACCATCCACGACATCCATTCCGTACACACGCCCTGTCCTGTCTAATGTCTACCACTTCGCTTCGGTCCACATTGCCCTTAATATAAACCACCATTTCTCCACCAACCAACTCCAAAACCTCAGCAACTCACTCCCCCCGACTTCCATTCTCTGAGTCAGAACACCCCCCACCACCAAGAAAAATTAAAAAAAAAAAAAAAAGAAGAAGAGGAAATACTCAAGAAGCACTACACCATGGAAGGAGTCGGGTCACGACTCGGTCGTGCATCTTCCCGTTACGGCCCTACCACCACCACCGTCTTCAACGGACCCGTCAGAAAGTGGAAGAAGAAGTGGGTCCACGTGTCACCTCCTCAACCATCCAGTCTCACTAAACACAACTCATCTTCTTCTCGTCTCTCTCACCTGCACCAATCCTCCTCTCTCTTCCTCTGCCGCTGGACCCCACTTCCTAACTCCTCTTCTTCCACCACCACCACCGACTCCGCCGCTGCCACCACGCCGGAGGAGCCACCTAGACGCAAGTTCCGTTACACCCCTGTAAGCTGCTTTTTTAGCTTCTGGGTTTTTTATTCCTTTTCCTTTTCTTAAGTTAAGATTCTAACTTCTTTGTGTTCAGTATATCTTTTAGTTACTTGTTCATGCTAAATTTTGCTTATTTTATCAAAATTTATAGTGTTTTTAGGTTAGGGTTATAGTTATTAGCTCTTGTAGTTACTATTTTATGAGAACAATTGTCTTTAATCATTTTTTTTTGCCTGTTGTAACCAAATGGCATGAACTCTGGTATTAATTATTTTGTTTTGTTGTGTTAAAAAAAGAAAAGGAGAGGTTTGGTTTCGATACGTGGAAGTAAGTCGTGTTGGTAGTTGATGTTCGTGTAGAAGAATCTAACCGTCCATTGCAAGGGTGGAGGACCGCAGCAGTGCCTCTTACCGAGGTCTGGTGATGCTGCTGGGCATCTGGCCGTTATGTTACATAGTTTGCCGTAATTTTTTTTTTTATTATTTAATTGGGTCATTGTGCTCCATCGTGTTGACTATTTCTTCATTTCTTGACTTTCTGATCGTAGTTTCGGGATTTTGTTTCGTTATAGGAAAGTTATCGTGTTAGTAGATTGCTTTATTTTGATCTTAGGTTTTGGGTTGCGAAGGAGTTGACCTTGGTTTTTGATTGTTGTCTTCTCTTTCGTTGTGTTATTTGTTTTTAGCTAGTTTGGGGTTGCTTTTGTCAAATAGAAGTGATTGGCGCTAGTAGATGGTACTTTGTGAAGGCTCAAGTTTGGGTTTATGTGAGAGTGTGCAATAGTTGCCATGGTTTTCTTTCTGGGGTTTTAATCGTTTTTTCGGTTTTCTCCGTAGCATTGAATTGTCATTTAAGATTCGTTGCTTCCTGATGCTGTTTTTAGGTTTTGATTTTATCTTCACTGCGATTTGTTGGTTAGGTTTTTGTCTACTTCACATCTGGCTACTAGTTAGGTTGAAATTCCAAGGTTTGAGCTGTTATTAATCAAAAGTTCTAGGTCTTCTTCTTTTGTTTTCGACACTTTTGTTATGGGCATATGATGATAATTATGTCCCTATGAAAGCCATGTTAGGTTTCAGCTAAGGTGATTCGATTGATCACTGTTGTCCCAATTAATTATTCCTAAATCTAGTATGGCCTTTTCATATTGAATTTGTAAAAATATAGATCGTGAGTGGCCTCAATAGGCTTCTAAATAATTTGATTAGTATTGTATGGATTTAAGTACTTTCCTCGGATCAACACTCAGTAGCTCTTATGTAAACTATGTTTATATGGGAGGTTTTTGACGTTGCAGATTGCTGTTATTGAAGACCAAAGCAAGACAAGTGTCAAAAAGACGGATGAGGAAACTATTTGGAGCGACAGGAACCAGATTGTTTCAGGGACAAATGTTGATCTTGCTTCTCTGAAGAGTGATGTGGACAAGAATCTGAAAAGAGAAAATCAGGTAATACTAATTAGTTTAGCCTTCTCTGACAACATTTTTTTTCTCTGTCTATTTCTTTGTTCTAGTCAATTCTGCCAGAGTTACTCCTTCGTCTGGTTAATGTATCATTATCACTAGGAGGGGATTGGTGTCTGATGTTCAGCTGTCTCCCCTTTGAGCTTAGCCTCAGATAACTCCTACTCTTGGTTCCTCCTTCAATGGAAACACTCCTGCATCGAGGGAATACTATGTTACTGTCTTCATTAATTCAGAACAATCATACGTGCATATGTACACCAGGTTGTCCTCCATGTAAAAAGAGAGATTTTATAATTAACAATAGAGTTGATATGTGCAAGTTTGCTGGAAAAGCAGCAGGGCATTTCTTCTACGCTTTGTCGTTGGGAACAAGCTTTAGGACCCTACTAACAATGCAACTCGCTTGGATTTGGCAATAAGTGTATACACTTTTACTACTTAAGTAAACTCTAACCATGGCTACTTGCATCAACCAAGCTTTTAAATCAATGCATAGTGCACTCTAGGGGAAATATGAAGGAGTATTGAGCTCTGTACAGTAGGTATGTGTAGGGATTGTGGCTTTGTTGCATACTCTCACCATCAAGAGAGCTGTTTGGAGCCAGTATTCTTTGATTTTGGTCAGATCTTTCAATATTTTTGCATCGCATGTTATATTAAGTTGAAATTTATCAACACATGCTCATAATTTCTTGCAGGAGTTGGGGATGCGCCATTTTGATTTGGATCTGCACCCTGAAGGACATGATGACGACCCTGATAACATCGATGAAGATGCAGATTTCCAGGCAAAGAATGCAATTGAAGCTGGATTCCACCCAACTGGTTGAAAAACAATCGTCGTGGAAAACAGTGTTTCACGACGTTGATTCGTGACTAGTTTAGGGAGCCTAGTAGATTCTGTAACTTAGCACCTATGATGGTTTGTACATAAGGAAAAAGAATCTGGTTTGGTTAGTGCATCTACTTAGTTATTTATGCTTGCATGACCCTATTTATGTAAATTATTTTAGGGCTCTTCTGAAGCAGTCCTGGTCCAGCAGACTGCATTTACGAGATGACAGCTGGGATTCTTCAATGGTTTTAGGTTGTCAACCTTGTCCTTGTGTTCATTAAGGATATAGTTATGTACTGGTCTTGAAGACATCCATCTAGTGATCCTTGTTCAGCTAACTGAATCCAATTGCGAAGCGAATCAAACTTTACCAATCTGTAAATACTGAGAAGGGCCTAAGCTGGGACCAACCCGAATCGAGCTACTTCATTGAAGAAAACTAGAAGATGCAAATTTGACTTGTCTTCCAATGCCTAACCTATGTTCTTGGTCCTCAATCTTGTTAGTTTAATTTAAGGCCTTTAGTTTTAACTACCAGTCCTAGCTCTTTTACGGTCATGACTTGCAGCCTCGTACCCCCACTCTACTACAGTACTACCGGTCCTTTTCTTTGTTGCTGGCTAATCGATCTGTAATGCTTCCTATTTTTCTGATGTTGAAATAACCTAGTTAACAAAAAAAATATTAATATTTATATATTAATAGTTATAAGGGGCACGACAGTAATTCTTTAGTTTTAAAATAAGGGTATATTTATCCATCAACAAATCTTTAAAAAGGGGGTGGTGGTTGAAGACGTTTAAATTCCTTATGACCGTTCCTCTATTTCTATGTACAGATAAAACAATCTTCGTTTCCTTATCAAAGCTCATCTTCCAAGTATGACGATCACAACCAAGGACAAAAGGCTACTAACGACTTTCGTATTGTGATTTTCTTACCGTCTCAACAAGTCAGTGGAGAGATAATGAAACTTGGGCTCTTGTGACGTTGATGACAAGGATTTGTGGGAGAATTGATAGACTTGAGTGTAATTCTTGGAGAAATCTCAGATTATGACGGGTAGGATTGTAGCAAAGGATTAGCAAAAAATTTCTAAAGAGGTAATGTGGTTTTTTGGACAAGTTGTGACCTTTAACCTAAGAATTGTTAAAACGGATGTTTAGGCATACAAAGAAAGCTTGAGTCTGAATTTCATTGTGTTTTAATGTTTGGGAACAAAGAAAAGTTGGAGCTTTGCGAAATTCATGAAAAAATCCTACATTTATGTTCAACACGACTTAGTTCATGAGTCATGTACTAATGTGTGTTGAACATTGTAATGCGTTATTTTGCGTTACTTGGCTTTTATGCTCAACACGGTTGAAGACACAAGTCGTGTCTGTATCCGAATAGAAACTTATGACGCATGTTTTTCGAGTTTTTGAAGGTCCTGTGTTCAACATGATTGAGTATATGAGCTGTGTTGAGATCCATGTTGAACACAATGATTTGAGATCCTTGAAAATCCTTCTTCGAGCTTAACACGAGCGAGTACACATATGGTGTACTTACCTGTGTAGAAGTACACGACTTCCAACACAAGTTAAACTTGGCACTTTTATATAAAACAACTTTTCCAAACCTCATGTTTTCTTTGTTAAAGACCTTTGAAACTTGTTCAAATTCATCTTTAATGATTTAAAATCACGTTAAAACCTTGGAATCTATTCAACTCTTTCTTAAAGACTAAAATGAACTTTGAGCTCATAGGAACTTAGATAGTAGCGAAGTAGAATCGAAAATAATAGGAATATAATAAGGCTAAGTTGGATATATAGAAGTTTTTGAGAAACTTATTTGTATGTAATATAGGTAGTGAATACTATTCTTTAAAAATGGGACAATTTTGAGGTATGCGCATACCATGTTTGTGCTTGTACTTGTTTAGAATAGAACTTGAAACATACTAAATAACAATCCAACTATAATGATGTGTTTGTTGCTTATGGCAATCCGATGATTCATATGTTGCATGTTTTGAGAGTAGATTGCGCATGGCAATAATCTAAGTGGATTTAGGTTGTGTTGGCAACATGGTTATTGGGAAGTACCCTATAACCAAATATATATATTATATATAATATATGTACGTATTTATGTGGCTATCCCTTTATTGGATATTGGGCTAAATGTTATAGATACTTAAATGGTTGTTTGTTGCATTGTATGTTATTGATGCATATGATTTTGTTACTGTTTGTACATGTGTATGTCTCTATTGGTATACCATAGTCGGTTTCGGTTTATCCCTTTCTCTTTTCCAAGTATAGTTGAAACTCCTTTAACTTTTTGACTTAATCAAACATGACGTCATCGTAGACTATGGAAGAACACCAGTGACGAGGATTATCCAACAGATTATTAGTGTTGGCTTGTTAAACTTTAAGGAGATAGAGACCCCTACTATGCTTATGTTATACTTTGTTCCTATGTATTAGATTAATTAGATAGGGCATGGACCTCGATTGTTGGTTTAGTGGGGGGTGTTTAGATGGACTCTATGAGTGATCTTGTGTTAATGTTATGTAGGATTTAAGGATTTCATGTGTGGTTGTATGTAGAGTATTTATGGCATGATTGTTGAAATTGAATAAATTAATCTATGTATGTTGGTAGTATTAAATAGCTTTTATTGTGGGTATTAGTAGGTTTAGAGTTTTTGCATGTCCATATGGTATATGAATACATAGAGGGTTGTCAATACCCTTAAGTTTAGGGTATTACAGATGTCAATCCATCTTTCACACCATTCAATGTCCCATTAGTTGTTGAACTATTTTACATGGTCTTATTTTTGGTTTGTGTATCTTATTTATTTATCCTTTCAAACTTCTTACTAATTTTTTTAACAAAGTTTTTCTATTCTTATTCACTATCTACATTGTATCTTTACAAAACATATATTGCCTACATAATGGCATGGAATGAATAGCGGAACAATTGATTCATTTCTATGTTTGGATACATCATGGAATGAAATGGAATAAAATTGACATGATATTTATAAAAAATGTCCTTGGTTACAAATGTGAATATTAAACATGTAAAAGGATAAAAAGTAATTGTAATAGTAATCACCAATAAGAAAAGAATGGAATCACGATTCCATAATCTCAAAAGCAAAATCGAATTCCTCATCAAAACTAGAATTATTGATTTTTAAGAATCATGATTCTGGCTTTTAAATATGCATCCAAAATTGGAATGGGAATAAAACCCGGAATTGTGATTCCATTTTAGATTTATTCCCATGTACCAAACATGACATTAGGAAATAATAAAATTTAATTCCTATTTTTTTTACTTATTTATTTTTGATAAACAGGTAATTTATTTATTTAAAAACAATGCTTGCAAAAAGATGAAGTTCATCAACCATATTGGAAGCTTGCCTATTTGCACATATACCAGAACTAACACCATCATGATATATAACTATATCCGCAACATCAGTAGACGCTAGATTTGCTTTATCTGAATATAAGACTACATATATATATATATATATATATATATTATATATTTGCTGGTGGCACAAAAAGCATAGCTTACTCTGTTCAATATCCATTTTGCACTATCCAATTTGCTAAGCTTGTTATATTCCTTAAATGTATTTTCTTTTCATTTTGTCTCTCCCCCCCATACAAATTTTTGGATATGTTGACCAATGAGTTGCATTGTGACATTCGACAACTGGACACATGCATGTAAAAGGTTGGTGTAGCTTGCAAGACAAATTTTGTTAGAATTATTCTACCAGCGTCTTCCCTTTTCATTCAACAAGCTTATTTTGAATTTTTTTCAATCTTTTATTTAATCTGATGAAGAACAGGCATGTCTCTCATGCAACAGATAGACCAAGGACTTCCCAGGAAGCTCACTTCCCTTAAATTAAGGATTTCCTTAATATTTATCTCTTGATGCATTTGGTGAAAACACTATCTTAGATTTGGTAACATTAAGTTTCAGCCCTAGCCATTGTTGAAATTAATTTACAAGCTAGTTTATTATCAATGCTGACTTCTTAAACGCATTGGCTAATACGATGACATCATTGGCATGAAACAAGTACAAGAACCTTTATTTGGTTCCTCGGATGTTAATAGTTTCCCACATCATTGTTTCACCTTATGCTCAATTAATCGACTTAACATTTCCGTAGCTAGTAAGAATGAATGGGGCGAGATGAGATCAGCTTGCCTTGTACCTCTTGATGGCAGTTCCATTCAGTAATACTTCTATTTCTATTGAGGTGCTTGCCACAAAGGATATGATTAAATCCCTTTCAATTTATGTCATAGGCCTTTTCCAAATCAATTTTAAGGAAAATCCAGCTTTTTCTCCCTTTTTTCTTGTTGTTATCCTGTAGCAACTCCTTCAAAATGATCAAGGCCTGTTTGGATAGTCATTTAGGTATTGTTTTCAAATCGATCCGATACTGATATAATAGAGATGAAAAACCGACAGTTTTACTCATAAACTAACCAAATCAAACCAATATTGATCCCATATAAATAAAAATCTGACAATCCAAACATGCCTATATCATTAGAAGGCTTCCTATTTGGTATAGAACTAAGTGGACAAGGGTTGATTAGATCCACTAAATGACGTTTGATTCTTTTGGCCAAAACTCTTGTAATGATTTTGTAGATGGCACTATATAGCCAAGTAGATCTAAAATTAGAATAATGAGTGTTTGATTCAACTTAGGAAATACTCAATGTGGTGAAAATGCTCCAGATGGTATGTAATGTCCTAAACTCAAGGACACTTACAATCCTCCACGTATTCATATAACATATAGTTATGCAAAAGCTTAGAACCTGCTAATAACCATAATATATGTCATTTATACTTCTAATACACACATATTAATATTCCAAATCTACAGTCATAGCATAAGTAATTTATTACAACAACTACAAAAATTTATATTTCCTACACAGAGATAGCAAGAGATGGTTCATAGGGTCCATCTAAACATACACCTATATATAAACTACAGGTGAGTCCATGCCCTAACATGTTAGTTAGTACAGGAATAACCTCCACATAATATAATAGGAGTCTCTATCTCATGCAATCTAACAAATCATGTCTAGATGTCTACTAGGTAATCCTTGCCACCAATGTCCTTCCTACAGTCCATGATAACATCATAACCAGATAAGTCAAAAGCCATAGGGTTTCATTTGTACCAGAAAAAGATAAAGAGCGAGCTAAAGCTCGGTACAATATACCAACAAATACACGTGTATATACAAACAATGGTAAGCTCACATGTATCTCACATAGATACAACACACAACTATTTAATTATCTAAATCTTTAAGTCTAACATCCAACAAAAGGGATATCTTAGTATCCCAAGACACACGTAGATATTTACCTACATATATATTGGTTATGAGGTATTCTCCAATAACCACGACACTGATACTCCATAAATCTACCCATATTATTTTCATGTACGACTTCACTCGGGACACCATCATAGATGGATCATCGAGATGCCATAATAATAGCATGGATACTCTCCACCTATTACTAGCAGCCACACACAAGTAATATATGCATCATTAATGTCAATTAGTTCTTAAATTAGTTTTAATTTCTATCCTAGACAAGCACAAGCACAAATATAGTATACACGTACCTGGATAGTTGATTCAACTTATAGCTAGAAAACTCTAACCTAGATTTCAACTTATAAAAGGTATTTAGACTCTTTGACATTTCTCAACTTATTTCTAAAGTAGGCTCCTCTTTCTTGCTCTAACATTAAAGCGGGTATTTATATAAGATATTTTCATATTTATATTAAAAGTTTAAATTTTAACAAAGAAAATATGAAAAATAGTAATTAATTAATATTAACAAGGCTAAATTGTAACAAAAAAAAATGAAAAATAGTAATTAATTGATATTAATAAGGCCTTGGGGGGTTTTTAGAGTAATAATAAACCTTAAATAAGTTAATTAAACAAGTTTTAAACGTTTTTAAGAAGGATAAATCAAGTTTTGGGAAAGCTGTGTTGTACACAAGCTTTAACACAAGTTGTGTACAAGACTATGTAGAAACTCATTGTACATGATCTTTTACACGGGCTATGCAGGGAGGTTATGCAAAAGACAAAAAGAGGGCAGAAAACATTTTTAAAATACACGACCTTCTAAATGAGCTGTACAGGGAGGTCGTGTGGGATACAAAAAGAGGGCAAAACGTATTTTTGACGTACACGATTTTCTATAAGGTCTATGTATGAAGTCGTGCAGGACCAAAAGTATGGCATTTTTCATGCAATTTTTACAAAGCACCTATTTTCTTCATTCCCAACACTAAAAACACAACTAATGATCTAAACTCAACCCTTCTCCAAAATCCAAACATTCATCATAACAAACTTGCATAAAGATTGAATCTTACATGTAAATATCATGTTACCTTATCATGAAGCTGTCAATCCTTTTTGCCTTCCTATTTTCTAAATCCTTTTCCTTTATAAATTCCTTCAAAGTCCTCCTATCTTCTTCTTCTTCTTCTTCTTCTTGTTTTTCTTCTTCTTCTTGTTTTTCTTTTTCTTTTTTTTTTTTTCTGGTTGAAAAGCCACTGACACACTAATACGACAAGAACTTGTTACTCCCACAATTACTTTCTTAGGAATAAGAAGAAAATAAAGGAGAAGAAATTTATCAATTACCGTGTTATCTTACTTAAATTTCTTCAAGAAATTCCAATAGGTTGTTGAGGAAAAGAAAGGGGACATTTTGCAATGTACATGAAAAGAGAAAGATAGGAGGAGAAAGTGGTTAAAATCTAATTCTATACATTTACAACTATTAATATTTTAAAAGATTTAGAGATGGGAAAATATTCTCCGGTTTTAAAAATAAAAATTACTAACTTGTTGCTTAATATGATTAATATACAGTTATTGTTATTTTGATATTTCATAGTATTATTTATGAATTGACCTACTCACTATATCCTAATTTTTCTTGAAAAATTAAGCACGAATCCCATCTTTTCCTTAGAGATTTGAGCTAATACTTAACAGTGTAGAATAAATTTCTAAATTTGTCATTTTTTTTTTTTTGCCAGGTAAATTTGTCATTCTATCCAACAACTAACAACTTTACCCGTCGTGCCTCAAATAGCTCTCCTTCTAACCGTGATGGCAAGTAATTTAGGAGAGGGATCACCGGTTTTTTGGGATTAAAATAGATTTTGAAAATGGTTAGTGATGCGTGTTTTGATTCGACCTTGCTTTGATCTTCAAAATTCCCCTAGGCCATTAAGATCAATGATCCTGTTTCTACTACGCCTCTTTAAGACACTGTCATGATAATGCTTTATGTTTTTTTTTTTTTCCCCCAATCATCCTTTATTCGTATAATTATTCCTTCCACTTTCCATACGCTTGCTTCTCTTTAGAGTATTTCAATTAGTTGGTGCCTTAGTTCCTTTTCTGAGGCTACTAAGTGTGTAATCGAGGATTGATGTAAGATAGTTTTTATATCTTTCAATGCGCTACCAACCCATTCATTTGACCATAATCGCTATTTAGTTACAGTCTTATTCCCTATAAATGATTATTATAGCATTTACTTACATTTTCAGCTCTATAATAACTATTTATTAATGAATTATTATTACAAAAAATATTAGATAGCTATTCATTATTTTGAACTCTAAATTGAGTGAAGATTCTATTCCTTTTATTCCTAAAACAATCCAACTAAAATTAACAAACAACACTACAAATTTATGGGGGAACAAATATTTTTAAGAAAAAGATTTTTTTGTCTTTTTGGAGAAATGAGTATGATTTTGACTCAAGGATAATGTTTAGATTCGGTGAAAAATGTTGCTTCCTTTACTTGCCCCCCTTTTATAGAGAGAGTACTATGTTATTTGGATCATTTTTATTTTTTCTTCGTGATTTATTCATTATTCAAATACATTTAAATAAATAAGACAATGCCAATTCAATACGAATGAACTGTAAATACATTACCATTAGACTACTCAACACGAGTCCCTATATTAAATATCCTACTTTTTAAGGTTTTCAGTGGAGATTCTTTAACTTTCTTGGATTCTTTATCAAGGATGAGGTTTTTCCTAGCATTTGATGATATATATTTTATTTTATAAAGTGTTATGTAAAAGTGTATGAAACTTCAAAACCTAAAAAGATATAAAGAGATTTTATATAAAGAGCATTAGGGACAAAGTAATAAAGACTTTAGAAATAGAAGTCCTTAAAATGCTTATATGGTACTATAATGAACTTGTAAAGATCCGACTGGATGCGAATACTCTTGCTTTTCCTTAACCCAGGTGAAGTAACATGATCAAAATTCTAAATTAAAGGGGATTATTTTCTTACAAAATAGTTATTGGGGGAAAAAAGACATGTAAAAAGGGCCAAAGAAAGGGAAAACTCTTCTAGCTTCATGCCAGAAACCTCGTCATGGCCACGCACTCCATTTTCTTCCTCACAAGTAGATACAGTACTTTCAAATGGAGTGAAGAAACGAAACCAGGTAAAGGTCATCTCGTATGTCCTTATTCTAGCTGTCTTCAAGTTGCAGAACCTTTCTCGGCTGCATCATTATCTGAGGTATTGCTTTCCACTGCTTGAGTTACCCCAACTTCCGCATGACGAAGAACTCGATCATAAAGCATGTAACCCGGCTACAAAATAAATGTAAATTGCACCATTTAATCTTATACTTAACGCAATATTATTTGGAAATATAAGTACCTTATGTACTATGTAACTGCCCTTTTTGGGTACTGTCCTGAAAGGAATATGCTAATCTTAAACAACAATCACATTTGGAATTTGAAATTGTCTCATATTTTCTTGTCCACCTCTTTAAGGAATCAAAAACAAAAATAGCAAAAGATTTTGTTTTTGAAAGTAAATAAATAATATTCCAGACAGCCTTTTATATGATTTGTATGCTTAGGTCATAAATCCAAGCAAGCTATTGTATACTTAGTGGAAGGATGTGAAACTGCTGGCAATAGAACTAAGATAAATTAATACTTATTTATTTACTTTTTGTCCTGGCTCAAGACAGATAACTTAGTACTTTCTGAGTGAATAATTTAAAACGAATGGACAGAAGAAGAAATTATTCTCAGTTATAAAGGCAGCTTCAATAAAATAAAAAATTACCTTCAGAACAGCAGCCACTGTCCCGGGAGCTTTGGAACCATCAGGGATTTGGAATACTGCATTATGGCGGTGTGGATCAAATGGCTCATTTGCTGGATCATATCTTTCAATACCGAATTTTTTAAACACCTGAAGTATAAAAACATAAGAGAGTACTTCAAAAGGGTAAATGGTGGTGCTCAGCTTAAGAAATTCCATTATATCATGTGTCATTGACACCACAAATTGCATTTTTTTCATGGGTAATGGAGAGTGAGCCATAAATTGCATATTGCTAGACTGGAATTCAAAATTACTAGGATTTGTGTAAGGAATAAGGATGTCTTAAACTCTAATATGAGCTACTAATCAATCCCACGGGGACCACTACAATAACTAGTCATGTGCTTATATATTACTTCAATTGCCACGTTCAGATCCTATGTTGTCATTCTTGCATTGACAGCAAAATAAAAATCAATAAATATATAATAAAAAAAGACAGGCAAGGGCATGTTAATTGGAAAAAGAGAGACAGGGGAGGGGGGGTAAAAGAAAAAAAAAATCCTACCTCTAAAAGTTGCTTCTCAGTCATTTCTACACCTTCTAGAAGGGTTTTCAAGAGTGGAGCTGCTCCACTGTCATCATTTGATGTATCAATCTTCGAGAAACTTTCTTTGACAACAGAAGAAGCTCTACCCAAATTATCTGCTACATCCAATAGAGTTTTGGCAAAACTCTGTAGTATGTGTTTCAAGAGAGCATCAACAGAGGAGTCAAAAACAAAGTAGAAACGATAATTTATATCCTATTCACAAGTGAAAACCTAAATAGAAGCCCTGAAGAAAGCGAGCACCTATGCTGACTGTATAGCATATTTCTTTGCACTCTCAGCTTCCCGCCTGGTCCTGTCCATCACGTTCTCATTTTGCATAACTTCTAAGAATTTATCTTGCATATCCTCCAACTGCTTGTGCTTCACTTTCAAAAGATCTTCCTTCTCATTTAAAAGCTTTACCAATCCTCCATTGACAATTCTTCATCGCTATCTAAATCCATATAAACAAATAACAAGTCCTCAGGACTCCTAAAAAATTACTCAAAACTTATGACTTGGTTACCTGAGATATAAATCTGGACCTGAATTTTCCTTTTCTGCTGGGAGGCTTCTTTCTCCTGAACCGAAGAAGTTTTTGCTTGCTCAATGGCTTCACTATTTTCATTCTCTTTTATGTCTTTGGCATTGACAGAAGCACCATTCTCTAGGATTTCCCTGTTGCTTTCCATTATGTTCTGTAGAAGCAGAAGAGAGAAGAGAGATCCCGAATCGCCGAAGCAAGGAAGAGAAAAAAGTCGAATGATCTGATGTGCAACTGAGAATTTAATTAAAATGAATTAAACAAAAATACTTTAAGACACCATATGACATCCATGGCACATTTGTAACTTTATCTTAACATCCACAGCAATAAAAGCAACTAATATTTCCGTTTCCTTCAACCTTAACAGAGCAGCACATCCACATTATATTTCTAAATTTGCTAAACTCAATATTCAGGTCTATGATCTACAAGAAAGGTTTTGAGAATCACATACTATGTGGAGAGCTAAGCAGATGAGGACCTTGACACATGACAGTTCATTTATAACCAATCATTGTAGTTTTCCTGATATGGTGGATAAAAAATTGCTATATTCAAACCATCATTTGATCTTACAAGCAATTGCTGCTCATGAATAACGAATCACTACCATTCAATTTTTTAATCATCATGCACAAGCAAGGGCTACTATGTTCCTCTGCCTAGAAGCCATGAATATATATCCAACCCAATTCATCTCGTCAAGAAATCGGTATCCATGTCACTAGACGGATTTTTTTTATTTTGGTGCTTTCTACCAAATTCCAATAACTTTTATTTTATTCTTTAGACCACAAATCACTAAACTCTGTTAGCAAGTAAATAAAAATAATCATTCAGGCCAGGCTATGGAATATAATCAAATCACCTAAAAAAAGGTCAAGATTGTAGGGGAATAAAAAAGTAAAATAATTGTACAGCAAAGATCATATTTTCCTGCAATTGGTTCATCTCCTTAGCAATCTCACTCAATAATATGAAAGAAAAATACTAAATTTCTAATTTTAAAACTATCTTCTTCAGCTTCAGTCTAATTGAAAATCCTTCACAAGTAATTAAAGCCCTAAAATACCAGAAATACAAAAAAGGAAAAAAAATAAAAACAAACACACACACATCATGCAAATCAATGAAAAAAACCTTAAACCCTAGAAAAACCCTACAACAAGAAAAACCCCAAAAAAGAAAAACGAAAAGGGCAACGCCATTCAATACCTTACATGGTGATTGAAACTGGGGAGATTTGAGCTGATTGCAGAGGATGGACGAAGGTTGTGTTTCCGAAGGATGGATGAGGTAGGCGCGCCGACTCAGGCTCCAGGAAGCACGTGACAGAACCCTAGAACCCAGCATCACTGAATAAGACAAGCTGAAGGTAAGAGGATTCGAAAGGGTACAAGAGAAGATGGAGAATGGAAACTGGAAAGTTAATGTTGCGGTGAGGAGGGTTTATGGAGGGTTGATACGTGCTCCAAGGGGGTTTCGGAATTAGAAGGGGAAAATGTAACAGAAATTAAGGCTTGGGCAAAAATGGGACAATTTCTGTCGGTCATGTGGAGTCCGGCTCGATCCGGATTGACATAAGGTTTGGGGGATAATAGCTATTTGGTATCGGAACTTTGCAAAGAGAACAATTAACCATTTAAAATTTAAAAAAAAATTAATTTAATACTTGTATAAACTCTTCAATGATACTATTTAACCCAAGCTACTCCATCGATGACATGGCAAATTCAGCCAACGAATGAACAACACGTGGTAAATAAACATTTAAAAAAAAAAACTTTATTTAACTTCTTAATGAATTTATTTTAGAAAATCCTAACACAGACATGAGACGATGAAACCCTAAAACTTTGATTCATTCCAAAGACACTAGAATTAGCTCTGACTAAGACGCCATTGTTGATCTTCAATGCTGATTGAGCTCTACTGTTGAGCTCAAATCACCAGCTTCTAGTCGTGCTTAGGACCAACAAACTACTGGGAACTATCGTTGAAAACATTCAAAAACCATCTTATATAGAATCGAAGGAGTTGGTAGTCATTAAAAGGTTCTTAGAGTCTCAAGCTTTGGATGGTTAGATCAGAGTTTTCTCAGGGTTGCCGGTGATTTTGGGCTTGAATTTGCTGAGTGTGTTTGTAGTTGTTGATTGTTGTTGGTGTTGGGAGTTATGAGTGGTGGTTTTGTATTGTTTTGCGAATGGGTTACGATTTCAAGTTTAATTTTGAGTCATTGTTCATATTTAGTTTTGGGTTTATGGCATTTGTGTGATGGTTGTTGGCTGTTTATTTTTGGTTTGTGTTTCATATTGAGTTTGGTTTTGTTTTGGCTTTATGTCGTTAGCATCATGGTGTTTTCCAGAGTGTAAAGGGTTGTTTCAAGCTTTTGGAAGTTTCTAGGTTTTGGGTTTGACATTGGTGTTGGTGTTAATTCATAGCCGTTCAAGTTTTTTGAGGTGATGGTTAGTGGTTCACGTTTAGATATAAGTTTGGTTTGACGTGGAGTGTGATAGTTTTAAGTTTGATTAAGGTGGTGGATGTTAGTTTTGAATGGTTGTGGGTTTAGAAGTGGGTTTAGTTTGAATTTGTGGTTATTGAGAATTGGTAGTTTTGGGTTTAACTGTTGTCACTCTAGTTGGTGTATGGTGTTGGTTTTGGTTAATTGGTGAAGATAGCTAGTGGTGGGGGCATGGAGGTTGTTTTCATGGCAGAGGTGGGGCGGTTGAGTTTCGTGTTTGAGAGAGGAAGACAGATTAGAGAGAGAAAGATGGTTTGAGCGGGTAGCAAGACTTGTGAGAAGGAGATGAAACCTAATCGATGCCATCGTTACCTTTCCGAATTGGATTGACTCAACTTCTAAAGATGTTACCTACACTTCTATTTCCAATATCCATCCAGACGACATGGATAATCTCCATTAATAAGTTTATATTTTTATAAGATAAGTTTATATTTAAGAAGTTAAATAAAGCTTTTCAAAAATGTTTATTTGCCACATGTGATTCATTCGTTGTCTAAATTTGCGATGTCATTAATGGAGTTAACTTGGGTATGAATATTGTCACTGAAAAGTTTATACATGTATTAAATTGATTTTTTTTAAAGTTTAGCTAGTAAATTACTCTTTTTTTTTTTTTTTTTGCAAAGTTCAGGTACTAATGGGTCATTAACCCTAAAAATTGGTTCTTCTATGGTCTGATAAAATATTTTAAACTTAAACGAGAAGAACTAGTTCGGTTCAGCTTCTTTCCCTTCAAAATTGAGCTGATTATTTAATGCTTAGTTTTTTATTTTTTGGTAAACTTGTGAAATTTCATTTTTAGGAAAAGAAACGACTTACATCAAGTTTATTGGTAAGAACTATCTTGGTCTAGCAAAAGAATATTTATAGAGTTTGGATTCAAAATAGAAACATCATGGAGCAAAAGTATGTTCTTCAATAAGTTGGGGAAGTTGACATAAGTTCTCCAATAAAAAATAAAGCTACAAAAGTCTTTAGATGTTTTGAACCTACAATGAGCGAGGTTATGAGCTAGGCTGTTATTATCCTTAGGCGTCTATGACAATTGGACCAAATGATTACTCTGGATCTATTGCCTGCACCATAAAACAAAGTTTGGAAGGAATTCAGTGTTAATGTCATCTATAATTAACCAACTTACTACTTCCATTGAGTTCGTCTCAATAATGATTCTACTTTTAAAAGTAAGAGGTATATTGTTAAGTCTATAGTAGATGCTCTAAATTCTAGCTTCAAGAGGGGAGCTCACATAAATTTCCTTAGTGAAGATTTCTTAGTATGTTTAATAGGTAGGTTATTAATCATAATCAATCCAAATCAAATTAAAACCCTGTATATACTCTATGGTTAATCCTAGGTAAGCGTACCTATCAATTATGGTATAGATTAGTATAAGAATCGTTTCACTAGGATCTATAATTAGTAATACTAACCCTAATTCTACTATCTAGTTAGATATGATTCGAGTGGTTTTAATATATCTAACCAACTAATTAAATTAATTAATTAATTAACCTACCAAAAGTGAATGTTAATACTTTTAAGAATATTATACCATAAAACTGTCCTTAATCTTGATTCGCTACTAACCCTATTTCTAATTCCTTACAAAAACATTCATTAATGAGTTGTTTAAGTTCTTGAACTACAAGAATCCTTAATTTCATCAATCTCTCTTTTCAGATAATTGAATCCTAACCTTATATGTCTAATAGAAATGTCTTTAATCATTAGATGCATTCTTAAAAAGATTCAATCTTTATATAGAAAGTTTATGTACTAAATGTTTAGATCCACATTTAAACTTCTCTATTCATGCTAGATTAATCTTATTAATCAATCTGTTGATCATTAACAAGAACCATGTAATGAATGTAATAGTGCGCTATATTAATTCAAAGAACAATCAAAGCACATGAATAGATTCAAGAAAAGCACAAACTTCCATTAACCAAATAATTCAATCTCTAAATTAGGGTTAGGGTTTCTCAAGATCTAGTGCATGTAAATCTATTTTTCCATAAAATAAGAATTACAATGATGGAATAAGAAAAAAAAGTAAGGAGTCATGATTACAACCCTTAAAGATGAAGTCTTGTGATCTCGAATAAGCTTTGGAGTTTTTCCACTCTAAAATACCTATTTTTCTCTCTAGGTTTTGTAGGAATGAATATACGTATAATAAATGACGAGTAAAGGTTGCTATTTATAGAAAACAGCGAAATAATTTCTGCACAAGGCATAAGCATCTTGTACAGCGGTGCAGGATAGTTGTACAAGATGCAAATTGGCAAAATAGTGAGAATCTAAAGTCTACACGACCCCCGAGCATAGCCTATGCAGGGTGATTGTATACAATGAAAATTTCTTCTACTCTCTTCCTAGCTTTTATATAAGCATGTTGTACAGCTTGTGTATTTTGAAATTGTTTACTAGTCACTTTTCACCTTCTGTACTAGTATTTTGCACAGTTTGTGCAAAAAAGTTAAATATGTTGTAAATCTTCATTTGCCTATTTATTAATTAAAATCTCCTTTTACTTATCTAAAGATCTTCATTAGGCTCAGTATCTTCCTTTATTCCTAAAATTGACATTTTAACCAAATAAGTATCTTTTTTTTTTAATAATTTACATAAAATTTACATAATATAATATCAAAGCAATGTGAATAATAAGAGTCTTTTGACTCAATGTTCCATTGCTATTTCTTAAAAAATCTACAGATTGTTGTCTACCGTTTGTCTACATCAAAAGCTATATCAACATTAAGTTTTAATCATTCCTGGTTAAATTGTTGTCATAAATTTAGCTGACCATCTTATGCGCTTATGGTTTAAGTCAAATAAGTGTGCTTAGAATTCTCATATTGCATTTCGTACTGTAATGCATCCATTTCTGATGGCAGTTCCTATTATTAAAGATCTTTTGTTTTGTTCTTTCCATATATTCTAAATTGCGAAGCAAAAGAGAGTTTGCCATGGTGGTTCACTAGTTCAATGTCTTTTCTTTTTTGGTTTAGCATTCTATTCTATCCATGTCTCAAAAGGGATGTTAAAGGTTCTCTAGAAGTCAACTGATTAGTTCACTTGTTGTCATTTGTTGCATGATCAGCTACATTTCATGAATAGGTGTTGAACATTTTCCTCTCCTTCATTACAAAGTGAGCATATAGGATTCACAACAATCTCTCTTCAAAGTAAATTGTCTTTTGTTAAGATACATTGTTTCCAACATCTCTAGAGGAAGAACGTGATCTTTGCATATGTTTACAATTTCTATATCCATTGACATTTACCCCCTTTCTGTGATTGCATCTTTTCCTTGCATAATTTGGAATATACAGATTTTGTTGAAAACTTACCTCCTATCCCCTCATTCCAAGTCCACACATTTGCTTCATCTCCTTTATTGAGTAGAATGGACCCAAGTCTGCTTGCAATATGGTCATCAATGGGGTATTTAGGTTAGATTCATCCCCACTATCAATAATTCACCACACTTTTGCTAGAGTTATATTCTTCATGTTCATTGTTAATGGACCATGAATGAAGGATCATGGTGCTCCATGATGCGTCCAATTTGTTGTCCAGAACATGCAAGATTTGCCATTTCTTGGTCTACAAGTGTAAAAGCATTCAATCCATTCTAATATGTGTGCAATCTATTTTGTTGTTTTGGTTCCAATGAGTTTTTTTTTTCTTGTGCTAATTCTATTCATCCTTATTTTTACCATTTTAGTCTATATAATTTCTTTTGTCTTCATTTTTCCAATTCAATTTTTCCATACATGCCTTATTTCTTAACTTAAGATCCCACATTCCTGTTCTTCCATCCTTCTTAGGTTTAATTACTTCATTCCAATTTAATTTATGGATCTTCTTCTGATCTCCACTTCCCTAGAAAAAGTTACGGATAATTCTTTCCGCTTACACAATGGTGCGGCTTCGTAGTATGGTTGTTTGTATGTAGTACCCAAGAATTCTCCCAAGATAGACTTTATGAACGAGTGTTTACCTATTGATTGGAATTTTGCTTTTCAGTCCGCCAACTTTCTCCATAGTCTAAGAATTTCTTACGTTGTCCCACGTTTTCCTAAGTCAAAGCCCAAATAAACCCCCATCTTATCAGTTATTTTGATCTTTACTGCTAGAGTTTATAATTTTACGAATCAATCGTGTTTTAAAAGTTCGGCTCTTTGCATCCTAGTTGTGGCATGTGCAAAAACCAGGAACATGTCACATTTGAATCGTGAAGTCGATACGGACTTACGTACATTTTGCATGAAACAATGCGGAAAACCTACGTGCCGTCTGTTACCAAGAGCACTTTCCATAAGTACGCGGAAACTAATTTCAACCTTATTTATTTCATATACAAGCGGGAGAAAAAGATCATATACGCCACATAATTTTTTATCATCCAATCTCATTAATATGTTAAATGGAGCACAAAACTATTGCTTGGTTTCTTTATCTGCTTCATTTATTTCTACTAATTCTTAAACTAAATGCAGAAGTTCCAGCTCTTTGTGTTCGGCGATTCCTCGATGCACACCAGAAAGAATAACCAAATTTCAACTATTGCCAAGAGCAACTTTAAGCCCTATGGTCGAGATTTCTATGGTTGTCAAGCGACAGGCAGGTTTTGTAATGGTCGGATTTCGGCAGACTACATCTCCGAGGGTTTTGGGCTTAAACCGAATGTTCCTGCTTACTTAGATCCAGCTTATAATATTTCAGAATTTGCTTCTGGGGTTAGTTTTGCTTCTGCTGGTACTGGATTTGACATGCCACTGCTGATGTGCTGGTAAGTCCCTAAAGCTTGATGGAAAATTCTGCACAAGATGGTAGATTCATGTGCAGAGTAGGCCTCTCTAAAACACGGGAAAGATTTTACTGGATAATACATATTACAAGTAATATACACGTAGTGAATAAGTATTAATAATTCTTTTAACACGGATGGTGGTTATTTTAGAAATTTTCCATTATTTTTCTTATATGGTAAAGTATGATTAGTGATTACCCACTATGTGCATATGGTATATATTACCTATTAAATATTTTTTCCTAATGCATAAATATTTAGCAATCTTGATGAACCTTTTGATTTAATTGTAAACATTTTCAAATTGGTCATATTAACCCTTCTTAATATTTTTCTTTAACAGACTAAATATAGATATAAGTTTCAATACTAAATAAAAAAAAATAAAACACAAAAAAAAAAAAAAAAAGAGGATTCGAGACTTTGCTTGCAATGTTCCTAATAACATGCACATTTTGGCACTAAACATTTTCCACAGTTATGTTGAAATTCACTTTTAAGTCAATTATGTTCTTATTAACTCATTTTTTATGTTTAAGTGAAAATTTAACTAAATTTCATATATTTGAAGCACTGCATTCTAAAGGTTTCTATGCTTATCTTATATTGCTCTTAAGTTCCATATGCATTTATGAAAATATGTTAAAGATACACTAATATTTATTCAATTTTGAATTAAAATGTATGTGCATATGAACATGCCGAGGGCATGCATCAGTTTCAACTCATTGCAGGGTGTCATTCCACTTTGGAAAGAGCTGGAATACTACAAGAACTACCAGGAGGAGTTGCGGCGCTATCTTGGCAGAGAAAAAGCAGACTTTGTACTTGGCGAGGAACTATATGTTATAAGTATAGGGACAAATGATTTCCTTAAAAATTACTATACAATTCCAGGTAGATCCAAGGAGTACTCTATCGAGGGTTACCAAAATTTTCTGGCAGGGATTGCTCAAAGTTTGATTGCAGATCTTTATCAATCCGGGGCCCGAAAGATATCTTTGAGCGGCGCAAGAGTTCAATGAAAAATTGGGGGGTTTGGTCACAAACTTAAGCAAAGAATTTGCAGGAATACAACTAGTGTTTTCTAATCCTTTCGACATACTCTCTCAAATAATTCCGAATTCAGAATCTTTTGGCAAGTTCAGTTTTGTTAATGAGTGTTTGGATGTACTTGTTAAAAAAGAAATTGCGTATTCTTTAAAGGGTAAATGCCAAATTTGGTCCTTAAACTTTATACAAAAATACAATTAAATGTCTGAACTTTAAAATAGTTAATTTAATACCTAATCAAATTTTTTATGACTATTTTTACTCATCTCTTTAACAAAGTTTAATTTGCTTTGGTTGCAAAACATAAAAAATGTAGTATATTATTGAATTTTTACTAATATTCCTAACACTGTCTAGTACAAAGGTTAAAAACAGCCACAAAAATTTTGATTGTGTATTAAATTTACCAATTTAAAATCAAGATACCAAATTTAATTTTTACATAAAATTCGCATACCAAATTTGATATTTTCCCTTCTTAAAACTGTGCTTTACAAGAGTTCTAAGCATTTTTTAATAGAAATACAGTCCAGTCGTATCTGTCGCCTCCTCTTAATATCTCCTAAATTTTGTAGTTTTGCGATACAGGTTTTGAGAATGCAGTGGAAGCATGTTGTGGAACTGGATTGTTTGAGATGGGTTACTTTTGTTCTGGGATGCCTTCCATCCAACAGAGAAAACTTATGAAATTGTATTTGATTATGTTGTCAAAAACTTCCTAGTTGGGTTTCTATGACCCCATTAGTTTTTACCTTCATAAGGTAATATACACCTTGACTCCATATGTCGTTCGTATCAAATAAAAACTTTAAAGACAAACACCATATCTACAACCTTTATTAAATAATATAAATGTAGTACTAACATGATAGAAAGTATACCATCTTTTATTATTATTGAAAGTGTGTGGCCTAAATTTATGTGAAAGAAAGTAATGTAGAATTCGGCCTTCGTTTGGTCCAATTGTAACTTGCTTTTCAATTATATCGGATTTTTATTTTTTCCATCCTTGTTTTTTTTTTCCCCTCCATTATCTAGGATTATTTCTTCAAGCCGTTTCTTTTAGCTTAGTTTTTAGTTGGTGCTAGGTTTTTAGACTTTTTTTTTTTTTGACCATTTGGATAGTATGTTGTAAGATGATGGGTTCTAATAATATCTCTTGTTAGAAGTATATGAACCCTGAGATTTAATGACTCGTTATCTTACCATATGGAATAAGAGAGGAAAATAAATTCCAAATTTTTATATACTTGTGGAAAACTGTATTTCTAAATTTTGAAAAATTGCAAATCTTTCTATGTGGTGTACATTTGTATAAATATGAAAAAAAAAGAAGAAAAAACCAGTTGGTTTCTAATAATACAGACTATAATGCCTACATTTGTTGTATATTAATATAGTTAAACATTTGCATTTATACTATACTTATAATAATCAATGAATATATACCATTAAAATGTTATTTTTAATAATATTATTTCAAGTAAATTTATTATTTTTTAATATTATGTTTAGTCTAAAATAAAATCCATGAATAATATGAGTTTTTTCACCAGTATATAGAAATAGGATTTACCGAAACAATATGTAATCTAAAACCCCAGCGTTCCATAACATATTTAATCATCGAATAGTTTTAATTTGGAGATAACCATTTGCCAAAATGCAATCCATAAATATATATAGAAAAACTCAAAGGAAAAGAAGGAAAAATAAAGAAACAAACAAATAAATAAAGGGTTAATTTCACAAATGATACTTAAACTTTAGCAAAATATGCAATTGGATACTTAATCTTTGAAATTGATCAATTTAATACTTAAAAAAACTTTTCGTGCACCTAAAAAATATACTTTTGTTAAGTTCTTTTAAATTTAAATTGATCAATGTCAAAGTTTTCATGTACTAAATTGATCACTTTCAAAGGTCATATAATAAATTAATTAACTTTAAAGTTTAGATATCTAATTATGTATTTTATCAAGTTCAAGTATAAATAAAACAAAATAAAAAATTCATGACATTAATTCTAAATAAAATAATACAAAATAAGAAGAAAGTTGGTTGGATAGCTAGTAGGCTTGGTAATGATCATAGTATTCCTGTGTCTTCTCGTGCTTAGCTGCATGCTTAACGTATTTGTAATTTTTGTGCCGGAGCTTAGTGTACCTGCATGGAAATATAGAGAAGCCTATCAATTTTTATACTCTACTAATGTGCCTTTTCTTCTCGTATGCTGCCAATTTTTTCGAGTACTCCCGGAGGCTGCTCCGTGCCTTTTTACTTGGTGAAGTGGATCCCAAATCTTATGCAACACCTGAATGTAGATTTGGATCTTTCCATTTTACTTTATTCTGTTTTTTCTTAATTGACAAATCAACCAATTAAGATTGTGTATACATTCTTAAAAACTTTTAAGATCCCTTATGGATAGTTCAATCATAGATAGTACTGATTGTAGAAATTGATATAAAAAGTATTTTAATAGTTCAATTATAGTTGTATATATATTTTATCTATTTAATAATTTATAGGACTGGTTCCATGAGGAGAAAAAAAAAGAAGAATGATGCAATAAAATTTTCTACAAATTAGTTCTTACACTTGATAAATAAAGGAACTTCTATGCTCAGTAAATAAGACTATCTAATTAATTATTAGACCATTAAGATAAAAAATTTTATAGTTTAATCATGATTAGGTGTGATTGAAGTCATTAAATAACCAATAAGACCGATTGTATGAAAAAAGTGACGAGACTAAACAATTTTCCCAATAAATCGAATTGATATATTATAAAAAAAGAGAAAGAAACCCATGCAGTTTTAAGTGGTTACATGTTTTGTTTTCCAAACCATAGGTATTTTTGTCTTTTTCATTTTTTTATACTTTCTCTCTTAATAACTAATAGAAATAAATTCTTTCACTACAAAATTGTATTTAGCTAAATATTTTTATCTAGTTTGCTATTTCTATAACATAAACAATAATTATGCTGCCCACGTAAAATTTCTAGTCTTATAATATAAACTATTACTAGATAATTTTGATTATATGATTTGTTTAGTTACTTTTTTTAAGCATTGCTAATGAAACAGTCACACAAAGCATGATAAAAAAATTGTTTAATACTTATATTCATGTCCATTTACTCTTTTTATACAAGTAATTTCCTATTAAAATGTCTTTTTCTTTTCCTATCTTTTATGTTAAAAAGAAAACTTATTTAAGTTTAATGTATTTATACAATTTTCTTTTATAAAATGATTGTTAAATTTCATATAATATATATGTCTTAATGAAAGGTAAAAATTTTATCTCCTATTAATAAGGTGGCAATGTGATTGCATTGTTGTAATAGGAGTTTCCTTATTTTAATGAGGGTATTTTGAGGAAAAAAATCAATTCTATCATAAAATTCATGGTTGTCAAACTCGAGTTTCTACCTAGAATCGCTAAGAGGTCCATAGAATCGGAACGTAGAATCGAAACGTAGAATCGTAAGATTTTACGATAGACATAAATTTGCTTGCAAATACTTTATTTATATAGTTGAGAGAGTAAATTATATTGAATTTATAGTTAAATTTACTCCTTTAATTTTTTGTAATAAGATTTATGTAATATATCCGATTACAATTAACAATTTATCAATGGTGATGTAATAGAATTTTGATAAGTTCATGTTAATCTAGTTTATTAGCATATAACCTACACGTTAAACATGCTTATATTATCTTATTTTTCATTTATTTTCCCACAAGCACGTATAATATAAATTTCGTGCTATTTAAGCATCGCTTTACACAAACTGCCAGTCGATCATGATTTGACAATTTTGAAACATATTTCAAACAATTGGTCTCTTTCAATGGTTTCAAACAATATGGAAAATGCGTGTTGGAAATGGATGAACCTTTGACCCTGCTTTTTAGAGCGGACGACCTTCACCGACCAGGACACCATATAATAGATATTAAAAGTAAAATAGACGTCAAAAGATGTCCTAAAGGCAAAATATACTAATTTTGTGATTCAATGCGTGGCACAACTCACAAGTATGCAAAATGAAAGTAAGATAATACATTAATTTATAGACTAAATACTTAAAAGTCTTAAACAATATTCCAAATGTAAAATGTAGTACGGCATAAATAATTATAATGAAGTAAGGAACTAAAAGAAGTCATCAATTGCTTTGTCATCATCGAAGCTACCACCGGCTCTCTCGTCTCCATCCTCGTCATCGGCATCTTCATACTCATCATCAATGTCAACATCATGAGTACTACCAATAGCATCCATGTCCTCTAAGTTCCCCATTTGTGCTTGATCTTCAGTAACATCAATATCATGAATCTCCAAATCATCTTGACTCCTACTTCCATGGCTCTCTAAATCTATAAGTGCAGCAATATCCTCCATATCTTCATCATCTTTTTCTACTCTCTCAGCACTTAGAATATTCAACAAATCCTCATTGGATGAATTAAACATATTTTCTTCCTCAACAATCCATTCATCATCAGATGAGAGATCATCAACTGTAAAGCTAGCACTACAATCATTTTTTCTATCATTCTTCTGCTTCAATTTCAAATTATGCATCACAAATACTAAATCATTCATCTTTTGCTGGTGTAGCCTATTTCTTCTTTTTGTATGAACCTGAAATTGATAAGGTTATATATAAGACTAATGATATCAATAATAGATAGAAGGAAAGACAAAATAAAAAAATTATTTGTATCATACCATTTCAAATGCACTCCAATTGCGCTCACAACCAGAAGAACTACAAGTCAAACTCAATACACGAATAGCAAACTTTTGTAGTTCTGGACATTCATCTCCATATGAATCCCACCATTTTGCTGGAGTTTTTTTATCCCTTGCCAACCTTGCAGCTTCAATACCAAATAATCCTTTAGCATCCTTAAATTGTTCAAGTTGAATGTCAATCTTGCACCTTTCATCTGCATTAGAGACCATGCGATGTAGGCAATCATACAATCCTATTTTAACCTGAGCATCAACTTTGAATGTAGGACTATAATGGAAACGAGGATTCAAATAATATGCTGCAGCATGTAATGGCCTATGAAGTTGAAGCTCCCATCTCTTATCAATGATCTTGAACACCGGTTCATAACTACATCAAAGGATAACAATATGATACATTTTAGCAAACTAAACTTTAAAATAAAAATTGAAAAAGTGCATAGCTAATAAGTTAAGATATTACCTTTTCTTTACATTGTTAAAATTTGTTTTGATTTTCTCTTTGGCATTATCCATTTCTGGATAAATGAAGCCCATGGCTGGATCATCTGAATCCACCAATCTAAGCACTTTAATGAGAGGAAATGCAGCTTTAAGGCAAGTAGTAATATTCTTCCAAAATCTACTATCCAAAACTTGTTGTTGAATCCGCTTTCCATCTTGTGTGCGTGCATATTTAGTCGACTTCCACATATTGGAAGTGAACATGCTCATCAGTGCACCCTTTTGATCATTAAGGCAACCCAAAGTCAAATAAGAAGTCGCAAACCGAGTTGCACCAGGTCTAATCAAGTCTCTTCCTTTTGTGAAATGCCTTAGTATTGAGATAAGCACAATTCTAGAGTAAATATATGTAGTAATTCTCCTCCCCTTTGCAATTGTTGCACGATGGATTTTCATTTCCTTCTCAAAGTCCTCTAGAATCAAATCAATGCAGTGTGCTGCACAAGGAGTCCAATATAAGTTTTTTCTTTTCTCCATCAATCTTTCTCCAGCTGCTTTATAATTTGCAGCATTATCTGTAATTACCTGCACAACATTCTCTTCCCCAACTTTCTCCACAATATTATCTAACATATCAAAGACCTTATCAGCTGTCTTGGAAATATCAGAAGTATCCAAAGAAGTTAAGAAAACTGTTCCTTTAGGGCTATTTACCAAGAAATTGCATATAGAACGTCTCTTCTTATCAGTCCATGCATCTGACATGATGGAGGAACCCGTTTTCTTCCACTCTGCCTTATAATCCTCTAGTAATTCCATTGTTCGAGCTACTTCTTTCTTCAAATATGTTACCCTTAGCTCATGATAAGAAGGAGGTTTAAGCCCACAACCATATCGACCAACCAGCTCAAGCATCTTTGCAAATTCTGGATTTTTGACACAATTAAATGGATTGCACTAGTGTAAAAGAACCGAGCAATTTGTTGGCAACAATCTTCTCTCAACTCTTTCTTCATGTATTGATTCATGGTTGTTTGGTTTGGCCGCATTGCACCACTTTTCTTTCTAAAGAAGGTATCAATGGCATTCTTTCCTCTTTGCCTAAGAGGCACTTGTTCTACCTCATCATCATCGGATTCTTCAATTCCATATATTTGCTTTCTTTTCCTTTCCGTTGCTTCTGCCGCTCTCACCAAAAGTGTCATCATTTGCTTTTTCACATCATCAGGTACACTAATGCATGGCTCTACATCTTTATGTGTACAAGCCAAGTGATTCTTAAATCTGAAAATTCCACCACTGACAACTTTGTCACAATACTTGCATTTCACTCTTTTACCATTGTTATCAACATCAATTCCATGCTCCCAACCAACATCAGATCTATTTCCAAAAGCATTTTTTCTTTTAGTGCTCCCTTTTGATGATTTTGAAGTTGACATATTGACCCAACTGCTATTTAAGCCCCTGTGAGGAGATAATATATAATCATTAAAAAGATAACGGAAAAAACAAAAAAAGAAAGCAAACTACATCAACATAGTGCATAATCAGCAACAAAATAGCAAGATTGAAATGCAAAATTTTATGATAACTGATGTCAAAATAGCAAGATTGAAATGCTAAAACAATGTAATATTATCCAGACTAGTATGGCTGCCTGTTATGGGAATTTCATTCACACTTGTTATTAAAGAATATTCAATTACTTACTGTTAAAAAAATGTAGATAATAAAAGAAAAAAACAGCAACTCCTCCTCCGTTTGTTCATTTCTAATTTAAAATTCTTTATACTGACAATGGAGCAAAGAAACAAATCGTAAATCAATTATAATTATAATTAAAAATTGCCCATGACTTATTGGAATCATTAATAGGAACAATGAATTAATACACACCCACCATCCATACACCTATACTCACATTTACCATACAGAGAAGCATTATCTTGTTATCTCTTAAATAACAGAAGCAGTTAGAATTTTTTAACAAAGCATTAACTGTCATTGCACCGTCAATCTATACAACAAGCTCTCCAGCACTAATCTCAACAACACCAAAAAAATTGAAGAAAGAATTATTTGTAAATCAATTATACTTGCTAGGGCGGCAAAGTAGCAACAGAAGTAATTCTTCCAAAATGAAGTCAGCTTAAATAAATAACCAAGCTTTTTCACATCATAATAAAGTTGCACAAAGTGAAACTGATCGCACATTCCACGGCTAAAGTGTAGTGAACAAAGTCTTCCCCATCGAAAAAAATGCAGAAAACCACACACTATTGCTGCGATCAAAACCCATTTTCATCAAAAACTCATCCTTCTTTGGCAACTCAATAAGTCATACTTCTTTAGTAGATCCATTAACAAAAACTACTAAAAAAAATGCAAATACGTTCATTACTTGTAATTACTCATTGTCATTCGTATGGTATGGTAATGGTATCATTTCCGTCACAAGTCACAAACTCACGAAGAAGAATTTCCTGTTTTCCACATACAAGTACAAATACAACTCAAATATGATATTAAAAAAAAAAAGTTCACAATATTTACTTGATAATGATAGTATGATACTGGTAGACGGTAGTGGTTGTCGACGTTGTTGATCTTCAATTCTTGATCTGCCTCTGCCTCTGGGTCGTCGCGCTCTGCTTTCTTTAACCCAAACAAGGAGATCTGGAGATGGCTTCTGATTTTTTAAGAAAGTCGAGTAATCGACACTTATGAGTCGTGACTCGAACTTGACTGTAATCTAATCCATCTACTCTACTATATCTATACAAGTATAAGTATAACAAACCAAGTAGCGATTAAGGAAAGAAAAAGCAAAAAAAAAAAAAAAAAAAAAATAACAGAGCACTTACTTGAGTACTGTAGATTCGAAGAACTCAACTCACACTTATATGTCAGTTATCACCTTTACCTAGTGATGAGCCGATGGCCATGGCTGGAAAGTGGAAACCCAAGCAAAAAAATGGAAACACGGGCGGCGGAAGAGGAACGGTGGAAGACAGCGCGGCCACGGACGACAGATCTGAAAATGAAATTAAAAAACCCTTTGCTTTGTTACTTTTCTGAGGACTGAGCCTGAGGAGTGACCGAGGGAGACATTGACAAAAAGTGGAAAATAGCAATAGACAGTAGTGCAGTACAGTACATTAGCTTAGCTGGAGTAAAAAGGACTCAAAACTCAAGAGGACTCACTGACTCAGGCGCAAATTGACCAAAAAAAAGACTCGCTGGAATCGTACATACACACGCGATTTAAGCGATTTTACGCTTTAAATTCGCGATTCCAGTACGAGTCTGCTCAACTTTCGATTTTTATTGCGAGTTAAATCGGAATCAGCACTCAAACTCGTAAACTCGTGGAATCGACCAAGTCAACTCGCGATTTTGATAACCTTGATAAAATTACTATTGATATGTTTGATTAATGAATGAATATTTGATATTTTCATAATAAAGATTTCAAGTGATTATTTCTAAAAACATGTCTTAATCTCATTAAAATTTAAATCGCCAATGCAGTCATTAACATTTGATAAAAATTATCAATCAATCATAGAAGTTACTTTTAATGTTATAGTAGAGAATAATGTAATTTCTCTCTTTCCCTTTCCCTTTTGTTGGTAAAATGTTGATTAATCAGAACTTAATTTTATTATTTTTTTAATCTTTAATGTACGTATGGTAAAATATGATCAGTCGATATAAACTAGAGAAAAAAATGGTAACGCCTCATATTCGCTTTCCTCTTTCTTGCATCTTTTGCTCACTCTTTCTCTTTTTTTATCAAGCCTTGATATAACATCTGGTCGGTTTCTCACCAGGAGTTACTTATTTTCAGACATGCATTTATAGACCCCTTCCCTTTTGCACATTTGACTACATTAAAAAAAAAAAATATATTATATATATATATATAATAATAATACCTGTCCTCCTATTTGTTATTGAAACTATAAGTTATCTTGTTCATATAAAATAACATGGAACCCACGATTAAATTTGCAAGTGTTATATTGTTCTTGTGCTTCTTGCTTGCACATGCTACTTCATATGATTTTGATAAAATTAAGGTATATGTCTGCATGTTGTTATATCTAATTTCCTTTGGTTTTTATTTTATAAATGTTTTAATACTCTCCGTTTTCTTTCTTTCTTTCTTTTTTCTTTTTAATTGCTTTAAATTTTTGTAGGTACGTAGAGTGTTAAGAACTGCTCTGCTGGGATGGAGATTTGGGTACCACACAGCCTTAGAAATTCACGAATGCTGAGACGTGTTCCTTCAGGTCCCAATCCTCTTCACAATTGTATTCAACCTCCTCCTCCTCCTCTTTGGGTGCTGAGGAGGCCCAATCTCCTTTTCCAAGTGTTGAGAGTCCCAATCCTCTTCCCTGTGATTAACCTCCTCCTTCCAAAGTTTAGTTAATATATAAATAAATAATTGATAAACAAGATCAGTTGTCTGAAGTTTATATTTCATTATATCTTCAATTTGTTGAAGAACCATATAATAACCTCTTGCTTCACAAATATGGTGTAGTAATTTATTATCTAATGAATGTCTTGCTTTAGAACTTTCTCATTTCTTTCCTCTTCATTGTTTATTTATTTTCCTCCAAAACTCAATCTCCTTTCATTCTTAATTATTTCTTGTGATGATATATTCAAATAGCATGATATATCACAATTCACACATACATATATAGTTATATATATAACCGATATTTCCTTTTCAATATTAGAAAAGATTTTAATAACATGAATGTCGATAGTTATTTATCGAGAAACTTTTAAAGCACTAGCTGGGGAAAAAAAAAAAGAAAGAAAGAAAGAAACTAGTAAGGTAGCGTTTGTTTATCTGCTTAAAAAAGAAAGAGAAAAGAAAAGATAAAACGCAAACATATAAAAATCGACAAATTGACTATTATTAATGTATTTTGGAAAAAGTTTGTTTCAAAAGAAGGCACAATTGTTTGCAAAATCAAATTGTCTTTTAGCGCCAATCAGGTGCTTCCGCAGGATGCAACTTTCGAAAATGTTTGGTTTTATCATGAAAGTAATAATTTATTTATTTTTTTACCATTCCTTTCGAGGACTCAATTAGGAAAGGCGTAGTGAGTTCGTTTAACAAATTAACGAACTCAAATGACTTTTAACAAGTCTAAAAAGCATAGGCTCAAGTCTGAGCTTATTTACATAATAATTATATAAAATAAAGTATTATTATAAAAGACCTGTTCACGAGTTTGTTTTCAAGTTGGCTTGCGAGCTTGAAAAAAAGCTTAGATTGACTCATTTAACTAGTTTCATTTTAAGCTTAAATTTGACTCGTATATTGAATACTTATATTTATGTTGATTTAAACTTTTTATACTACTTGTAATATCCTCTTCAAATGTTTTTTACTTTTCTTAATTTTTTATGTTGAAAAGAAAATTAAGTTTTATTCATTATAAATTTAATTTTTTATAAAATGATAGTAAAATTTCATATAATATATATGTTCTAATAAAAAGTTAAATTTTATCTTTTATTGCTCGTTTACTTTGTCAAATGAAATAAGGCTTTTAATATGATTGTATGTTGTAATAGATGTCGTCACGGGCCCAGAACCGGAAGCTGGACCTAAGAGAGCTGGTCCGGTTCCCAGTTCTTGGGAATCGCTGATTCCCACGGTTTGGTCCTAGTTCATCTGGAATCAGAAACCGTGAAATTAAAAAAAATTTAAAAAGTTCAATTAAATAACTTTACTTTATTTAAGTAAGAAAAAAAATGAAAAATAAACTTTTAACTTAAAATAACATTGGACATAATAATAATTGTTTATAGCCCATTAGTTAAAATAAAATTTTAATTATACACTTATTTATATACAATCACTTGCACTTTTTTAGTTGTCATGTTAGTAATATAATACTATAAAATATTCAAGATATAAATAAGTCTCACAAATACAAAAACAAGTTCTACATTGATAAAAAAAAGAAAAGAAAAGTCCACTTTAATTAAAAATCTATCTAAACTTAACAACACATGAATTTAAATATATTTATTTATTATTTTTTTTATTAAAAAAACACGTTAAATATCATGAATAAGAAATATATTTTTACCAATTCAAGTGCAAATAGTTTAAATATTTGTTTTTAATTGTAATTTTTTATAATTTTATTTTCTTTTTATAATTTTTGTGGCATGGAATTGTTGGAACCACTGATTTTGCTTGTTCTCTAGACGGTTCTTGAACCAGCGATTTTGGGGGTTGGAACCAGCTAGACTTACTAGAATCGGTGAGTTCTTAGTTGGTTTGGAAATGATCCAAGATGATGCCTATGCTGTAATAGGATTTTCATTTATTTTTTTTTCTTTTTACTGAGGATATTTTGGGAGGGAAATAATCAATTTTACCATTAAATTACTATTGATATGTTTAACTAATGAATAACTATTCAATACCTTATAATAGAGATTCAAAGTGAACCAAAGTTCACTTCTCACAAAATGTACCAATTTAATTATTTTGAAATATGTTTTAATCTCATTATACTTTATTGCTAGTGCAACCATTAACCTTTGGTAAATTATCAAACAATCCGAAGTTACTTTTAATGTTATAGTAGTAGATGCAAGGACTCTCTTTCCTTTTTTTCTTGGTAAAATATGGATGAATGCAAAGTTATTTATTTTGAATATCACATCTGGTAAAATATCAGTCGATATAATTAATGAACAAATTGGTAAAAATATAATAGCCTCATACTTTCCTTCCTCTTTCTTACATCACATTTTTCCTTCACCAGCAACACCCCCACCCCACACACACAATCCCACAACCCCACCTTCTCACGTTAACCCTTGCTTTAATATTATTTGGCAAGTTCTTTTACTAGGATTTACTTACTTTTACTGTTATCAACCTACATTTCAAACATGCATTTACAGACCCCTCTCTTCTCATTTGACGTACCCGTGCACATTCGACTACTTGCAAATATATTATAGCTAGTAGCTGTCCCCCTTTGTTATTGAAACTATAAGTTGATTGTTCTTGTGAAAAATACGGAACCAAAGATTAAACTTGCAAGTGTTTTATTATTCTTGTCTACTTCGTACGAGTTGGATAACATTAGGGTCTATGTATATATATATATATATATATCTTGTTATAACTAATTTCTTTATTTGCTATTTATTGTATTCATATTGTAATACTTCCCTTGTTTATTTTTGTTTAAATTTTTGTATGTACATTTTGAGATGAAGTTCCTTCACTTCAGTCCCGATCCTATTCACAATGATGGACCTCCTTCAGGTGATGAGAACCGCCAAGCTCCTTCTCCGAGTGTGAGAGTCCCGGTGCTCTTCCTTATTATTAGCCTCTCCTTGGAGAGTTTTGATAATAAATACATCAACAAATATATGATAGATAAGAGTTAACTGAAGTTTATGTTTTATTATATCTTCAAGTCGTTGAAGACCCATATTACCTCTTGCTTTACAGATATGGTGTAATAATTTATCATCTTATGAATATCTTGCTTTAGAACTTTTTTTTATATCTTTCCTCTCATTTGTTTATTTATTTTCAAGAACTAATGGAGTTCAATCTCCTTTCATTCTTGATTATTTCTTGTCATGATATATTGAAATAGCTATGTATATTTCATATACATATATGCTTGTATATATAATGAAATGACCTAATTTGATTAATAATTTAATTTTCATGTGGATAAATTCTTAATTTTAAATATCAAGTTTGAAAGTGTTTGATTCATGAGATGAATATGTAGAAATATAATTTGATATGTTATATATATGTTCTTGTTAGTATAAATATATGTGTAGAGTATAATTGGTGTTAGTAAGTATATTAAATTTATATTGTGTTGGTTAATGTAAATGGTGGTTAAATATGTATGTGTAGTGTTGGATTTTGTTAATTGAAACTTAGAGTTGAGTTAAAATGTAGCAGAAATTTTGTCAAATTCCAAGCCCATACTTAAGCCAAATTTGAGCCCAAATAAGCCCAATTTATGCCAAATAAAGCCTAACCATGGCAGCCCATAAAAGTCAATATTTTTTATAAGTACAAGCCATATTTTGATCAAAAACACACTTTTCAAAAAAGTAGCAAAAATCCATCCGAAAAACACATTTCTTTTCTTTCTTTTGTTCTTCTTTTTTCTTCAAGCAATACACTCCAAACTCTTAGCAAGAACAAGCTCTTAGGTTCGAATATTTTCTCCAAGCCAAAACTTCTTCATGTAAGTTATAGCAAGTTTATAAGTTCTTTGTTTGTTCTTTCTTTTGGTATGGATATAGAGTTCATGTTAGTATGAGTTTTAATGTCACAATTGAGTTTGAGTGGTTTTATATGTTAGTGAATGTTGGGTTGTGTCTTGATATTATTAAAACTTGTTATATGTGCTTTAGAAGTAGTAAGAAGTATTGGAAAGCTTGAAGTGTATTTTGGGTAGGTGGAAGCTATGTGAAGGGTGGGAGGAATGCTTGAAATTGTTAGAAATGGAATTTGAAGTGATATTTATGTTGTTTGATGAGTTGGAAGTGAATGGATAATGTTGAGTTATATACCAAGTAGTAGGAAGCTTACTATGTGTTTTGAAGAGAGCTTGAATGTGTAAAAGTTGATATATTATGTAAAAAAATCATGAAAAATGCGTGTTTGCTGTTGCCGTGCCTGGTTTTTCGATTCCTTTAATCCGATTCGTACTAAACCCTAACCCATTCATACGAATCCTCGACTAAGATTAAAGAAATTTGAATTTTTAAAACATTTTGGAGTCGCCACTCGACTAAAGTCGAGAAAAAAAATAACAAAAACCAATGGGTAGGTTGATTTTGGTTTGCTACTGATCTGCGAAAAAATCGTTTTTGAAAACGAGAACAGAATTAAGTTGAGTTCGGGGCTAACCTATTAAAACCTAAACGGTTACCACTTTAACTTTCCATATTTAAATTGATTTCTTTTAAACCCTAATTCAAAATCTAAACTATTTATCAAACTAATTAACTAAACATATGTCTAATATGCACAAAATACTAATAAAATTCCATCGATAATCATATATAATCTAAAACCGAAATATTCAAATTAATCAAATCTTATTAAATCTATCAATATTCATATATTAAACTAAACTAACAAATCAAACAAATTCACAAAAATAATTTTTTACATATTTTAAGTCGCCCGTTTGGTGCCTACGTACCCGTTAATCGGATCAACTACACGTATTTTCTTTTAGAAAAACTTAGTTTGTTGGTTAATTTTAAATTTTTCGAAATCTTTTCGCTTTAAGTTCATTAAGTTTGTTAATTTTATGAAATATATATATATATATATATTTTTTTTATATGAACCCTAAATCTATCAAGTTAGGTTTTAGCAATTTTATGGAAAATCGGATCTTTTCTAGGTGACAAAAATTTTGAACAGAAATCATAACCACATATCATGAATATCAATTGGTCATACATATCATCAAGAAAAAATATTATAAAGAATATCAATATTTAACAAGCTAATTTCAACAAAGCAATATCTTGATTTAAATTACATTATGAAGGGTAAGATTTCAATGTGGTTTCATATATAGTGAAATCATAAAATTCAATATTATTACAATCAAGGTCCTCATTACATCATGGCATAAAAGGAATTTTAATAACTATCATCATACATGATTACACAATTTCAAATGTTATAAACCAAAACTAAAAAAATTTTAATAAATTCTTTATGATTAGGCATGATTATAGTATATTATCAATAACAAGATCTTAATGTAATTCTATGAACACTTACTTAACACGATATATATAAAAAAAATTCAATTTATCACAAGAAAGCAAAATCATTACTAATTAATGCAAAAAGGACTATCAAGTTATGTTTTAACAATTTATAAAAATTGATTTTTCTAAATGATAAAAGATTTTGAATAATGGATTAAAATTATATATCATGGCAATTGTCAAGCACATTAATTAAATAATATCATCATATATAAAATTAATAAAAATATATCAATGTTAACAAGATGAATTCATATCAATAACGTAGGTAAACTTTAACATGATATCAACATTATATCAAAGTTTCCAATTACATTGCATATTGATAACGAAATCGGTTCTTTTAATCATTTCAAAATCATGGTATATACAAACTTTAGCCAAATCAAGATTTTCATATCAAAGATTTCAATTGAGCATGTCACAATAAAGATTAATGATTTTTTTTTTTTTAAATTCTAGAACCACATCATTAAAGCAATAGCATATGTATACATTATGCGAACTATGAAATCAAAATTTATATATACACTGTGGCAGAATTAAATTACAAAATTATGACATAAGAATATTCGTATAGTCCCAAATCCGAATTTAAGGGAAATTCTCGAGGCTAAATTTAACAATTTCAAAGCAAATCCAAGATTATTAAAGAAAAAAAAGAAAACAGTTAATCACTTTATTCATTAAATATTTGATCTTTTTAGATTTTAAAGACAAATAACTTGCTTTTTTTTTTTAGTTCAAGGCAATCAAGTTAACGCGTACATGTAATATTATATTAATGTACCAGATTTTTTTATCCCTATTATCATAGTCGCTTTTTGTTATTATAATAATATTATATCATTACATTGTTATTATTATAAAAATAAGAAAACAAAGGAGGAGACGTACCAGGGAATTCTGCAGATTGGAGACGTCGACAACGGCAACAAGACAATCGAGTTGGACCAAGGCACGAAGTGGGACGGGGTTTGATCCGACACGTTGCTTATCGGGTCTTTAATTGGTGCCGCGGCCTTCTCGTAATCATTATCAGGAAATTTTTTTTATCACGGATCTTTCTTCCCACTAAAAAAAACCTCTCTCCCTTGCAGAAGGCTTTATTTCTTATTGTTTATAGCGTGAACAACAAGGATTTTGAGCTTACAAACAAGGACCCCCCCCCTTTTCTTATTTTTTTTCCCTATTTAAGATCTAAATTTGGGGCTTTTTATTTTAATTCAAAAAAAACGAATTACAACTATTAATTAGTTGTCATTAACGTATAAAACGTCAATTATCACAAATAGCTGTCATTACCGTTATGATTTTGAACGTTAAACAACTGTCATTAACAAAAATCTATTAGATTTTGTATTTTTGAAACTAAAAAACGAGTTTTTTTTTTATTTTTGAATTCAAATTTCAATCCTTTTTCTTGATGAAAACACTTAAATTTTATACCAACATAACTACTCCCGCCTATTTTTAAGAAACGTGCTTGGTTTGTAAAAACGGGTCGAAAACGCGAGCCAAAAAAGCTCTCAAACATGGCCCATCGGGCGGCCAAAGCTAGAAGACGATGAACAGTGTTTCTTTTTTTTTTTTATACGAATTTGAAATTACATTTATCCATATTATCTATTATATTTATTTCTATTAAATTGATTTATTATGATTATTATTTTTTAATTTTCATTCCTAGCTTTAACATTTTATAATTTGCAAAATTCAATTATTTTAATTATGTATATACTAAACTAAGTATTTATTTTGACAAAAAAGAATGTCAAAGTGAGGTGTCTACAGCTGCCCCTCTTTGTGAAGAGGTTTGTCGAAACCTCATCACAAAGATAAAGTAGACCTCATTTTGACTTTACCTCATCTGGAATTCCTACTTCTTGAGCAGGGTGAGAGCTTTTCATGTTCTGATATGCTCGTTGAATCGCTTCTTGAGCAAGAGATGATTCATGTTCTTGAATAGAAGGATGGCGCTCCTCTGAGCTAGCGATCCTTAAGCTTGAAAAGACTCTTGAAACGTTTCGCATGTTCTGCGGAGATGTTTCATGTTCTGAAAGGCCTTTTGAATTAGATCACTTATTGTGCTAACATTTGTCTCATATTTGATACAAGTGCGCTCTTTGAGCTGGCACCTAATTTGGATAAGCGCTCCTTGAGCTAGCATTTGATTTGTTTCAAGCGCGCTCCTTGAGCTGGCATTTGATTTGGATAGACGCTCCTAGAGCTAGCCCATGATTTAGATTTGATACAAGCGCGCTTCTTGAGCTGGCACTTGATTTGGATAAGCGCTCCTTGAGCTAGCATTTGATTTGGTTTAGGCCGCTCCTTGAGCTGGCACCTGATTTGGATAATGCTCCTTGAGCTAGCATTGTCTTAGATTTGATTCAAGCACGCTCCTTGAGCTGGCACTTGATGTGGATAGGCGCTCCTTGAGCTCTGATTTGGTTTAAGCGCGCTCCTTGAGCTGGCATTTGATTTGGATAGACGCTCCTTGAGCTAGCCTATTTAGATTTGATACAAGCGCTTCTTGAGCTGGCACTTGATGGATAAGCGCTCCTTGAGCTAGCATTGATTTGGTTTAGGCGCTCCTTGAGCTGGCACTGATTTGGATAAGCGCTCCTTGAGCTAGCATTTGTCTTAGATTTGATTCAAGCACGCTCCTTGAGCTGGCACTTGATGTGGATAGGCGCTCCTTGAGCTGGCCTCTGATTTGGTTCAAACGCGCTCCTTGAGCTGGCATTTGATTTGGTTATGCATTCTTGAACTGGGTCTCATGTTCTGATCCCCAAATCTCATGTCCTGAGATCTTGATTTCCTCATGTTTCGCATGGCTTCTAGAGCTAATTTCCTGAAAAACTTAATTCTAGCAATATATTCATTTTATTATCTTTTTTTTATTTTTTTTTTTTCAAAACTTACCAGATTCTTATAGAAGCTTCTAAACTTGTCAGACCACTTGGTGAAGTCCGCTCATCACTAGGTTTATTCCGTCAGGCTAGAGCTCTTCACAGTGGCTATCCTTTGAATTGAGTATCTCTGTTTGTCTTTTGATGGTAATGGATTCTTTTGATGGTCTTGATGTCGGAACATACGGAGATGGTTCTTTGTATCTCCCTTACTTTGCAGCTTGAACTTATCGACTTCTTATGTTATTGGTCTGAAATAGGTATTTCTTTAAGAAAAGATCAAATCTCAAAGTATTAGAATGTTTTTATAACTTTATCAATTGCTCAAATCTCTCTCTCCAGTACACTCATGTTTTAAAAATTTTGAGAGATATAAGGATGAAAGAAAGCTTATCAATTGAAGTGAAGGTCAATGATGATCTGATGATTGGGGACCGCTAGAGATATCTTTTTGTCGATAGATAACAAAAATTAGATCACACATAGACAAAGTAGTCAACACATTTCTGAACTTGATAGAATTTTCATTAATTTCTCAAGAGTAGTACAACTTGACCGCATCAGAATTTACAGGGTCTTTCAAATCTGGACCATCCACTCTAGTCAAATTAGTGCACCACCAGGCACCCTCTTTACTACATATGGTCCTTCGTAATTAGGAGTAAACTTTCCTCTAGGATCTTGAACATTCGGGAGTACTTTTCTCAAGACTAAGTCTCCTTCTTGAAATTTCTCGGGCGAACTTTCTTATTGAATGCTCGAGCGATTCTTTGCTGGTAAAGCTGACCATGATATAAGGCGGTCATCCTCCTTTCATCAATGAGATTTAACTGATCAATCCTATTTCTCACCCATTCAGCTTCATTCAATTCGTTTCTGCCAATATTCTGAGTGATGGAATTTCAACTTCAACTGGCAAAACTGCTTCCACCATATACTAATGAATAAGGGGTTGCCCCTGTTGATACTCTAATGGATGTTCGATAGGCCATGAGTGCAAAGGGTAGCATCTCGTGCCAATCTTTGTAAGTGATAGCCATTTTCTCTATTATTTTCCTGATGTTCTTGTTGGCTGCTTCAACTGCCCCATTCATCTGAGGTCGATATGGGGTAGAGTTCCGATGTTTGATCCAAAGTTTTGGCACAATTCAGACATTAATTTGTTGTTCAAATTGGTACCATTGTCTGTAATGATTGTATCAGGGACTCCATATCTGGCTATGATATCTCTCTTGATGAACTTGACAACTACTCCTTTGGTAACATTAGCGTATGAGAATGCTTCAACCCATTTAGTAAAATAGTCGATCGCCACTAATATAAATCGGTGACCATTTGAGGCTTTTGGCGAAATTGGTCCTATCATGTCCATACCCCACATTGAGAAGGGCCAAGGTGAAGATAATGACTGCAATTCTTTGGAGGAGCATTCATCTTGTTGGAGTATATCTGGCACAAGTGGCAATGTCTCACGTGTTTAATACAATCTGATTCCATAGTTATCCAGAAATAACCCATCCTCATAATCTTTTTAGCTAGCATATATCCATTCATGTGAGGTCCACATATCCCTTCATGGACTTCCTCATCAACATATCTGCTTCCGCCTCATCTACGCATCTCAAAGAGTAGTATCAAATGATTTTTTGTATAATGTATTACCACTGAGCATGAAATGAACTGCTAAGCGTCTTAGTGTTCTTCGCTCCTTAGTTGAAGCATTTTCAGGGTATTTGCCATCTTGGAGGAATTCTTTGATATTAGCATACCAGGGATCTTTCCTTGGGACTTCCTCGGTATTCAAGCAAAATGCCGGTTCTTCCTCAATGCGAACCTTTAAGGGTGGATCTCAACTCCATCAGTGATTTGAATCATAGATGCTAATGTGGCTAATGCATCCGCGAACTGGTTCTGGTTTCTTGGCATATAAGTGAATGATATTTCTTTGAATTTCTGTGCCAATTCTAGTAAATATTGATGATAAGGCACCAATTTTGCATCCTTCGTCTTGTATTCTCCTCGTGTTTGAAAATGATGAGAGAGGAGTCTCCATATACTTCAAGATCATCTATTTCCATGTCAAGTGCCATCTTGAGGCCCATGATGCAAGCCTCGTATTCTGCCACATTATTAGTATAAGGGAAAGTCAATCTTGCTGAAGCGGGGTATTGTTTACCATCTGGTGATATTAAGACTGCCCCAATTCCACATCCGCATACATTAGCTGCTCCATCAAAGTACAACTTCCATTTAGGAGTAGACTGTTCTGATTCTTTATCTGAATCTGCCAGCAATATGCCTTCATCCGGGAATTGAGCTTCTCCATCAATCACACTATCTTTAACCGGGTTTTCGGCTAGTTGATCTACAAGTGCTTGACCTTTAACTGAGTTTGATTCACATAAGTGATATCAAATTCTGATAACAACATCTGCCATTTGGAAATTCTCCCAATCAACCCTGGTTTCTGAGCCAAATACTTCAACGGATCATGTTTCGTATAAAGCTCGATAGAATAATACAATGTATATTGTCTCAGTCTGTGCATGATCCACACCACGGCACAACAGGTTCTTTCCACTTCAGTATACTTCTGTTCTCCTTCAGTGAATTTCTTACTCAAATAGTAAATAGCCCGTTCTTTCCCATCTTCATCTTTCTGTCCAAGCATACCTCCCATTGATTCAGGAAGTACCGTCAAATATAGGAAAAGAGGGCGACCAGGTGTTGGTGCTACTAACACTGGTGGATTCATCAGATATTGCTTGATTTCATCAAATGCTTCTTGACAATCTTTATCCCAATCAATAGCTGCATTTTTCCTCAACAATTGAATAGAGGGCGACATTTGTCGGTTAATTGAGATATAAACCGAGCAATGTAATTCAAGCGTCCCAATATGCCCCTGACCTCTTTGATCGTCTTCGGGGGAGGTAATTCAAGTATGGCTTTAACTTTATCCGGGTCAACTTCTATTCCTTGTTGACTGACTACGAATCCCAACAACTTCCCTGAGGTCACCCCAAATGTACACTTTTCGGGATTCAACTTAAGATGGAATTTCCGTAATCTATCAAATAATTTCCTCAATATTTCCACATGATCCTCATCTTCCTTAGACTTAGCAATCATATCATACATATACTTCGACTTCTTGATGCATCATGTCATGAAACAAGGTGACCATCGCCCTTTGATATGTTGCCCCGGCGTTTTTAAGGCCGAAAGGCATGACTTTGTAGCAGAATGTTCCCCAAGTAGTAATGAAGGTTGTCTTAGTTTTATCCTCTTCTGCCATTTTAATCTGATTATATCCCGAAAAGCCATCCATGAATGAAAATAGATGGTTTCTAGCCGTATTATCCACCAAGACATCTATGTGAGGTAAGGGGAAATTATCTTTGGGCGTGGCTTGGTTTAAATCGCGAAAGTCTACACAAACTCTAACCTTTCCATTCTTTTTAAGTACCGGAACCACATTAGCCACCCATTCAGGATAATCGGATACCTCTATAAAACCGACTTCCAACAATTTCTTTACTTCTTCTTTAATCTTGAGCAAGATATCTGGTCTAAATCGTCTTAATTTTTGCTTCTTTGGTTTGATATCTGCTTTAGTTGGTAATTTATGAACCACTATAGAGGTATCCAAACCAGGCATATCTTCGTAGGACCATGCAAACACGTCTAAGTAATCAGTCAATAATCTTATCAATCTTTCTCGTTGCTCAGCGGATAAGGTGTGCCTATTTTCAAATTTTTAGGCTCATCTTCAGTTCCAATATTCACTACTTCTGTAGGTTCACTGATCTCAATTCTGCCTTGTTCATATTTTTGCCAACTTTTCTCTATCCCAGTGTGATCACTAATGTCATGTTCAACGACTAACTCATTAGGGTTAGAAATGATATCAGTATTTTCGTTATCTATCGATGCAAGATATCTCTTACTTTCACCATTATCATCAGATCTGAAAAAAACAAGGTAAAGAAAGAGAAAAAAAGAAAAATGTGAGAGAAAAGAGAAAAGAGATGAAAGAAACAAAGAATCTTTATTAATGACTATGATTCATGGAGTACATTTGAGCAATTGATAAAAGAAACAAAACATAAAACCCTTCATGAATTCAACCCTTACTCAAAGGTAACCCTAGAGTTATTAAGGGGATAGTGAACCAATTATTCAACTCCCGAACTGGACGGGAGCTGCAAGAAGGCTCCAGAACCGATGCAGTATCTGGTTTCTGGACATGAGCCGGTTGTGGGAATGTGACTTTGATATCTGGAGACTCGATAGGGGTATTATACCATTCTTCTCCTTTCTTCTTTCGGGCTTTCTTTTTCATCTCTTCTATCTCAACCGGAGTAGGGAACATCCCAGTCCAAATGTCCCTAAATGTCCCTCTTTTTGAATCATATTGGCTTCTTCAAAGATTTGTAAACCAAAGTCTTCGGATCCTTCTTCGCCAATATAGGGTATAGAGCCGTGTCTTTGAAGATAGCATGGTCTTGTTCTCCTAGCACCGTAACGATTTGTCCATTTGTTATAAACTTGACCATCTGATGCAGACTAGACGGTATTGCCCCAGCTGAGTGAATCCAAGGCCTTCCAAGCAACAAATTGAATGATCTTGGTATGTCTAGAACTTGGAACGGAATAGTAAAGTCTTGTGGGCCAATAGTAACTTCCAAGTCTATTTCTCCTGATATGCCTCTCTTGATCCATCAAAAGCTCTAACAATAGTAGAACTGGACCGGAGGTTAGATGCATCGATACCAAGTAAGTTCAAAGTAGCCAATGGACAAACATTCAAAGACGACCCATTATCGATGAGGACTCGGGCTACAATCATTCCATTACATTTGGCCATTATGAATAGGGGCTTCGTGTGTTGAGTGCCTTCTGCTCCCAACTCATCAGGTGAGAAAGAGATTTGATCCAAAGCAAATACCGAATTTACTACATGTTCCATTGTTTCAGTAGCAACACCTTCGGGAACCTTGATTTGTTGGAGTATCTTAAAGAGAGCCTCCCGGTGTTTTTCAGAAGTCATTAACAAACCCATTAAGGATATTTGAGCCGGGACTTTAGCGAGTTGATCAGCAATCTTATAATCACTTATCTTCATAATCTTGGTCAATGCTGTTTTCTCATCAGATTCCTCTCCTTTTTCTTATCTTTTCTTAGTGGGAAGAATTCCTCTGCTAATGTTTTCTCTCTTTCGGGCTCTGAAGATTTCCCAAGTTTTCCGACCATGGGCCTAGGAACTTGATTAACAGCTTGATAGTTGAACGGGGCGGCTTTATAGTCTTTCGGTGCAATGGGCACATGGAATTGATACCTCATCGATTTCACCTCATATGGGGCTTCTTTCTGCTCTCCTTGACATTGGATAACTATCTTCTTTGGATTGGACTGGATCATTCCGATAAAAGGCTCGGGTTCTTCAATCGTGATCATGTTGATCGTGGGCCCATGGTTTGGGAGAGGATTGGTGTTGACATTAGGGGTCGGGGTTTCAAAAATCTAGTTGGACCAATTTAGCATCAATGAGGTCTTGAATCTTGTTCCGAAGCCTCCAACAATAGTCAGTAGAATGACCTATTTGCCCCAAATGATAATCGCATTTTTGCTCGGGGTTATAATATCTGGGTTTGTAGTCTTCTCTAGGTGTTTCAAAGGTGATCAGATTGTCAGCTCTAAGCCGGGCTAGAACTTGGCTAAGGGGTACGGGAATTTTGGTGAACTGTCTTCTGGTCTATTGAATGGTTGGTTTTGGGATTGTGGTTGTTGTGACGGGTGAAGGGTTGATTAGTGTTTGGGGTTTGTTGGTAGGTGTAGGATTGAGTAGGTTTAGTGTATGGGGTTGAGCTGACTACACTAACAGTGGTATCCTTCCCTTTGTTATTGTTGGAGTACTTGAAATTTGTAGCCTTTTTCTCCACGTGGATCCTCCCGGTAATAATGGCACTTTCAATTCTACACCCGGCCAATACTATCTCAGAGAAATTAGCAGTAGTGTGTCCAATGAGATGAGTAAAGAAGGTTCTTCTAAAGTATTGATGAAAGTGAATGTCAAATCTTTCTCCGGGATAGGGGTAGATACCATAGATGCCATTGATCTCCATCTTTGAGCATATTCCTTAAAGGACTCATCTTTCTTCTTCCTCATATTACTTAAATCCCACATAGAAGGGGCCACTTCAATATTGAACTTATATTGATTGTAGAAAGCCCTAGCCAATTTGTCCCAAGTATTAATCTCATCAAGATCCAAATGAGCATACCATGCTAAAGCTGGACCGGTAAGGCTATCCTGAAAAGTTTGGATCATGAATTGCTCATATTGAGTGTACCGGCTCATCTTCCTCACATAGAGCCTAGTATGCAACTTTGGACAACCAGTACCATCATACTTTCAAAGTCGGGAATCTTGAACTTCTCAGGGAAAGCTCCCGCTTCGATTGTAGGAAAGCTTGTGATTCCAGTTTGATCAAATCCTTCCATTTTCTCAAAAACTTTGAGTTTCTCATTGAATTGAGAAAGAAGCCTTTTCTCCATTTCTTTGTTTTGAGCCTCAATTTCCTTCTTAAACTCAGAAGAATCGGTTTCGACAATGGCTAGTGGTTCATGATTAATTACTTGTTCCTCAATAGTTTGACTATCGTTCCTTTCTTTACCCCAGAATGTCCTGCGGTAGTATCTTGAGGGGCCTTAAGGTTTTGCGTGAGAAGATTCATTTGCTCGGCCATTCGGAATACCATTTGTTCCAAAGTAGTAGCCTTTGCTCGGACATCGCATTGGAATTACCAGAATTATTGTCGTTGTTGCTAGCCATTCTGGATTTAGACCTAGTGATGATCGGACTTCGAACCGGGTCTGACCGTTTAGGAGCTATCTTTTAGAAACTGATGTTCAAAAACAAAATTTCCATAGTTTAGTGAAGAAAATGTATATATTAATATTTATTATATGATTCTCAACAAAATGAGCAAACGGTTAGCGGTTAATATATACACAAAAACAAATAAACGGTAGCAAAGAATATACAAGAACATGTAGAGACAAGAATATATATATGGAAAAGAAAAACGCATGCGCATGTAAATTGAGATGATGATGAAACTTTGTAGCAAAAAACCATTTTATTTCATTAAAGCTGAATTTACTCAAGGAGTCAAATACATGACCTAAACATGACAAAACCGAAAAGCTAAACAAAGAAAATCATCCTAAACCAAACGCCTAATCTTGCTAGGACACTCTGAATGGTCCTTCAGCTCCTCATAGTCCTCTTCGCCAAGTGCTTGAACCTTGCCTTGAGAACTTGAACTTCCTTTCCATCTCTCGATCCTTCTTCTTCATCTCGGAGCTTGAAATTCCAACTCGTTCACTTTTGCCCTTTGGCTGAGGATGTATTCTTTAGTGGCTCGGTATTTCTTTCTCAGTATTAATGGGGTCTATCATGTAGATCGTCTTGATTTCTCTTGTCTCCCATTTGGCTTGTATCGATCCTAGCCTTCTCTCTTTTGTGCCAAAGGAACACTCGGGTCATCATACTCCATAGTAAACTCCTTTAATGATGGCTTGCTAGTTATATCTTGAAGTGCTCCATATTGTCTTATCACACAGCCGGATAATATCCCGTGGACCCGGTCAAACCAATCAAGGAATTGCCGCATATTCCCTACATTCGGTTATTGCCGTAGGAGAATGGAACCATTTAGCAACCCAAAGGAAATTGTGAGCTTCTAGATCTTGGAGTAAGTGCACCCATTCATCGGTCCTTGGAAGATCTTGAATGCGAACTCTTTCACTAAAGCTTAAAATAAGATCATAACTATCTCTAATGTGGCAAGCTGGACTCAAATTGCTCCCATAATCTCTAGTGTGGCTTGCAAACCATATTATCAAGAGTGCCATACTAGACTTGAACTTCCCATGGCCTCTTTTCTTCAAATGGTTGAGAGATCTATTTTGTTCAGCGAGCAAGGCCGGGATATAAGACTTTCCTGCTAAAATGGTCCACTAATTCTAATACCGATAGTGGATGAAAAGATCCCCATTCGGGAAGAGGATAGTACCGAATACGGCGGCTATAAAGGCGTTGATGCGATTTTGCTCCCATGCTACTACCCTCCACAGAAGATAGGCTTATTGTCCTTGTAACTATTTGGAGATCCAAACCACTTGAATAAATCGAAAGCCGAATGGAGAACAAATTGCAATTCTTGAGGGCTTTAGACACATCGGTCTTCTTAATTCCTAAAAAGGAGTTGAACAAGTTGATCGGCCCTTTACTAAGTTGAGGAGCATATATTCCCGCATGAGTTGTGGAGCTTGAAGAAGCCTCGTGTATTCCTCAATAGTGGGACTCAAAGTGTGCTCACCAAGGCAAAAGGCGGCTTCATCAACATTCCATAAGTAAACCAAGGCCCTAAAAAGATGAATGGGGACCTGGACCTTTGGTAGAGAAAGAATAGGTCCCAAACGGTCTTCAATAAATCTTCTTTGTTCTGGCTTGAAAGTTTGTAACCACTTGCTCAAAATGGGCATCGGACTAGTAGGCTCATGAACATGGATCTCGGGAGTAAGACGGGCCCACATACTATCTGCCATTTCTTTATTCTACCTATTACAAAGAGATGTGTTACAACACGGTATATACATTTACATGGTACACTAAACTGAATACAAAGACAAAACGGGTTACAAGGATTTTACAAGACACATTTACATAACGGATTACAAGGAAAAGTTAACTCCTATAAATTCAGCTTTTGTTTTGTAAAGCAATTTTGAAAAACATTTCGATTAGCCACAAAGCTTGATCATCATCTCCTTCATGTAGTGGATGCAAGAAGGGTGGGTTCTAAAGATCCCCCAATTAATGGGCTATGGGCCACATTAACTGGAGTGGGAGGCTAATTCGTGTCTCGAATGGTGGGTAACCACAACACCCGAGACCTACTGATGCCTCCCGTCCTAAGTTTACCTAAGGTGGCCCGGGTTTGACCACATCTAACACACATTTTTTTTTAAAACTAAATATCCCCTCCAATAACCCTATATAGATAAAATCTGCACATAAGCACACGGTTAGCACAAATATCAACAAATATACAAGATATCAAAAAAGAAAGCAATTTATATATGAAAAGCATAAAGTGGCTAGCCCTCTAAAAAGGTCCCCAGTGGAGTCGCCAAGCTGTTGAGCCTGGTTTTTTGATTTCCTTTAATCCGATTCATACTAAACCCTAACCCATTCAATACGAATCCTCGACTAAGAATTAAAGGAAATTTTGAATTTTTAAAACATTTTGGAGTCGCCACTCGACTAAAGTCGAGAAAAAAATAAACAAAAACCAATGGGTAGGTTGATTTTGGTTTTGCTACTGATCTGCGAAAAAATCGTTTTTTGAAAACGAGAACCAGAAATTAAGTTGAGTTCGGGGGCTAACCTATTAAAACCTAAACGGTTACCACTTTAACTTTCCATATTTAAATTGCTTTCTTTTAAACCCTAATTTCAAAATCTAAACTATTTATCAAATCTAATTAACTAAACATATGTCTAATATGCACAAAAATACTAATCAAATTCCATCGATAATCATATATAATCTAAAAACTCGAAATATTCAAATTAATCAAATCTTATCAAATTCTATCAATATTCATATATTCTAAACTAAACTAAAAATCAAACAAATTCACAAAAATAATTTTTTACATATTTTAAGTCGCCCATTTAGGTGCCTACGTACCCGCTAATCGGGATCAGACCACACGTAGTTCTTTTAGAAAAATTTAGTTTGTTGGTTAATTTTAAAATTTTTCGAAATCTTTTCGCTTTAAGTTCATTAAGTTTGTTAATTTTATGAAAAATATATATATATATTTATATACATGAACCCTAAATCTATCAAGTTAGGTTTTAGCAATTTTATGGAAAATCGGATTTTTCTAGGTGACAAAAATTTTGAACAAGAAATCATAACCACATATCATGCATATCAATTGATCATACATATCATCAAGAAAAAATATTATAAGGAATATCAATATTTAACAAGCTAATTTCAACAAAGCAATATCATTGATTTATATATTACATTATGAAGGGGATTTCAATGTGGTTTCATATATGGTGAAATCATAAAATTCAATATTATTACAATCAAGGTCATCACTACATCATGGCATAAAAGGAATATTAATGACTATCATCATACATGATTACACAATTTCAAATGTTATAAACCTAAAACTAAAAAAATTTATATATTCCTTATGATTAGGGCATGATTATAGGTATATTATCAATAACAAGATCTTAATGTAATTCTATGAACACATACTAACATGATATATATAAAAAAATTCAATTTTATCACAAGAAAACAAAATCATTACTATATTAATGCAAAAAGGACTATCAAGTTATGTTTTAACAATTTTATAAAATTATTTTCTAAATAAAAAAGATTTTGAATAATGGATTAAAATTATATATCATGGCAATTGTCAAGCACATTAATTAAATCAATATATCATCATATATAAAATTAATAAAAGATATCAATGTTAACAAGATGAATTCATATTCAATAACGTAGGTAAACTTCATACATGATATCAACATTATATCAAAGTTTCTAATTACATTGCATATTGATAACGAAATCGAGTTCTTTTAATCATTTCAAAATCATGGTATAACAAACTTTAGCCAAATCAAGATTTTCATATCAAAGATTTCAATTGAGCATGTCACAATAAAGATTAATGATTTTTTTTTTTTAAATTCTAGAACCACATCATTAAAGCAATATAGCAATATGTATACATTATGCGAACTATGAAATCAAAATTTATATATACACTGTGGCGAATTAAATTACAAAATTATGACATAAGAATATTCGTATAGTCTAAATCCGAATTTAAGGGAAATTCTCGAGGCTAAATTTAACAATTTCAAAGCAAATCCAAGATTTTATTAAAGAAAAAAGAAAACAGTTAATCACTTTATTCATTAAATATTTGATCTTTTTAGATTTTAAAGACAAATAACTTGCTTTTTTTTTTTTTTTAGTTCAAGGCAATCAAGTTAATACGCGTACATGTAATATTATATTAATGTACCAGATTTTTTTATCCCTATTATCATAGTCGGCCTTTTTTGTTATTATAATAATATCATATCATTACATTGTTATTATTATAAAAATAAGAAAACAAAAGGGAGGAGAACGTACCAGGGAATTCTGCAGATTGGGAGACGTCGACAACGGCAACAAGACAATCGAGTTGGACCAAAGGCACGAAGTTGGACGGGGTTTGACCCGACACGTTGCGTTATCGGGTCTTTAATTGGTGCCGCGGCCTTCTCGTAATCAATATCAGGAAAATTTTTTTTATCACGGATCTTTCTTCCACTAAAAAAAACCTCTCTCCCTTGCAGAAGGGCTTTATTTCTTATTGTTTATAGCGTGAACAAGCAAGGATTTTGAGCTTACAGACAAGACCCCCCCCCCCCTTTTCTTATTTTTTTTTCCTCTATTTATAGATCTAAATTTGGCGCTTTTTTATTTTAATTCGAAAAAATGAATTACAACTATTAATTAGTTGTCATTAACGTATAAAAACGGTCAATTATCACAAATAGCTGTCATTACCGTTATGATTTTGAACGTTAAACAACTGTCATTAACAAAAATCTCAGATTTTGTATTTTTTGGAAACTAAAAACGAGTTTTTTTTAATTTTCGAATTCAAATTTCAAATCCTTTTTCTTGATGAAAACAACTAAATTTTATACCAATATAAACTACTCCGCGCCTATTTTTAAGAAACGTGCTTGGTTTGTAAAAAACGGGTCGAAAACCGAGCCAAAAAAGCTCTCAAACATGGCCCATCGGGCGGCCAAAGCTAGAAGACGATGAACAGTGTTTCTTTTTTTTTTACGAATTTTGAAATTACATTTATCCATATTATATCTATTATATTTATTTCTATTAAATTGATTTATTATGATTATTATTTTTTAATTTTCATTCCTAGCTTTAACATTTATAATTTGCAAAATTCAATTATTTTAATTATGTATATACTAAACTAAGTATTTATTTTGACAAAAAGAATGTCAAAATGAGGTGTCTACAGCTGTCAAAAGATTTTCCCAGATCAGCACTACCTTGTACACGGGCATGTACGAGCTTGTGTTGATCAAAATAAGCTCTCGGGTCACTTTTTTAACCTCGGCCCTACCTTGTACATGGGTGTGTAGGTGATTGTGTAGGTCATAAAACCTTGAAAAATTGCTCTCGGGTTACTTTTTAGTGCCCTATACAGCCCCGAGCACGGCCATGTACTAGGTAGTGTACTTTCTCCTATTTCGTAGCTTGATCATATTTTAGCCATAACTTTTTCATCCAACCTCCGATTGAGATGATTCAAGTTACGTTGGAAAGCTCAAAAAGAGGTATACAATTTTTATGTTTTGAGTTTTCACAAATTTCAAATCATAAATGCTTAAATTTCACTTCTTTCTAGCTCATATATTTCCAAACAAAGTTTAAAAACTCATTTTTGCATGTTAAGTGTGTGTTTGCTTAGGAAATGGATCTTTTTGGACTAAAATGAGTTAGATTAATGATATTTGATGTGTAATGATGATTTTGTGAGCTTGTATGATCTTGATAAATGTATAAATAATATGTTATGACCTTGTGTTATTTTTATTTGAAATTCCATGGGTGCTAGACTTAGATTTAGTTATGTTTTATGCATAAAACTAAGTAGAAATGTTAATTGAGTTGATTTTCCTTGTGACAGTGATAGACACTCCTTTGAGTTCTTCCATTGATCCTCTTTTGAGTGCTACTATTGATTCTCTTCATAGCACAGGTACGCAGTGACTTGGTTGAATGTTTGTTAGGATAGGCATAATTTGAATTGATTTAAATTCAAGATGGCTTAAGTTTTGCGTGAATTGATTGTGTTTTTTGCCTTTAAATCTGGTTCAGGGAGTGCCAAACATGTCATGATGCAATGACATGTTAGAATAGGCGCTTAGGCCACTTGTTATAATGCAATGACTTCATACTATGATGACTTTTTTTTCAAATGACTCAACGGATAATTGATAGGGAATGCAGTAACGGTGTAACATTTACTCATCTTAAGAGAAAAGAATATAATTTAATTAAATGTTTATGGGAGCATGTGAATTATTTTATATTATGGATCAAGTTAAGTAAAGTTGAGTACGACTATGAACCCTAAACGAGATTACTTTTTCTTTGTAAAGCTATCTAGGAGATATAGGTATTCGAGCTACCTATATCAACCCCCTAAGTGTCGAGAGCGTTACTCAAGACCCTAGATTTCCCTAGATTGTCTCAGAGTTTGAGTACTCCAATGTTGACTTGTTTAATATTAAAGAAAGATAAAATGAGATATTAAGTTGTTGCATTGCATAAATTTAAGTTTGCCTGCCATTTCGTCTTTGGTTTTTTTGCTACGTACTGGGCCTTTGGCTCGCTGTTGCTTCTTTTCAGGTGATGATGATGACTGTTATGATGATTTGGAATATGGGACAGATTGGGAGAAATTCTTGGATGAATGGGACGAGTAGGATTCCGAGTGGCAAGTGGTTTAAGAAGAAGTTTTTGTAGAAAGATGTTTGGAAACTTAAATGTATTTTGTATAGAAGGCTTGTTAGTAAAGCCTTGTGTTGTATAAATAGATTCTAAAGTTTGTTTTCTTATTAGGGTTAAACAAGATGAAATCCTTTTTGTCGTGTCATAAGATTGACACAAGCTTTTGTAATCTTTTGTTTTAATGTAAATATGTATAGATTGCTTATGTGCGCAATCTTTGTCTTAAAAGTTTTTTTTTTAAATGAAGGTATAGTGGTGTTAAACAAACAATCAACATAAACAAGTAGTTTTAGGACAACATTACATATAATATGAAAATATTATATGTGACTGGGGACTTGATTTATTTAATTTTAGGATTAAATAGGTCGAGTCTTTACATATAACCTCTAATTCTTTATAATCATACTAATAGATGATGTACTTGCAACGCATGTGCTAGGAACAATTTTAATTTTTACAATCAAATTGTGAAACTTTAAGTTTCAATAATTAATATTTGACACACTTCGAAAATTTTCAATCATATGAAATTATTTCATTTTGGCAAATAGGTTGTAAAATTCTTCATAATTATATATTTAAATCTTAAATTCTTTATAGTTATTCAAACATCGATATAAATTTATTTTTTTTATAATTTATATACATGATATATTACATGAGAACCATATTAATTTAAACTAATTAAAGGCATAATGTCGAAATATGAGAAAGGTTTTAGTCCTTTTTATTCCGCTAGAAAGGTTTCAGTATTTTAATTGAAATAATTAAGGTATGTAATATGAATGTAATTAAAACTTATTATGAATAGCAAATGCAACGCCACCACAAACAATCCAAAACTTTCCAAATTTTAAATTCTCGATGAAAATTGATACTAATGAAAATTGAAATCTATTATTAAAAGAACACATAATTTAGTAATTTAATTAATATAAAATCTATAACAAAGTTAATGAAATCGGAACACATTATTAATTATAAATTTGACATCATAAATTAGTAATTTAAATTTTGATCTATGGACAGGGTAGACATTTATCAAAATTGAAAGTTGTCATGACATGTAACAAAAAAGAAAAAAGTCATATTGATGAGAAAATAATAGAAAAATAAACGATAAAATATGTACATGGAAAGAGAAAAACACTATGTATTGTTTGGTATAAAGAATCATTTAGAAAAGGGAAATTGGTCCTATCATTAATTTTAATGAAACCAGTTTTATCATTATCCAACGATTCATACCATAGTCAATCATGATTGAATCATTAAAATGATTAATATTTTAATTACTATATATATTTTAATGGTTAGATAGTTCGTTGGGGACCATAGAAGCTCCCCTTAAAAATGGGAGGGATCGGAATGAACAATGGAAGAGGAAATTCATTTTTTTTTTTGTTGAGATACATTAAAGGAATGTAAATATAATGGTATTTATAAACAATTCCTTAATAATTAATGTATAGATAATAAAACTATGTGAAAGAATAAAAATGTAATGAATGTAAATAATATTAACAAAAGTAAAAATGAATTCACTATTTCATGTTCTAGAACGTGGAATTAAAAGCATCTAAAGTCTAAATAACCAATTTGAGTTTTAAAAAATTCTTCCAAAAATGAGAAATGGAATGAAAGAGTGGATCATAATCCATTCCAAATCCATTCTTGCACACAAACATGATAGTAAAGTATTATTATTGTCTTTAAATTATAGATGAACATTATCCTTTTTAAATGTCCACAATAATAAAATGGTAGTTATAATCTTTAATGCTTAAATAATATAGTAATATAGATGACCAAAAAAATAATATAATAATAATTACAAATTTAAAATACATACATGTGTCGAAAAGGAAGGGAGAAAATAAAGATAAAAAGAAAATAAACTTGAACGTAATACATGTTTACAAATGGTGTAAAAAAAATTATCAAAATACAAACTATAGAAGAGTAACTACCATATTATCAGTGCAAAATCGTAGATCATAAATGCAATTTTCAAAATATGCAAAAACTAAATTCTATGAGGTAAGTTTCACTCACGATTTCTATATTTATTTGATTGTAATAAAAATATATCTGAAGAAAATTTCTTACAATCAAAATATCTAAACTTTTTAAAAATTTCACTGAAAATATGTTTGGATGAAAATCATCTATTTCTTTATTTGCTTGCTGATGTGATAGGTAAAATGATTTAAAATAGTATTTTTTTAGCACGTGGCAATTTTTTCATTTTTTATACTTTTTTCATTTTCCTTCTCTCCCTCTCTGCAGATATCTTCTTCTCCTCTCCTTCTCCTTCTCCTCCTCCTCTCTCCTCCCTTCCAAAGTTGCTAGTGAGCATCCCGGGAATGGAGCCCCATCGGCGTTCCCCATGCCTTTCTCATTAAATGAACCGTTAAAGTGGAAAAAAAAAAAAAAAATACAACTCTGACTTACTTGGAAGGCTAGAACCAGTGGGACACTCGGACAACAATGAAGAGCAGACATGACATGGATGCGCAAGTTGAATGTCCAGTTACTTCTTAATAATGGGCGCTTTTGATCCTCCTGACTCTCCTCCTCTTCCTTTTCTTCTTTATCTTCAACCTCTCTTCCTTTTTTCTACCACACCCATGCCTCTCTCTCTAACCACCCCAACTAAACTCAGATTTGAATTTATCATCAAACTCAAACAAACCCCAATCCAAACTTACTACATCAACAACTTTTAAACCATCTCTACCGAAATTACAAAAATGCATCAATGCATCAGGCATCAGCTGGGAAAAACAAAACCCATTCACTCATATAAACCCCACATCGCCCAACCTAGGTTAAGGCCTCACACTTGTAAGCGCAAATTGAACCACCCCTAACATCCTTCAAGGCTCCAACTGCACACCACATTTCACTTGCAAATCGAATCTACCACAAATCACAGTCACGACCTCCACCATACTAGAACCTATATACCACTGCACATTTTGAACCACCTCACACATTCAAAAACAACACGAACACATAACCACCATTGCCTATTGAAACCGATATCCAAACACACAAATGCCATTGCTATGCATGCAGCCACCCATGTCGAACTAACACCACCGCCACCACACCCTGCTCTAAACACAACCCGGAAACACTGCTAATAACCAAACACTCTAGATAAATATAATATGAACACATCCTTATTATGTACATATGACAGTTTTACAAATTAGGTCTTGAGCAATTGGGGCATGAAATTCAAGATAGGTTTATCCTTAGTGAATCTACACGACTGGTGGAGGGAGACCCATTTTGAATTCATTGCACACGCTAGTAGGGCTCCATTCCTGGGATGTTCACCATCAAATCTAGAAGGGAGGATGAGGAGAGAGGGGAAGAAGAAGATATATGGAGAGAGAGAGGGAAATAAAAAAATTGCCATGTGGTAAAAAATAATATTTTAATTAATTCTATCTGCCATGTAGTGAGCAAATCAAAAAATGGACGGTTTCGTTCAAATGTATTTCAAGTGAAATTTTATAATAGTTTAAATATTTTATCTATAAATTTTTTTTAAGGTATATTTCTTTACAATCTAAAAAATGCGATAGGATGAGTGAAACTGATCCTAAATTTATAAATACTTTTGGAGAAAAATGAAAAAATATAAATCATATTTATTAGGTGTGATTTCCCTTATCAAATCAATAATCATTTGTAATAAATGCTATTTTAAATTTTACACAAAAAATCTATGTAATTATTTTATGCACTTAGTATTTATATAAAGAAATTTGTAATGAATGTTAATCACCAATATATGTCATGTAAACTTTGTTTTGAAAAGCATATCCAGTATTTGTTGTCATGTGCATCTTGAGAAAAAACTCGAAAATGACTTCTATGATGGAAAATGACGAAGCCATGAAATATATAAGATCAGACAGCGATACTGGTCGATCTAATCTTTATACGAACAAAGCAAACTCATGGGAACCTAAATTAAAAAAAAAAAAAAAAACTCAATAATTAATCACCTAGTAGACCCGAATCCTATAGTATGCATTATTTGGGCATCAAAGTTGGTTCATCAAATGCATTGGATTGTAGTTTGTTCTATCCAACTTATTGTCACATTATTGTCTTAATAATATGCAATGTGTTATTAATTTGATTTTAACTATTTCATATTTATTTTTATAAGTGATAATAACACATGTTATGTTGTTATACTCCCAATAATATAATAGCAAATCCAGAATATCAAATATTTATTGGAGTGATAAATATCGGATAATTAGTAGACACGATTCAATCTATCCATACAACCGAACCAACAACCAATACTCATCAGTAGCAATGCCACCTAGTGGGCTTATTTACATAGTCGCATTCAGAGATTCCCTCACTACCATAAAATGTATCTCTACATTGTCCATCAGAGTAGCAGTTAAATTTTCCGGATGAATGAGGACCAATGCTGAACTTTGGAAAATAATACATTAGTCCCGATTTCCGACCTTTATATAGCCATTCTGGTGAAACATGAGCAATAGTAGCCACCTTCAAATTAAATTTGATGGCATTTCCACAATTTATATCTCGAGCAAGAGAATAAGCCACCATGTCGTCAAGATTTCTTATGGATACATTGACCATCGTGGTGATGTTGAACCAAAGCTGACCCTTGCCCTGTTGATGGTTAACGAAAGTGGTTGTTCCATTGGAGAGAAAAGTGTCCCCATAGTATATTGCAACATCAACATAGTCATAGTACGAGATTTTTACTTTATGGAGATTGTAATAACCGAATGAGACATTCCATGAACCCGAAAGATTGGCCGATAAAGGTATCGATGGTGGGTTTGCATAGTTCAGTTTTGGTGGGGAGACAGCATCTAATGGTTGTATGTAAATACAAGGTTTAGTGTTTGCAAGTAAAGGGTCTAGGAGAATATAAATTGAAGCCCATGTACGAACACATAAAGGACTTAATTTAAGGATCAAAACACATCTTTTTAGCGACTCCCGAGTAGCTGAAAAGAAAAGTAAAGGAATTCATCAAAACTGTGATCTTCATATGATGGATACATTAAAAATATATAAGTATTATTATCGGTGATTTAGAACTCACTTTCTGATTTTGGTGTCGCTTTATATTCCATTGACTCCTCTAACATTCTGGTATGGCAAAGGAACATGAAAGAAAGTAGAGGCTCTGTATCGAGACTGTTGATTTTATAATCCTCGTAGCATATGTTTTTAGATATGAACACTCGGTCAATTTTGTATAGCCTAGGATCTCGGCATCTTAATCAATATCATACGGTTATACCTGAATTTAGATAACAATCCACAATATTCTTTGTTTAATCAAACTGATCAGATCAATTAAAATAAACTTAATTATTTGGTATATAAATTTCAATTTTGTACTTCTATATATATATATATATATGTATGGACACAGTTTAGTGCCGAATTGGGAATTAGACTGGAAGTGCCACTATCGGTCTGGTTCAGAACCAGTGGGGATGTTTACATGAAGCCAATACCCCATCATTTGCTAGAAGATAGATAATTGGTCTTTCATACCAAATAGTAAAATTGGTTACTAAATCCAACTAGGCATACAATTTCAATAAATCCTTAAATCATTTACAGCATGTTTGGTTCACTGGAATAAAAATTGGTATTCCACTTTTATTATCACAGAATATCTATTTCTTCATTTGGTTTGCAAAAAATTATATCAAAAGAATGTTTATTTCATGTAATATGAAATATATAAGAAATCCTTATTTCTTCCATTTGCTGGAGGAATGTCTATTCCTGGCCAAAAAGTAAAATTTGTTAAAAAATACCCTTAATGTTAAAATAAGGGTTAGCAATTTCTTTTCAACCTCATTCCATTCTAGTGAACTAAACGTGCCATTAATTTATGTTTTAAATCTATCTTACCTATAACTTATTTCTTACTTTTCCTAAACTTGCAAAAGAACTATATGGGTATGGGTAAACCACTAATTAGTGAATTAATCTCTTTTTAACAACAAGCCAAGAAGTTCATATAAGTTTCAATAAACAAACCTATACAATGCTACACTCAGACATATGAATTACAACCATCAACATGCCTAGTTTTCTAGAATCTAGGTATGGAATAGATTTATGCTCTTTGATATTAGTATTTCAGAAATAGTTTTGTGTGACTAGTATTAGTGAACCAAGGTTTGGGGTTTCAATAGAGAAAAAGAGTATCCCTCATAGTCAAAATCATTTTTATTCTTTAACCTTTTTTTTTTTTTTTACCAAATGATCCTTATATCATAGTTCCACTAACAATGTCACACTAAGTGATAACTATATTCTTATCCCCACTCGAATGGACAATGCTCCCTGATGGACCACTTAGTTTCCACTAAGCAAGGCAATGACTACACAGAGAAGTATAGATTTGAAAAAGCTTTACACAAAAATTGATAAAATTTACTCCTTATGGACTTGAAAGAGCTAATCACATAGAAGTGGGACCTATAATAATGTAGGGGGTGCAAATGTGTATTGCATGGCAAATTTGTTATCATAGCTAGATAATTATTAGAACAATTACATAGTGATCATTCATAATTTTATAGACATTCCATATATCTATTCTACAGTGCAACAACTAAATAACAAAGTAGTAATTAACATTTTGCATTTAATATTTTGGCACACAACAAACAAATCACAAGACATATGACACACATATTTAAATATAGATTAAAATGAAGTGCAACTATGTTACACACTCAAAATACTGTGGACGATCATAGGAAATAAGGATACTCATTGTTCTTGGCAACTAGTTTAACCACCAAATAATAGGATAAGTCTTATTGCTATTTAATTTCTATAAAAATAGTGGATGATGGTAATTAACTGTATCATGGCATGGTATAATTTAGAATTAATTTAATTGTTTTCTAGGTTAAATGATATCATATTATATTATATTATATATGTTTTATTTTTGTTCCAACAATTTGGAAGTCTAGTCTACAATGATTGACTCTAAATGATGGCATAATTACTACTCCTAGAAAGGTGCGTTAAAAGCAACATAATATCCCTATGATCTATGGTCTAGCATATTATAATTATATTAAACCCATATAAATAATGAATCAATATGGCTTTCATAAGAAATTTTACTACTAAATATGCTACTTTCCTTCATGTTATGAAAATATTACATTGATTATAAATTCAATACCCTATTTAAATAATTTAAATATATTAGCTCTACAAGAAACAATATTTTTGGTCTTTCTCTTAAACAAAATTTGCTATAGTACAATTTACTTGTCTTATGTGTGTATGTATACATTCATTTGAATTGGACACATGTATATATGTATACATATTTATGTATACAATTATCTATTCTATAATGAATAGAAAAGATCAATAAGTTTTACAAAATCACCGATATGATAATAATTAAGATTTTATAACATGTTCATACCATTGTTGTAGTAATATAATTAAGTGATCAATTTGATACTTACAAAATTTTGAAATTAATCAATTTAGTACCTAAAAGAACTTGACAGAAGAATTGTTGCTATACATGAAAAATTCTTTGGGGCATTAAATTAATCAAGTTCAAAATTTAGATATTGAATTGATCAATTTTAAAGTTCAGATATCTAATTACATATTTGTCAAATTTTACGTACCATTCGTGATATTAACATTTTATTTTATTAGCATAATTTATCTACATTGATTGTCTTGTCTTCTTATCATAAACTTGAGCAACTTTATAAAAAGATACATTAAAAATTATTGTGAATATGTGTTATTCTACCTAGGAATTCATATTAATTAACTTTATAACATAAATATATGATAGTGTCTCTATCCTTTCCTTTTATCGTATTTGCTAACCTCTAATTTAAGTATTGATTATATCTTAATCAAGTTAATAAAAATTAGCTTTACATAATAACATCTTCATTAGTTTAAAGTCAATTTCATTAGCCTCAATAAAATATTTAACTATGTGGGCACTATTCATATTCAAATACAATCTAATCGTTAAAATAAATATAGTAAATGGAATATTAACTATTTTAGCGATTCAATCATGATTGGATATAGTGTGAGCCGTTGGATAGCGTGGGACCGATCCAGTCAAATTAATGGCGGGACCATAGAATTTTCCCAAATACAAATAACTTATATAAGCCCATTTATCATGGAACAACTAACACAAGAAATTATTAACTACGATATCAAATTAATATCAATTTACCAATATATTTATTATCAGTGCAAGAGGTACCTCTAATAATTTGTTGTTACATCATTTATTATTTGAAATCAATTCAGTACCTAAAAGAACTTGATGGAGATATTGTTGGTATGAATTAAAAGTTTTTTCAGATACTAAATTGATAAATTTCAAAGTTCATATAATAAACTGATCAATTTTAAAATTCAGATATTTAATTATATATTCTATCAATGTTTAAATACCATTGTTGATGTTTCCTAGTATATGTGTGTGTGTCTATATATATCCTGGATAACACGCAATTAAAAAGGGAAAGCGTTTTTTGGCCGCACACATATATGTAAAAATACGCGCGTAAATCTTACCAAACAAAATGCCAGTTATATCAATCACCAAATTTTATTTCCGTTTCTAACATCTAATGTAGCTTCTACTCTATGATTTACTAACACTTCCATAATCTATTTAAAGTCAAATATCAATATAACGCATCATTTTCCTATACTTCATATGGTAACGGATCAATTACGTACAAGTCGATTGCCTCAAAATTTTCTTCGTACACTCAATAGAGATGACGTACAATTATTGATCAAGAATTCCGAACAATCACGACCCAATATTTCATTGTTAATTTTCTCATATTGAGTCTTGTCACTTTAGCACCATTTATTATCTTAATAGCCCTAAACTTTTACAAGTCTCTTATTCTTTTCCGCAACATCACCAAGAGAGGAAGCAGTCATACAGACCTATATCTTACTAAATTAAACATTATTTGCATATTAATATTCATCTAGCATTATATTATATAATCCTATTTTCTCCCGCGTTTTGACATGGTTCAAGGGAGCAATTCTTTCTTCTTTAAGTTTGTTAAAACGTAATTATAATATCTACTTTATTTTAGTTCTATAATAAAGAAAAGGGGGTTACTTTAAAGTTGACCAGTATCTTAAGTGATATTCCCTTAAGCAAAAACCCTATAACAAGACCCAAAACAGGGGTTTAGTTCTCAATGTTAATACCACCCCTTAATTGAACTAAATTTGAGTGATTGGGTTGTGAATTACCTAAGCTGTATCTAGTTGCTATAACTTCCTAAATTTAGAATTATTTATAATCTGTCACTTATTCATATATAATATGGACACACAAAGATTTAAAATATGCCAAAACTATAATAAATATAGTAAATACACTAAAATCACCCTTGCATTAATGACTCAAAGATTTTATAAGCTTACCTAATTGTAATCATAAATAGCTACATACATATCCACTTATAATCTTTAAGGGTTTAACTGACATCCACCATACTAATGCTACAAGGATTATAAGTTATCACTAAAGGATACTATATAATGAACACTAAGCACCTACTATTTGTGAGGCTAATTGCTCTATTTTCATTAAATTCCACATGACATATACTCATTATCTGGAGGGTTTTCAACGCTAGCAATATTCCTAGTCCACTAATCATAAGCACCTAGTGATACAATAGTCTATGGGTTCGTCACATGTGTTTTGAAAAATAAATAAATAAATAAGGGAGCTAGAACCCATTATGGTATACCACAAATATACACACATGATTCACTTCACATACAGACCTAATATTAATGCAACAACGAACGTCTTATTATCTTTAATTTCGGTTGGGCAAAAAACATAGGGATAACTTAGTATCCTACCACACGTAAATATATTATTTATGTATATGTAATGTTCGGTATTCTTTAACATCCATGAGCTTATAATTGAATATGGATACTCCCTAATATTCTTAAAATTAAAACACTTAGATCTATCTAGATCATTTCCATGCACAACTCCACTTAGATTATTGTCACACATGTGATGGAGATCCCCGAGCATTGTCATGGAAGATTAATGCCTTTCAAAAAGAGCAGGAGCTTCAAGAAACATAAGATTGATGAAGATCAGAAGATGTCAGAATTTGGAAGATCAAAACTGGAGCAAAGCTGCTAGCCTTAATTAGAGAACAGTTGGCCTTGATGTTAGAAGCTATACGCTGGCCTTACACTGCTAGCTTACCTATCCTATGCCATCGGCTAACACAGTTTAAGCCCCTGGCTTATAGTCGGCCTTGAAGATGACCAAAATCAAAATTTTAAAGGCCATCTTAAAGGCTGCCAACTTACTTCATTTAGGCTACCAGCTAGGTTATTTTGGCCAACATTTGTTATTCTTATTCTATCTTTTAGGTTTTCTTGTTTTAGTTTATATAAACCTATTTGGTTATAAACATTAGAGAACTTTTGATGAGTGATATTTGAGAGAGTTTTCTCTTTGAATTCTTGTTTGAATTCATATTGAACTTATTAGGGTTTCCCATGGTGTTCACTCGACTTATTCACCGGCTTCCCATCACCGATTGTGGCGTCTCACATTTTACCAAGGTTCTTACTTCTATATAAGCAACAAGTCATGGTTTCCATCGGTTTTTAGGATGATCCAGGGTTATTTCCAATTTGAATTACATGTTTCATCATAGGTTGGCAGGGTTCGCATCATTTGGTATCAGAGCAGCAGATTCTAAGAATCTATATCCAATTTGATTAGGGGTAACTCGAGTTGTTCATATGTTATTCGATTGTTTGTTAGTTTTCTTTATTTTTCTAATTAGGATTTGATTTCTTAGTGTTCTGTTAAAAAAAAAAAGAAAGAAAATCGTATAAAAATTCATAGGGATTAAGGTTTGTTTGAACTGCTGTGGAAGGATTTGATTTTTATGTCAATGGTTTCCAAAAGAATCAAAAGTGAGAGTTTGAGTGGTAAAAGGCAAGAGTGTTGAATCCATCTTTGTGAAAAAAGTCGAATTTGAGTGAAATACGAGTGATTTCACATTTTTTGAGTGTAAACATGCGAAGAAGCATGTATGTGTTAACTATTTATTTTAGTTTTATTCTCTTCTATAGGTTAAAATTATGGAAAAGGGTGAAGAAAATACAGAAATGGATATGAAATTGTTCATGAAGGCTATACAAGATCAATTCAAGAATCTACATGTGAGATTGGATGATTAGGAGTCTTCCAGTACATTTAGATCCTATTGAAGAAAGTTCCCTATTGAAGAGGAAGAAGAGAATTTTGGTTCTAACACAGGTAGTTTCATTGGATGAAGAGGAAAGTCCTAAAGGCGTGACAATGATGTAGGTAATATCAAGATAAAGATACCTCCTTTTCAAGGAAACAATTATCTAGAGCTGTATTTAGAATGGGAAAGGAAACTAGAGCATGTATTTGATTGGCACAACTATTCTGAGAAGAAGAAGGTTAAATGAGCATCAGTTGAATTCACAGACTATGCTAGCATCTAGTGGGATTAGTTGGTGCTTAACAGGCATAGATATGGTAAAAGACCTATCCAATCATGGGAGGACATAAAGGTTGTGATGCAAGAAAGGTATATTCCCAGTCGCTATTATAGGGATCTGTGTAGAAAGTTCTAGGGTTTGACACAAGGATCCATAAGTGTAGAGGATTACTACAAAGAGATGGAAATAGCCATGATTCGAGCTAAGGTAGAGGAAGATTAAGAGGCTATAATGGCCAGATTCATTGGAGGATCGAATAAGGAAATTGCTGATATAGTTGATTTGTAACATTATGTAGAGATGGAGGAGTTGCTGCATAAAGCTATTAAAGTAGAAGAGCAATTGAAGTCCAGAGGCAATTTAAGGTATGGTTCATCTTCTAGTTCCTCGTGGAAATCAGATTGGAAGAATCTCAAAGCAACCTTAAATCAAAAGAGTATATGAAAGCTAAGGATTCTAATGCCGACTCTGAAGACAACATTGAGGAACTTCCTTCTAGATCTCATGACATTAAGTGTTTGAGAGGTTAGGGCCATGGACATGTTGCTTTTTAATGTCTAAATAAGCATATTGTGGTTGTATTGGATAATGGTGATTTGGAAAGTGCCAGTTCAAATGATGATGATATGCCTGAGTTGAAGAATGTGATTAATAATGAAGAGGTGGATGCTTCAAACTTATCCTTGATTATTAGACGTACCTTGAGTACACAACAGGTGGTTAAGGGTGAACTGAGCAGCAGAGGGAGAATATTTTCCATCCTCGAGCTGTTGTGAATGACCAGGTATGTAATATGATTATAGATGGAGAAAGTAATACTAATGTTGTTAGCACATTTCTTATGAGAAAATTATGGATCAAGACTACTAAACACTCCAGTCCTTATAAGCTACAATGGTTGAATGAATGTGAGGCAATTAAAGTGACAAAATAGGTTTTAGTTGCTTTTTCTATGGGAAGCTACAAGGATGAAGTTCTATGTGATGTAACACCAATACATGCAGGTCATTTTTTATTGGGGTGACCATGGCAATATGATAGGAAGGTCATGTATGGTGGTTTTCACATTATTTATTCCTTTGTTGTCAATGGTCGGATTGTGAAACTTGCACCTCTAACTCCAGAGAAGGTTTATGAAGATGAACAATAGATTAAAGAGTTCATGTTCAACAAAGAAAAAGTAAGGTTGAGAATGTGAGTGTGAACAGAGAGGAGAGAAAAGCAAGTGAGATTGAAAAATGAAAAAGCAAGGAATGAGAGTAATAAGAAAAGTGAAAAATCTTTGTTTGCAAAGAAACAATTGCTTATACTACCGTACAAGGATTTTTCATTTGACAATCTTAACTTCTCTTGGCCTGGTAAAAATGTTTCATCACTATAGGAATTTAAGGATTTGATTCTCAAAGAAATTCCAGCTAAATTACCTCAATTAAGAGAATTGCATCCCAAAGGTAATAGTCTAGCACAATCAACTACAAAGATGAAGATTTGAGGACGAATCTTTTCGAGGAAGGAGTAAATGATGGAGATCCAAGAGAGTTGTCATGGAAGATTAATGCCTTTAAAAAAATAGGAGCTTAGAGAAACACAAGAATGATGAAGATCAGAAGACGCTAACCATTTGGAAGATCAAAACTGAAGCAAAGTCGCCAGCCTTGATTAAAGAACAGATGCCTTTGATGTTGGAAGCTGTATGTTGTCCTTACGTCGCTAGCCTACACAGTTTATGTCGCCGGCTTACAATCGGCCTTGAAGATGACCAGCATCAAAATTTTAAAGACTGTCTTAAAGGCTACCAGCTTACTTCATTTAGGCTGCTGGCTTACTAGTTTAGGTTGTTAACTTATTTTGGCCTACATTTGTTATTCTTATTATGTCTTTTAGATTTCTTTATTTTAATTTATATAAACCTATTTGGTTGTAAGCATTAGAGAACTTTCAATGAATGATATTTGAAAGAGTTTTCTCTTTGAATTATTGTTTGAATTCGTATTGAACTTATCAGGGTTTTCCGTGGCATTCACCCGACTTATCAATCAGCTTCCCATCATGATTGTGGTGTCTTCATATTATACCAAGGTTCTTGCTTCTATATAAACAACGGGTGGCGGTTTGCATCGATTCTTAAAACGATCTAGGGTTATTTTCCAATCTGATTCATGGGTTTCGTCACAGGTTAGTAAGGTTTGTATCACCATGGATCATTTGGATGCCACAATAATAGAGTGGATACTCTTCGATTATTACTACCAACCAGCACAACTAACATAGACAAGATTTTATATTCGAATATTTAGTAACAAGCAATGTATGCACATACCTAGAATTTGTTCTGTTCTGAAGGCTATCATCCAACACTTGAATTGCAAACAAATAAGCTACTTCAAGTTTTTTGTACATCTAAATCAACTCTTGTTACATTCCTGCTATACTCATTCTTACCTCACTATAATTTAGGCTCCAAAGATATCAAAGTATACTTTAATCTTAAAGGGAAGAGCCAAATGGATCCCAGTCATTTTTAGGCATGAAAAAGATTATTTTTATGATGTTATAACATGCATAAACTTGTGTACAAGTGGGTATAGAGTTGGATATCACTTAGGTGAAGAAATTGGGCCACATAAAGAACTATAGGGAGTTCTATAGGTAGAACATGGGGGGTATGCGGGGGATACACGACCTTTATGTTCTTCTTGTGTTCTTTTCTAGGCACAATTTTTAAGTCTCCAATAGGAACATGAAGTTGTGTATATGTTGTGCTCTTTCCAAGTCCCTTTTTCATTGAACACATGGTGAAAAACACAATTTGATACAAGGGCTCATGTATTGGTGAAGTAACGGTAATGGGGTTTATTGCAAGATTGTTGATTCATGCACAAACACCTAACTTGGGATATTTAATACCCATTGATTATGAGAATTCCTAGGTAGTTGGCATCAAAATACGAAAAAATAATGCAAGAAAATTTGAATTTCTGAAGAAAAGAGCAAGACACGCTCAATAATGTTCTATTCCATCAACCAACAAAACTGTCTTTCTCAACCTAAGGTGTACAATAAATACTAAAAACCTAAAATTTACTAAAAAGGATAAAATAAAATGTCCTACCATAAACTAAAAAAAAGGATATGAAATAAACCTAAATTTTCCTAGAAAGGAAACATCCTAAAAATTTGTTAGACATAAAATAAATAAGAAGATAAAAAGTGTCATAAGCGGCATAAAAATAGAAAGCTCTACTACAAGTTGTTCTATCTATAAAAAGACATTATAATTTATTCAAAAGATATTCTTAACATATTTAAAAATATTAAAAGATATTCAAATGGTATTGACTACATCAATTGATCATATGTTCCTAGAAAACACCATTTTTACCACAAAAAGGTACATGACCTACTACATAATTCTGCGTATTGGTCATGTTTTTGTAGTAAACATTCTTTTTCTCTAATTTTCTCTTGTTTTCATTCCTACTCTAAGAACAAAGCCAACAAATGTAGATTTTACCAAAGGTAACACAACAAAGGTTGAATTAAAAGTTAAGCAACCTTCTTATAAATTCTCTTAATCCTTCTTTCCTTTCATTCCTAATTCTTACTTCCATGGGTTATATGCAATATTCTCTTCCAAAACGGAGTTCTTCTTATAAAAGATGATCATCAATACTAAGGTTCCAAGAATTCATTATCTAAGTGTTTTACCTTGTTTAAAACGGCTAGAAAGGAAGGAGAAATTTACTTACCACCAAAACCACTTTAAAACTTTTAAGAATAGTGAGTCAAATAGAGATAATGAGAAATTTCTGCACTATATGTATGGGAAAAGAAGGAAAAAGAGACACAGTTCTGTTAAGTTAAATACATTGCAAACTAATGTATCTTTTAAAAAGATAAGACGGTTGGATATATGTGCCCCTATTTAAAATATTAATCCTTATTTTGCCCTGCCTGTCATTTATTTTCATTTTATATCATTTTAGGTTATTTCAGTTACAATTGAGACAAGTTGGTATGGATTAATCCTCCAGTTCGTAGCAGACGTGACGAGGGTTTTGGCGGTGTGCAACAGCTCTTACATGAGGCTAGTGTGATTGGAAGATAGAGATGACAAACATGGATTTAAGAGTAGGGGATGGCGGTGATTCGGTGGTGTGTTCCAGTTGGACGGAGCAAAAACGGCTCACAGGTGATCAAGGAAAAGAAAAGCAGAGGAAACACGAGTTCTTGTTGCTGCTGTCATCGTTATCATGGCCAAGATTTGTCCCTAAAAAGGAGAACGGAGATGAAAAGAACCAGGGGTAGTCGAGTTACCGTTGTTGTTGTTGTTGTCTAGCAATTTAAAGTTTTACTATGGAATTAGGATTCTACTACAAATATACCAAACAAAACATTATAACCCGTATCTCTCTCTCTCTTTAAAGACAGTGGCGACTCTTCCACCACGGTCGTCAATAGGTCATCAATCAAAGAATCACCTCCATCTGCTGGGGAAAAAAAAAAAAAAAAAGAAAAGAAAAAAAAACCATCCCAATATTCCATCTTAAAACATCATTTCTTGATCATTTGCTAAAAAATAACAATGTTTAATCCCAATGGTACATGTCCTAAGTTGGTACATGGAATAAAATGGTTTGGAAGGGATGAAATGGATTAGAAGTTACTGATCATGGTATATATGTGGTGGATAACAACACATAAAAAATTTGGCTCACGAAAATTTTCATATATAAAGCTCTTATGTACTCAAATATAAGAATCCATATAAGCAATTAGGAAACCTTCCTCTAAAATATAAGCCTGGTTTTACTAGAATAATTTGGAGAAAGTTATATTTGAGGAAAAATATACTATTTTATCTATGCAAAAGTAACATCATTTTCCTAAACATTATCACAGAAAAGGAGTTTGTTGTTCCTATTGTATCCCTGTGAATAAATATCTAACACGTATCAAATAAATTTTAAAAATAAAACAATCTCTAAAATATATGAAGCACTTCCTAACACATGTTAAATGATATTCGTAGGGACACAATAATACGGCAAGTTTAGGATATCAAATTTTGATCTCTATCACAGCCTATTATATTCCACCTAACCTCACTTGATCATGTTAATGTGCCTTCAACTGGTTTTTCATTGTTTTTTCTACATAGATCATTCTTTCTTTCTTCCAAATAATCCTTTTTAAGGCACGATAACCTTCTTCGGGAACTAACAAGGGTGTTTACATGGTAGAAATGATTGAGAGATATTCGCAAATATACCTTTACAATTATAACTAAGATGTAGAACTATAAGCTCAAAATCTTCCCAAGTGGGATTTGACATTTCAATAATTATTGAAAAATGTCCAAATAAAATCTCAAATAAGTCATCGTTGGAATAACCTCAAGTACCTATGGTTTTGGGAATTTTGAAATATACCGATGATTAACTTTTATCTTCAATTTTTTTTGTTCTCCACTATGAGAGTAAGAGAAAAAGCCATGGAGCGTGACATATAACATCTCCTAAAAGAGCATATATAATTGAACCTACAATTACGAAAATACACGTGAATAGAAGAAGAAAAGGAAGATTTAGAGAATAATCAGAAATTAAATCTAAAAAGCATCCATTAATTAATTAGTTGTTTACAAAATAGACTTTGCCAACAGGGATGCATTCAGGTAGATTTTCGACAAGTTACATCTAAAATCTAAACCTGCTCCTACAATTTTCTACGCTTCCCAAAGTCCTAATGGATCCTTATAGGTTATTTATTTATTTTTCATATACGTATAACACGTTCCAATGGGAATTTTTTGTATCCTCGCATCCCGCCCTACTGTAATCTGATTCTTACTCTTTTTGTATCAAACATATTATCATATGTACTATGGCATTTTCAACCATGTTGATAATCATTTAAGTCTACTAATTTCTAACCGTCGATAATGGGGGATATATATGCTTGCGTATATGTATATATGAATGTAAATATGAAGTCATTTTCTTCCCCACATCACACATAAAATAACATAAATTTTAAAACTAATAATAGGATTTTGTGTGATAGAAGAATAAAGATGAGTAAATGTGAGTGATATAGAGGACGGTGTAATAAAAAATGATAAGATATATGATAATAGGTTTATTATTATTATTTTTCTAAATTATCATGATATTTTATCAGATGGGTTTTCTGATTAGGTTTCACTCAAAACAAGCCTACCTTTTAGGATCTTTCGCAGAATGGGTGGGTCGATGCCTATAACGGCTTGATATACACATAATCACACAGCAACAATGATAAATTTAATTTTAGTGTCTCTGGGCCAACTAATGAGACAAATAAAACATAGAAAAACCTAGCAATTAACCATCAATAATTGTTCTTGGGGCCAAAAAAAGAAAAAAAAAATCAATAATTGTTTAACAGAAGAGATCCAAATCTTATAGCATTAAAATTCATTCATCAAATGGATGGATGATAGACTGAATGGTTGGTCCAGCCAGTCAAACCAAGTAACGAATACTCTTCAATAGTGCTGCCGAACAAAGATAGCGCATTCAGGGATCTCTGACCTATATTTCTCAAACAGTTCGTTGCACCGTCTGGCAGACCAGCAGCTAAACTTCTCAGATGGACGAGGAGAAATGCTAATATCCGGAATATAAAACACTAGTCTCGATTTCTTGCCATGATATAGCCATATCGGCGAAACGCGAGCAGGAGTAGCCACCTTCAAGTTAAATTTGAGAGCATTGCCACATTTGATGTCTCGAGCAATAGAATAAGCAGCCACATCGTCAAGATTAGTTGTGGATATATTTAGCATCATGGTGGTGTTGGACCAACGCTGACTCTTGCCTTGCTGAATATTAGTGAAAGTGGTGGTTCCATTGAAAAGAAAAGTGTTGCCATAATATATTCCAACGTCAATATAGTCATGATACGAGATTTTCACATGATTATAATTGTAATAATCAATGGAAATACTTAGCGAGCCTGTGAGATTCGACGATGAAGGTGTTGATGAAGGATTTGCATAGTTCACCTTTAACGGAGACGGAACATCTAACAATTCTATGTGAATGCAAGGATCGGTGATTTGTATTAAAGGAATAGTGGGATAACAAATAAGCAAAGCAAGGATGATACCAACAACAATGGCTATCAATAGCAACTTATGATCAGGAGGGTATCTTATCGAATCCGGATTACCTGAAAAAAATATAAAAATAAATAAGAATTCGATGAAATTGTGATCTACATAGGATGGAAAAAAAGAAAAAAAAAAGTAAGTAAGTGTGAATAATCGAAGCTTCAGCACTCACTTTCTGATTTTGGCATCCGCTCGTAAGCCATAGAGCTTTAGGATACACTGGCGCAGTTAAAAAAACAAGAAATGAACAGTGGAACGTCTCGGATGAGAATTAGGTTAATTTTATAATACCTAAAATCTATAACGGATAACCTAAAATCCATAAGGATAACCTAAAATCTCGGCATCTTAACAATATAATACCTAAGTAAAGGTAAGTTATATATCTTGTGCATGGCCAAACAGATTTAGAGTATCAATTAAGGTAAACTTAATTTTGAATGTAAATTTTTTTTTTTTTGGATTTTACATATTTGCCTAGAAAAATGCTATATCTTTAAACACACTGCATGCATTTTTTGGTGGTCATTAAGGAAATTTATTATTTAAGTAAAGTTTGATTAATATTAATTACCAAAACACTTTTAAAATAACAAGTTACAGTTATTAAACGTGATTTAAATCATTAATAAACATGTTATTGTTTTTTTGTTTTTATAAATAACATTAGGAAGTTGTAGTTATTAAATTTGCAATCCAAAGTTTCTTTTGATTTTTGTATAGAATAAGTTTGGAAAGTCTTAATTATTGAATACAGACATTTTTCTTTTTTTAATAAATAATGATAAACATATCCAAGTCATACTTATACATCTTTATTCTTTTGACTGTTACAAGGAGACTTGGCTGTTTAGAAAATGCGGCCAAAATTTAAATTTTGAGGAGAGTCTTTGGTGTCTTTTTTGTGTTTCCTTAATTGCTTTTAAAATAATATCATACTGTTTTATTTCATTAAAACTTAAAAGTTAAAATATACAAATTTATAGGCATTTTAGTAATTTTAACTTTTTCATTTGAAATATTCTTTATTAATAACTTTTACTCACCACTTTCTCTCTCTTCCTCTTTTTTTTCTTCCAACCTCATTCTCTCTCAACAGGTTGTGCTTAAAATTTTGAATAGGAAAAATAATATATCAAACTTTTTTATTAAATCAAAACTCATTTCAAATAAATGATAAAGAATTTATAAACTTTTGAACTTTTTATACTTTAATGGTATTAAATTTGCACATACAACACGAGCGGTAGCCGATCGTATAGATAAAGTAAAACACTTAGGTTCCTTTTTGAGATGAATATTTTTCCTAGGTTGTTAGAAAGCTAGTATGGAATTCAACTACATGTTGACAATTATTCAGAATCTCATGTTGTCGAATCTTCTTATGGCACAGATGTACAGAAGTTAAACACGCATTTTATCTTTTTTTTTTTTTTTGACACAATGGTGATAAAATGTATTTGATCTGTATATATTGATCTCTAGCTCGAAATAAGTTCTCTTTTTTTTTTTCCTCCTTTTTTTTTTGTCAAAGTTTATGTGTTAGGTTGTTATAATTTTATTTTGCCAGTATTATTAGATAAATCATTTTATTGTAGTTGTTATTTATTGATAAAAACTCTTTATGAATGCTATTAGTATAACTTCTAAAAAAATTAAGTTTTTCAATTCCATCGAATGTTTTAATAACTAGCCCCAATTATGCATTTAAACATGGATGAATGCAAATGTGAATTGTATTAAGCAAGTTTAGTTTAATTATTATTGCACACGTGTCTATTCTTACTTTGTCCTCCTTACTTTATTCTTCATCTTTACAATAACAGGAGTTCACAGTCAATCATTGAAGGAATCGCTCGTTTTTACATGGTATTAGAGCTCAGTTGAGATAATCCTAACCTTGTTGTAATCATGAGTCGTAATTCCTTGAGTTCTGCTGTATTGGATGTATCGATCATGGATCCTTTCTATCTCTCAAGTTCCGATAACCCTAACATGGAAATTGGAACTTTGTTATTCAATGGAAGTAACTACCTAGGATGGAGTAAGTCTATTAGATTAAGACTAGGCACAAAGCTGAAAATCGATTTTATTGGTGGATTTATCATGGAACTAAAAGATGAATCTTTGGATTTAGCTAGATGGCAGAGAGTCGATTACATGGTTCAATGCTAGCTTCTTAATTCTAAGATTAGTGAAATTACTCAAAACTTTCTTTACACTCAATCTGCTAAGGAGCTATGGGACTAGGTAACCAAACAATATGGAGTCTCTAATGGACCCTTAGTTTTTTGGCTAGGGCAAGAAATTAGCAATTTGAAACAATGTAATCAAAGTGTTAGTGCATATTATAGCAAACTGAAAACGAATTGGGATGAACTTCAACAAATTCATGCATATCCATAGTGTGAATGTAGACTAAGAAGTAATTGTTCATGTGATTTAAAAGAGCATGTACTTGAATTTGAGTTTCATAATAAACTCATGCAATTTTTAATGGGACTTAATGAGACATATGATGTTGTTCAAAATCAGATTTTGACTATGGAACCAATGCCAAATGGTAATAAGGCCTTTTACTTGGTTCAACAAATCGAAAAACAAAGATAGGTCACTTCTTTCTTGCTAGTGATGTTGAAGTTTCCACTTTTAGTACTAGAGGAAAGTCTCTTTTGAGTGCCTTTTTAGGAGCAAATAATAAGAGGAAGTTTAAAGGGAATATGTTTTGTCAACATTGAAAAGAAAAAGGGCACATGGTAGACAATTTTTTCCAAATGATAGGTTACCTTAATTGGTTTAAGGGTAAAAAGTTTGTCAAGGCTAGAGGACAACTTAATGCAGCAGTTGCTATAGCTGTAAATCCTATGAAAATTGGATTTTCTAGTCAAAATTTTGATGATTCTAGTGCTTTTGATACACCTTTAGATCATATGTCTTTAGTTATTCAATATGGACAAGATTTTAGTCTTAATGACGATGACCAGCAAGCAAGGGAGACACTTAGTAATGAGCTGATGTGGCTAGCTAAGATGAAAGGAAAACAACAAGCCAAACATTTGATCGCTAATGTACATTTGGTAGGTAATATTGTTCCATTCTTTTGATCTAGTGTTTTAAGTAGTAATTCGGATACTTGAATAGTTGACACAGGAGCAACAAATCATATGACTCTATAGTTCACCATATCACATGATATAACAAACTTTTCATAACCCATATACATCACCTTACTAGATGGAAGGAACATACTAGTTACTTCTGTTGGCTTAGCTCAAATTACCCTAAGAATAATAATTCATAATATGTTCCTAGTTCATCAATTTAGTTACAACCTTTTATCTATTCATAACTTAATAAAATAACATAAATTTCTTATCTTTTTTTATGCTTTTGAATGCAATTTTTAGGACCCGAAGCTTAAAAACCCAGTAACTACTGCTAAGGCATTTTGTGGATTGTATTTGTTGCATAGTGATTCCAATGTAATAATTCTTCTAGGATTGATTTTCATTCTTTAATTCTTGTGAAGATTCTCAAACACTTCATGTGATTCGTGCACATTTAGGGCATAGTTCTACTTCAAAACTTGAGCATTTAGACATGTGTAAACATTACAATTTCAAGGATTTTGTTTGTGATGTATGTCAAGAAGCTAAGTTTCATAGAATACCTTTTCAATGAAGTGTTACTTCTACTTCTTTTGCTTTGAAGATATTGTTTGTGCATGTTTGGGGACCATATAGAGTGCAAGCTATCACTGGAGCAAGATATTTCTTGATTGTGCTTGATAATTATACAAAGTCTTCTTGGATTTTATTGATGCATCACAAGAGTCATAGATCATCGATTCTTGCCAAATTCTTTTCCTATTTTTCTAATCATGTTGCTTTGACTCCTAAGTTTGTAAGATCTGATAATGGGATAGAGTTTTTATCCAAAGAATGTATGGCTTTGTTCAATGATTTAGGAGTGGTTCACTAACATATAGCAGCTTATACATCTCAACAAACTGGTCAAGAGCTTTAATGCTTTTAGCTAATCTGTGTAAAAAGTTTTGGGGAGAATATATTCTCACAGCCATTTATCTTATTAACAAAATACCTATGAAAATTTAAATTGGTGATAACCTCATGAAGTGTTGTTTAGGTCGAAGCCAAGTTATGATAACTTGAGAGTAATGGGTTTTTTGTGTTTTGTAGCAAGATACCCACATTCGACGGATAAATTTGAGTCAAGAGGTGTTAAATGTGTTTTCTTAGGACGTTCTCATGGACAGAAGGTGTATCGAGAGTGTGATTTTTCCACTAAGGAAGTTGTTGGTTTTCTTTGAAGGAATTTTTTCCTTCAAAAGTATGGAAAAATTAACAGATGGTATTGCTGATGTTTTGGTTTATCAGTCCTATGATCAATTTCTCACTCGTTTGACCATTGATTAGTCTTTTACTAATCAGTCCATGTTTCATACTTCTGCTACTAATTAGTCTCTATTGATTGTTTATTTTCTTGTCCTAATGTTGATCAATCTTCCATTGATCAGTCCTTTACTCATGTTTCTATTGATTAGAATCCTACTGATCATTTGTACTATGATTAGTTAATCTCCTTTGATATACAACAAGTTGCACCACCTTCTTCTTATTCTTAAAGAAAATTAGTCTGAAATAGAAGTATTCCTAAATGGTTGTAAAAACTTAGCACACTATTTATACATCGCATATGCCTGGGATGAAAACACTTAGCACATACCTTTGCCCTTTATTCAATACAGCTACCTTTGATTCTTAACCTACTGATTTTGTTGCTTCTCTTGTTAATGTATTGATTACTCAAGAATCGCATAACCACTTAGAAGCATTTAAACATAAAGAGTGGCAAATTGCTATGCAAAATGAACTAAATGCTTTAGAAAGTAATGATACATAGGAATTGACAATGCTACCTTAAGGGAAGAAAGCAATAGGATCTAAATGGGTTTTTAAAATGAAATATAGGCTTGATGGTACTATTGAAAGATATAAAACTTGTCTAGTTGCTAAGGGTTTTACACAAATTGAAGGTGTGGACTATCATGAGACTTTTTCTCCAGTTGCTAAACTTAGTAGTGTTTGAATTTTGATGGCTGTTGCTGTTGCTTATGCTTGGCCCTTGTACCCAACTGATGTGAATAATGCCTTTTTACATGGGCATCTTCATCAGGACATTTATATGATTCCTCCATAAGGTTATTCTAAGGCTTACCACATCAAGTTTGTCACCTTAAGAAGTTTTTATACGGGCTAAAACAAGCTTTTAGGCAATGAAACTTAGAGATTTCACATTTTCTAATTTCTCTTGGTATTTTGCAATCTAAACATGATTATTCATTGTTTACCTCATTTTTCTTCAGCTGGTTGTGTCTTTATAATGTTCTATGTTCTTTGTCTTTACAGTAGTTGTACTTCACAGTCAATCATTGAAGGAATCACTCATCTTTCACAGCAAAACTGTATAATTAGAGGACTGGACTTATCTTGTTTCAATCAATATCAAATTTCCTTTCTTACGATAGCTTATTTAGCTATTCATAATTTTGAGAAATAAAATTTAATGTGTCTATTTATTATTAAAAAAAATAGAAGGGAAGGGGGGGGGGGGGGGGGGGGGGGGGGGGGGGGGGGGGGGGGGGGGGGGGGGGGGGGGGGGGGGGGGGGGGGGGGGGGGGGGGGGGGGGGGGGGGAGGAGGGAAGGGGAGAGAGAAGAGAGAGAGAGAGAGAGAGAGTAATCCAGAAAGGTAAAATAATAATTTTTATAAAAAATTGAGCACAAGTATAATGAAACTTCGAAATATAACAACTTATTATATGTGTGTGTATATATAGACTTTAAATTGACAATGACTTAAAATAAGATGGGTATGTTTCTTCATTATATTCTGGTCATTTTGATATCGTATTCAAACAAATGATTGTCAAGAAACAAACATCAAAGAAAAATTGACAATTTTACTCATAAATAGACTAAACATGCATGATACTAATTTGATATAGATAAGTTACAAATATGATATAGATAAAAATCTGATTATCCAAACAGACATACATATGTGTGTTATATATATATATATTTGGTATTGGGTACTCCCAACACCTAAAAACCTTAATTGTTTTCATCTGGTCTAACTTGAAAATTAAAATAGGTGTCTTAGATTTAAACAAGGCTCCTCGCAACTTTGAAATGAAAATTTAATTAAAAGACTCTTTAAGCCTAGCTTAATCCACTTAAAATATAAGGCAACCTAATCGCTCTAACATTTGGTATGTAAAAAGATGATGTAGTCATAAAATATGTTATCCTAGAAGTTATCACATAAAAGGGATAATAACTATGTAATTGATACATATGTTAGTAAATCATGAACCTTTGTGTAGACAAGCTTACCAATTGCTTTATGTAAGCATTATGATGAAAGCAAGGTTGCCATCTCTTTTCTTAAGAGAAGCAAATAAGCAATCTAGCTAATGGTATAAAAACATCACCAAAACTAAATCGTGTTACCTTATGGGGCATCAACTTCTAATTGAAAAAAAAAACAATAAATTTTATTTGTTAGTGTTTTTTTTTGCCGTTTATTTGTTAGTGTATAAGTATATAATGTATAACTACCAATAAAATTTGACATACATAATAAAAAAAATCTTTAAAATAATTTATATGTGTCATATATATTAAAATTATAGATTAATATTGC